>JASAUF010000650.1:4200000-4570000 GCA_030180095.1 Magnolia changhungtana
CTGATCTTATGAGAAACATGGCGAGCCATAAACGAAGCTAGATATGACCAAAGACCCATGAAGGCTGCGATCTCTATTGCCCGAATCAAATGGTGGGTCAAAACGCTACTCAACGGCAAAACTATGTTTAATCGCCTCCGGGTTCACATCATGGAAAGACTGGGAATTTTGATTCCGCTCCAAGAAAGGTATCATACAGAGACAATTAAGTGGAAGAAACCAGCAAGAAACTGGGTCAAGTTAAATGTGGATGGTTTGGCGAGAGGCAACCCGGGAATGTCAGGAGCGGGAGGCATATGTAGAAGGGACAATGGTAACTTTGTTTTCACTTTCTCAATAGGCTACGAGGTGGGTTCCAACAACAAAGCCAAACTCCATGTGATTTATGACGGTCTCATTTTGTGTCTAGACAGAGGGCTGGACATGATTAAGGTTGAATCCGATTTGAAGGTTGTGGTTGGCCTCCTATCGGGGAAATCCCACACTCCATGGCAATGGAGACCATGGATTTCAAGGATCGACAAATTGAAGTAGAGAGGAACATTTTCTTACAGGCTTATTCAGAGGGAAGGCAACAGACCAATAAATGGGATGGCTCATGAGGGGAGCAAATGTCAATTCGCCTCCTTTTACAACCAAGTGAATGACCTCCCTACAAAGGTGCGAGGGCTGATCTTTTTAGATAAAGTTAGGTTAGGCTCTTTAAGGTTATACCCAGTGGGATCTTATGGAGTTTTTTTTTTTTTTTTTGTACATTGGTGGTCACTGTCGGCTACCCACCATGATAGGCACCCTCTGGTTTTTTGCTACTGGGGGTTGCCCGAATGTCCATTTGGTCGTATAACTTCTTCATTTTAATGGAATATAAGAGGTTATGTTTTTTTTAAAGGTCTCTATGAGCCCTAATATATTACATGTAGTGGGTGTGTGATCAATAAATACATGGATAACCCCGACAAGCAACATTGGGAGGTAGTGAAATAGTTACTTCGATATATTCTAGATACAGTAGACTATGTTTTGACGTTTGAAAAGTCTAAAAATAAGTTGGTAGGATATGTGGATGTTGATTATGCAAGCAACATGGATAATAGGAGATCGACTTCTGGTTACTCGTTTGTACTAGCAGGTGAAGCGATAAGTTAGATGTCAAAACTTTAGTCTATGGTGTCTCTTTTCACAGCCGAAGCTGAGCATATGGTGGTGACAGAAGCATTCAAAGAAGGTGTTTAGTTGAAAGGGATGATAAATCAGCTTAGGCTCCAATAGGAAGCTATTCCAATAAATTGTGATAGCGAAAGCGCGATCAATTTTGTAAAAAACTTGGTTTACCATTCTTGTACTAAACATATTGATGTTCGTTATTATTTTATCCAATGGGTGCTTGAGGAAGACAGAGTGAGTCTTGTTCAAATCCAGACAGCGTGAATTCGACGGATATGCTTACGAAGATAGTTCCTACAGAGAAGTTCAAGTTTTGTGCAGCTTCTCTGGATTTGGCGAAGGTTTGACGAAGATGGAGTATGCATGAGAAGCAGAGATGATGGTGGAGCTATGATGTAGGTAATTAGAGATAGTTATTGGAGTTGTGATTCGTGATAATTCAAGACATGGTGGAGATTGTTGTTAGATGTCTTCAATTTGTCTGTATTAGGTATGTCAATGGCATCAACAGACCACTCGGTCTGATCGATAAACTCTCATTTTTCACTTTTGCTCACTGGACAGTTTTGGGTCCAAATCGATCCAATCAAAGATGGCTTTAAACCCATCGATGAGTCGCCGATGGCACTCGATTTGATCGAAGCTCCCATCGACCGAGTTGTGCAGTTTTGTGGAATTATAGTTCTTGTTTCCTAATTTAGTTTTAACTCTATTTAAGGGTTTGTAATATGGAATTAGGGTATAAAGAATGTATTTAGGGCTTTTGTGAGTAAAGTGACAGAAAAGCTAGGGTTTTGTATGTTTTTCGGGGTTAATTCTTGAATTGTTAAGTTCTTCCATCTCTTGTAATATTGTTTATCATATTGGATTCGCTGTCGTTTTGTGCCGTGATTTTTTTCTGTTGAGTTTTTTCACATAAAAACCTTGTGGTCTCTGTGTGTTTAGTTTATTTGATTTCTTATTGTTTGATTCTATTTTGGGGTTACTTCCTCACGCTCTCTCAACAGAATAGAGATAACTATTGTATATTTAATTTCTCTTATTTTAATGGATAAAAGGGCTTCATATTGCTGTGAAAAAATTTGTTGAACCATATAAATCTTTGAGTCTTTTATTATTTAATGTTTTCTTTATTTTTTGAAGTTGTTTAGTTCTTTTCCTTTTTACTTTTTCATTTGCTTGCATTGATTATTTGTGGGTGCTTTTCAACAATATAGGGAATTTTAAAAATATTGGATTGTAAATAAATTCAGTTAGCCTAATAAATATTGTAATCAACAAAACAAAAGTACATAAAATAATTTTAAAAAAAACCTCTCATACCTAAAACCCAAATAGTACAAAACTATGAAAAGCATTTCATTGTCATAAGTGTAAGTTCTATGATGTATATAACACCCTTTGTTGTCAAATTTTGATGAGACAAAAACAATTCAAAGAGTAACTTGTACATATGATAGAAAGTTCACCTTCAAGATCACATGAAGTTGGAAAGTGTATGTAACGTCTCGGAAAATCCCGTATAAAGAGCCGAGTACCACCTTAGGCAGAAATCACTTGGGATCAAATCCTTTAGAAATTAGACAAAGTTAACTAAGTGTTAAACTAGATTAGCCACGAAATTCATTTGAATCGCTTTAAATACGATCTGCAAGACCCAAAACTTGTGGAATTATTGAAGCTAGGTTACCCTAAAATCTAGGATCAAACTCATTACCCGACTGCTCTCGGAAGCACATTGAATCTTTGTATCAGATCTGGACCGTACATTGAAAGTCCGAATGATACGAAGTTATAGACTTAGGACCGCCTTACTGGGCTTGATAACCATCACGGAAATCAAATCCAGACAACATCCCACGGCTATTCGCTTGGGCCTGGAGCGAGGAGAGTGAGAATACTTGGTTTTCTTTAGAAATCAAATCTCATTTAAGTATTCTGAGACTTGTTACTTGCGGGCCTGATATAAGCAATGAGACCGTCAGAATTTGACCTAAATACACCCTCAGATTAGGAGAAATTTCATAGACATGATAGTGTACTTGAAATCCCCGATCGAGGTTCTGTGACCGTTGAAGTGAAACTGGTCCGCCACGTGTGATCTGGAAACCCGATTGGAACGAAAACTTAACTCGACCTAGATCCAGAGTCAGTGAGCTTAAGTCCGACCTTTGGCTTAAGGGGGCACTCCGGAAATGCTCCGTTGAGCTGAAACAAATGCACTTTAGATATAACCTAAGTATACCTTGACCTTGGGTCTATTTTGGTTATGTTTTAGCCTATATAAGGACCATAAACCCTCTCTCATTCTCACCATATGAATTTGAGAAAATCTTAGGAGAGAGAAGAGAAGAAAGAGAGAGAAAGTGTGTGAGAAGTGGGAGGATCTCCCTGATACTCTACCCTGCCGCTATACAAGCTTAACCACCTCTTTCTAGTCGCTTTCCCGGCGATTTCAGCTTCGTTTCTAGGTAAGAAACCCTAACCCTACTCTGATATAGGGTAATGATAATTACAAATGATGAAATAGCTAATCTATTTCGTTCTATAGGTTGCCAAATTGCCATACACGATGACTTAGCAAATATATCGAGTTCATTACGCTTCTACGGCGTAAGGTGCGGACTTTAGACGTATAAGTTATGATTTTTAACACTTTCAATGTCAGATAATGATAGATCCATGATTTAGGTGTTATTGTACATGCACAATGTGATGTTCGTTTTGCGTTTCGATTTCGTATGCAAATTATGGCATATAATATATTCTGTATATTTGTAGAAAATACCGTATACGTACAAATTTTGAAAGTGTGTTTGCCATGATAAATTACTGTATGTACATGCTAGATATAAGTGTAATCCTTACTCGGTGAAAGGATTCACCCTAATACATGTTTTTGCTAATATACGTTATGTATGTTAATAAGTGTATCCTAAGTGTTTGTGAAAATGCTTGTAAGAGTAAGTACTTAGAGGATTGTTCTTTAGGTAGGTGTTGAGATAGGATTCTCAGCTACCTTAGAGATGTATATGATTTCCTCCATGTTGGTTGTTTAATTTAACCGCTTATGGAATATATGTGTTTGTATTTCCTGTTTATGTTGTGCTTTATAACATGCTTTATGACATGCATGTTAACATGCTTGAATTACTTTGTTTATTCTGCTTTACTCTACATGCTTCTAAATAAGTATTGATTGTAATTGGGGCTATGATTATATTCCAGGAAATCGGTAACAAACTTGAGTTCGTGGTTGAGTTTCATTCGCCACGTAGGATGTGTTTAACGAACCCGAGTCGTACTTCGGTTGGCGACAGTGGTTAGGCCACACGAAGTGCTTATGCACTTCATGTCATTCAGTTGGTTGTGCGCTCGTGCTAGTCAGGCTCGTCAAGTAACCCGATCTGCCTAATGTACGTTCACCATGTTTGGACGTTAATGCTTGAACTTAGGGTACCAAACTTGCGAGTGTAACCCTGTTAACCTTGGTACTTCGATCCACTAAGACTCATGAGCTGGACATGGTGGTATGAGATACCGTGGTCGAGTTATCGGCCTACGCTGGGGCCACGTGCCTCCCTGTAGTGACCAGTGAGCAACCTAGACACATGAGCCGAATACAGTGGTATGGGACACTGTATTCGAGCTGTCCTCCTACGCTATTTTGATGGGTGATGGGGGAGTGGTATAACGATTCCGTGTAACAGCCCTAGCAGCCCTGACTGTGCCCAGTGTAGTGAGCTCGAACATACTCTAAATCTGCAGTGAGGCGACGAGCCTTCCCGTAGTAACAGAGTATAAACTAGGCCTGTATTGATAAGTTGATGGGAGAGTGGTGTAACAATTTCCTGTAACAGCCCTGGCAGCCCTTGCAGCGACCTAGAAACACACCATCATATGAGATTGTCTAGGACTGACGACCCTAGAATGGATCATTGTTTGGAAATGATATAAGGAAGGTACCTTAGTTTTCCAATACTGCTGTTTGAAATGAACTAATAACAACTCGGTAATCATGCTCATCATCGCATTGCATGTGCCTGGAAGATATGGAGCACTGAGGGTGAAAGCATGCCGCGGACGTAAGATGGTTTCGCACGATGGGGTATGTTGGCAAGAGCATGCATCATTATCGCATCTCATCCTTGCATTAATTACAGTACTTAGGAATGTTGATTGTACTACTTTATCATTACTGCTTGACTGAATTGATGACATGCTAACCTATGATTTATTGTTCCACTGAGTTAGCTACTCACTCCCACGTTATGGGATGATATTCTGGACACCCACCAGACCTTATCTTAGATGCAGGTATTAACGAGGCGCAGGAGGCTGAGCTTGATTACTATGATGATCAGGATGAGTTCTCCTTCATGCAGTTCTCTAGAGGCGATGCTTAGGCCATCCAGATGACGGGGCCACAAGGTGTACAATCTAGTTGTACCATTTTTGGCATTTTAATTTTTGAAACAAATACATGTATATGGTGACTCAGTAAGGTGTTCATACTCTGGAGACCGATTGTGACATTTCTGGCTTTATATACATCTATATACATCTTTTAGTCTTCCGCTTGCATTTTATAACTTGATCTGGAGTATGAATTACTATTTTGGTATAATCCCACTCATGATTATTGCACTATCATAGACAACATTCAATTATAAGTATTTATGTTGCATAAGTGATATTTTAGAACTCGGGTGTTGAGTTGCTACTCGACCCCCGATTTTCAGGGCGTTATAAGTTAGTATTAGAGCATGATTTGGATTAAACCGGGCCTGAGTTATGGTCTCATGACATACGCTGACGCATTTCGACTTAGGAGGGTGAGAGAATAATGTAGAAACTATCTTAGGTATCCTAGTTTCGTCTAACGACAAAGTTCACTGAAAACGATCACTGTAATCGAGTTTGTACTCAACCCTGGTCGCACGGGTCGACCTTAAAACACTTCTAGACCGTCAAATGACGGGTCTAGATCACAATCCACCTAATCCCAACATTGAAAATCGGCAAAATACCATTATATATCAGAACATACTCGGAATGACTCGAAACGACTTGAAACGGAGTAGGGGATGAATCGAGGCAATTCAGGGGGATCCACGGTGGACTCGGTGTACCATTGGTACCTTAGGAGGGGGTGGCCATCGCCCTACCACGGCGGCACCGCGCCTAGTCAACAGGACAGCGGCGGTGCCATGCTTACCGCGGTCCACCGCGACCCCCTTTGTCCGGGCCTGTCGGGCTGGTGCGGGTCGGCGTCAGGCCGATTCCTAGTCACGTGTGGAGCCCACCAAAACACATGTGGACCCCTATTTCTTTCATTTTTGCCTCCCTCTTTCATTTTCTACCCTTTCAAGCCCTCTTTTCTCTTTCAACTTGCTATTTTCTCTCTTAAATCTCCTTCCCAATTGCCCAATCCATCATTTTCGGTCACAACCCATCCATTTCCATCATCTACAACACTCCCTACCTCCTCTCCATTCCCCCTCATTTGGGCTCTTACATGCCCCATTTGTAGCAAAAAAATCGTGCACACTCCCTACCTCACTCCATCTCTCCATTTTCCTTCTCAAATCCCTATTCTTTGGGCCTTTACAACCTCTCTTGAGGCTCAAACCCGTGGTGGATCAGCAACTCCAGCCCTTTCTCTCTCTTTCCATCACTCTTCGTCGCTTTCCATGGCCCTATTTGAGTTTGTTGCGGCCATTTTCTCCATCTCCACCATCTTTTCTCTCATGGTAAAGAGGAAGAGCACCATGGATGAAGCCGAGCCTAGTCGCCCAACCTGTTCAAAGAAAAGGACTGACGTCGGGGCTAGTAAAAGTGCTGTCCATGAGCATAGGTCGAAGCGGGACCTAGACCCTCAAATTCCCATCGAAAGAGCGCTACCGATAGGCTTTGAGCACGGTCGGTTTGGTGGCCGCGGGGTTGTACTTAAAGCTCACATAGATGAGAGGCTATTTGGACTATACCCGATTATGGACCGCTCGGTGGACTATGAGTGGGGCTCTATGTTCGAAGGTAAGACTCATGCATGTGAGAATACGGTTCGGGCTTTCTACGCTCATATCCAAGACCCATCGCTTGATCTCTCCAGTTCACCGCATCTATTAGGGGGCAGAATTATATGATCACTATGGATATGGTGTCCCGAGTTACAGGAATCCCACGCGGTGAGGTTCTTACCAATGAGAATTATTTTAAAAGTGTGCGAGAAAGAGATCGTCGTACGCGATACCTTTGTGACCGATTGGTTCCCTGGACGTGAGGTAATTATCTTCCATCATCGAAGTTAACCGATGATTTTTACTTGCTTCATTACATTTTCACGTATAACGTGTATCACGGTGGGGCAACCGTACAGAGTGTACTAGGTTGATAGTAGACTTCCTGTACAAAGTTGGACATGGGGACAAGCTGTGCCTACCCACATTCACCATACTACAAATAGTCCAGACTGTACACTCCGTTAGAAATGATATTTCACTCCCGTTCGGCCGATTGATATGTAAGATGGCTCGAGAGGTCGACTATAGACTTAATATGGATGAAATTGCGCCGGTTCGGGTCATAAGTGATGCTACGCTTAACAACATGGGGATTGACCCTCGACAATGCCAAGCCCGACTCGACGAGTATGGGGATGAGTCTGATAGTGAGGGGGAGGAGAGTATTGATCTAGATGAAGAGAGCGAGGAAAGAAGTGGTGATGAGATAGAGGAAGAACAGGAAGAAGAAGAAGAGGAGGCTCAGGACACTGATGAGAGTCCTCCTTCTGCCACCCAGGAGCGTAGCGGTGAACGGGTTACTATGAAAGCCCGTTTGGCTCAACTTGAGGAGGGCCAAGCTACCTTGAAGTAGGAGATTCAGGAGGCCTGAGTTGAAGCAAGACAAAAGCTTAAGGAGAACGAGGCCTTCATGAAGAGGAAATTCAATAAAGTGTCCCGCACCTTGAGGGCCATCCTATGTTGTCTACAGGATAAGGGTGGTCCTCCTCCATCGCCTGACTCGGATGTCTAGTCATCCATACTGTTGTCCTGTATTTTGCCTTGGTTACTGCCTTAGGATGCTTATGTTTTCGTGTTGTTGGGTGTTGTAGTTAGTAGAATGTTTTGGATGTTTGAGGCTTTGGTTGTATTAGCTCCCATGCATCTCCTGTCATGATTCATGTAACTCAACTCTATATTTCATGTATTGTGACAATTTTGGTAATGAAATGCATATAGCCTCTTTTGCTATGAAGTGTGTGGAATGCTTAAGTGATTGTGTATTATGTTGCTATGCTTCATCTCACATGCGTTGCACTTTATATTATATAGGGCATGCCACGGAAATATACACGGAGCACGGCACACCTCCTACTCACTGATACAATGGACCAGGCTCCTCCTTACGGAGATGGTCGTACGGACCCTGGCTTGGGCCCAGATTGTGAGACTAGACCTACATCTCAGCCTTCCACTGGTCCTGCAGCTGGACTGCCACCTTTTACACCACCGGTTCGTGAGTAGAACCGAGCATCCTCTTCGACACAGTATGAGTCACAGGCTGCTTCACCTACTGATAGGTTTGAGCAGTTGATGTTGATGATGCATCAGCAGCAGATGCAGCAGCAGCACCACCACCAGCAGCTTATGGCCACTATTGCAGAGGCCTTATCTCAGGGTGGCAGTATGATTCCACCTCCACCATTTACATGCCCTACCGAGACTACAGAGCCTCCTACTCAAGCTGAGGATATGCCTTTACCCACACGTGCTGCGTACCCTATGGGAGACGTGAGTACTCGCAGTCTTCTCGAGCGATTCCAGCGCTTGAGGCCTCCTACTTTCACTGGTTCTCACAGACCCGAGGAGGCTGAATACTGGTTAGACCGCATCTCCAAGATGCTACGGATGCTCCATTGTACGGAGCGAGGCGAGCGAGTTGGTAGCCACCTTCGTGTTTGAGAAGGAGGCTAGCTTATGGTGGGACAGTGTTCTACGGATAGTGGCAGTTGGATATGCATGGACATGGGCGGATTTCGAGTTCCGTTTTCATGAGAAATACTACCCTCAGACCTACCGACACGAAAGGGAGAATGAGGTTTTGCACCTCAGGCAGGGAGGCATGACAGTTACGCAGTACGAGCATCGATTCACTGAGTTGGGCAGATATGTCCCGACCATTCTTGCTGACGAGTAGATGCGGATACGACATTTTTCTGAGGGCTTGTGATCGGACATTCGGTCGAAGATGTGTTGCATCAGTATACCCTCCTATGCCGAGCTGATAAATATGTCTATGAGGGTAGAGCAGGATGTTGATCGGCTGACACGTTCTCGCGGTGCTATGGTTATGAGACCACAACCAGATATTCAGAGCAGGCCTCGCGTCGACTCTCCCTTCAGGACCACGGCGCTAGTAGTCCCGATGAGGCGTCCAGGTGTGACCTGTACATACTACGGGAGACCGGGTCACCCTATAGAGAGCTGCTTTGCTCGGATGAGAGACAGTGGGTTTGCACTGCCGTAGAAGATTGATCGTCCTTACCCTTAGGCCTTATTGGCTCCACCACTACGGTCTCTACCTGCACACCCATCCTTCAGACCACCTGCACCTCACTTTAAGCCGCCACAGCGACCTATGATGCCTCAGCCCAACCGACCACAGCAGGCATGTGTTCATGCGCTCACAGCAGAGGAGCCAGATACAACACCTATGGCCTTTGAGGTCACTGCACATGTTTAAGGTACTCCTGTCTTTTTATTGGTGGACACTGGGTCCACTACTTCCATCATTTCATGTGCAGCGGTTAAGTGTTTAGCTTTACATACTACTCCCACGAAGGGCGTGAAACTCACTACTGCTACTGGAACTTTTTCGGATGTCACATGGGTGTGTGAGGGTTGCCCCGTCGATTTGGGTAGCAGGACAGTGTTCATTGACCTCATCGTTGTGCCACTATGACACTACGACATTATCCTCGGTATGGACTGGCTCACCGAGATGAAGGCAGAGATTGATTGCGATACTCGGGTCGTGACAGCCAGGGGACCTGACGGCACGGTCTTTACTTTCCCAGTACAGGTTAGTTGGACATGTCGCATTGAGTGTTATACTGTTTTGCTTAAGCTTGTTGATGGACCGACATTAGGAAGTATGCCAATAGTTCGAGACTTTTCAGATGTGTTCAGGATGATTCCTAAATTGCCTCCTCGGCGTGAGATCGACTTTACAATTGATCTTGTGCCCGGTGCGACCCCTATTTCATTACCTATGTATCGGATGCCTCCATATGAGATGGAAGAGCTGAGGAAATAGATTGATGAGCTCGTAGAGAAGGGCTTTATATGACCCAGTGTGTCTTCTTGGGGAGCACCTGTGTTGTTTGTCAAGAAGAAAGACGGGTCGCTACGGTTATGTATTGATTACTGTAGGTTGAACTAGTTAACCGTGAAGAACAAATATCCTTTGCCTAGGATAGACGACCTGTTTGATCAGTTGGGGAGGGAAAAGTATTTTTCAAAGATTGATTTACAGTCAGGGTATCATCAGTTGTGCATTAGGGATGAAGACGTGCAGAAGACGGCTTTCAGGACCTGTTTTGGGCATTACGAGTTCCTTGTGATGTCGTTCGGTCTTACGAACACACCGGCCATGTGTCATGGACCTGATGAACCGGGTATTTCGGCTATTCTTATACCGATTCATCATCGTGTTTATCGATGACATTCTGGTGTACTCTATGAGTCGGGAAGAGCATGAGGAACACTTACAGGCAGTCCTTGATACTCTGAGGAAGAACCAGTTGTTCGCGCAGTATAAGAAATGCGACTTCTGGCAGGAGGAAGTCAAGTTCCTAGGACATGTAGTGTCCAAGGAAGGGATGCGATGGACACTGGCTAAGGTAGCCCACGGTGCGGGGACCGGAAATTGACTGGTTCGATTCTTGAGGTGAGGAGTTTTACGGGCTGGCGGAGTTATTACTGACGATTCATCCGGGACTTCTCGAAGATAGCCAGACCATTGTCTCAGTTGACACGGAAGGATCTGAAGTTCGCTTGGGATGAGAAGGCAGAAGCAGCTTTTCAGGAGCTGAAGGACAAGCTACGTCCGCCCCTATGTTAATATTACCAGAGCAAGGGGTTAAGTACACTATATACACTGACGTGTCTCGCGTTGGTTTGGGTTGTGTCCTTATGCAGAAGGACAGGGTGATTGTGTATGCCTCGAGATAATTAAGGAAGCACGAGGAGAATTATCCTATGCACGACCTTGAGTTAGCAGCGGTCATATTCGCATTGAAGCTCTGGAGACATTACCTCTACAGAGAGGAGTTTGAGCTTTTCTGCGACCACAAGAGCCTTAAGTATATATTCACTCAGCGGGACTTGAATGTGAGGCAGCACCGATGGATGGAGACCTTAAAGGACTTCAAGTTCAAGGTTTCCTACCATCCTGGCAAGGCCAACCTTGTGGCAGACGCGTTGAGCCACAAGAAGGCTATCATATTTGTGGCTCTGTTGATGATTGAAGAGCGGGACATGTTGGAGTTCATGTGGGACTTCGAGTAGAAACTTACAGTGGAGGAGCCATTTGAGTGTGTCGCACACATTCGGGTGAGACCACTTATTGATGACCGGATTATCGAGGCCCAGAAGGGCGACGAGCGGTTGTCTGAGCTTCGAGAGCAAGTTGGTAATGATGTGGACTCCGAGTGCAGAGTTGACACAGATGGGGGCCTACGATACCATGGCGCCTATGCGTCCCAGACATTCCGAACTTGAGGCAGGAACTTCTTGAGACAGCTCACAGTTCGAAACTTGCGATGCATCCTGGTAGCATGAAGATGTATCAAGATTTGAAGAGGTCATATTGGTGGGACAATATGAAGGTCTATATCGTAGAGTATGTGTCTCATTGTCTCACGTGTCAGCAGGTCAAGGCCGAGCATCGCTGACCTCCTTGACTCCTTCCGCCCATGCCCATAGCTGAATGGAAGTGAGACTTCATCTCTATGGACTTCATCTCAGGGCTGTCGAAGACGAGAAAGGGTTATGACTCTCTTTGGGTGATCGTAGATCGATTAACCAAATAGGCTCGTTTTCTCCTTATCAGGGTGACGAACTCTGCAGACGACTTGGTTAGGTTGTACATCAAAGAAATAGTGCGTCTACATGGAGTTTCCTTGGAAATCGTGTCGGACCGAGACATACGATTCACATCTATCTTCTGGACTCATATCCAGGAAGCGATGGGTGTGAAGCTGAAGTTCAGTACTGCGTTTCACCCTCAGACCGATGGGCAGACAGAGCGGGTGAATCAGATTTTAGAAGATATGTGCGGGCTTGTGTTTTGGACTTTAAGGACAGTTGGGATGATTGCCTCCCGTATGCAGAGTTCGCCTACAACAACAGTTTTCAGGCAAGTATTAGCATGACTCCTTACGAGGCTTTGTATGGTCGTCCTTGCAAAGCACCACATTGCCTGGCAGAGGTTAACAAGTGCAGCTTGATTGGCCCGGAGTTAGTACAGGCGACCTCGGAGAAGATCGACATTATCAGGCGTCGACTCTTGATGGCATAGAGCAGACAAAAGAGTTATGCCGATACGAGGTGGCGACCACTTGAGTTTGAGGTTGGAGACCATGTGTTCCTTAGAGTTTTCCCTATGAAGGGATTCTTTCGGTTTGGGAAGAAGGGGAAGCTCACACCGAGATTCATCGGTCCGTTTCAGATACTTGATCGAGTGGGTGCAGTAGCATATCGTTTTGCTTTGCCTACACCACTCATGGGCGTGCACAACGTATTTCATATATATATGTTGAAGAAATACGTCCCTAATCCTTCACATATCATCCATTGGGAGCAGGTGCAGTTGAGTGATGATGCTACATATGTACTGCGTCCGACGTGTATCCTTGATAGGAAGGAGCAGGTGTTACACAGTAAGGTGATTCCACTCGTGAAGGTACTGTGGACGCATCATACAGAGAGGAAGCTACCTAGGAGACTGAAGCCGAGATCCAAAAGAACTACCCTCAGCTTCTCGAGGAGTACGAAAAGGTACTAATTTTGAGGACAAAATATTTCATTAAGGGGGGTAGATTGTAACGTCTTGAAAAATCTTGTACAAAGATCCGAGTACCACCTCAGGCAGAAATCACTTAGGATCAAATCCTTTAGAAATTAGACAAAGTTAACTAAGTGTTAAACTATATTAGCCACGAAATCTATTTGAATCGCCTTAAATACGATCTATAAGACCCAAAACTTGTGGAATTATTGACGCTAGGTTACCCTAAAATCTAGGATCAAGCTCATTACCCGACTGCTCTCGAGAGCACATTGAATCTCTTTATCAGATCTGGATCGCACATCGAAAGTCCGAATGATACGAAGTTATAGTCTTAGGACCGCCTTGTTGGGCTTGATAACTATCTGGGAAATCAAATCCATACAGTGTCCCACAGCTATTCGGTTGAGCTCGGAGCGAGGAGTGTAAAAACACTTGGTTTTCTTTATAAATCAAATCTCATTTAAGTAATCTGTTGTCTTTTAGGCCTAAGGAATTGCCCAAATGGGCAACAGACAGTTAGGAATTAGGTCCCAAATTACATGCCATGTCGGCATACATATTGTGCATATGAACATAGAAAGATAGCCTGCCTGTTAAGCTAGACATGATTAAATAGGATAAGTCTGGACCGTGACAAAACTCCTTCGTAGAATTAGGCATCTTGCCTCAAACTCACACCTGCCCCTGAAATCAACCACAATACCTATAATCTTTAGCTCCTTTCTATAATCATAGGTACCAATGCCATAATATGCATCATCGATGAAAAGAAGACCAATGTATTGCTAAATCGCTTCCCATGTCATACCAAAGATAGGTTTCAAATTTCAACTCGTTCTGACATACAGATCGATGTACAATTTCTTGAACCCTGAGAATAGAAACAATTTTAAGGGGGGTAGACAAGTTATGAACTCAGTTGAGTTAAGTAGGTATACATGTCTACCCGCTCATAGGCGAAGCTGCAGCATGGTTGGCCCTTGCCCCACTGGCCCAGGATCGAAAGAAATTACTTCCAGTTATACGCAATGTTAGGTCATTAAATAGGATCTAAATCTTCCTTAGAATGCCAATAATGAAGTCATGGAAGGAAGTCAATTAGGGTTTAAGTATTAAACAAATTCATAGTACAGAATAGGCCGGGTACGAACTGAGTTACAATAGCCAAGGTTAATGCATCTACAACTGTGCTCGTTGAATAGAACATAATAGAAGCCCTAACAAGTTCTACTATGAGAAACCGTTTTAGGATGATCTCATAAGATTTGACTCACTGTTCCTTGGACATAGATAATATCGAGGACTCTCCTAGACCAAGACCCAACGAGCAACTTTATAGATAGGAAATTTGAACCTTTCAGGGATGGGCATTCCCTAAACTTTTAGAGTGATCGAACTATGGAGTTACTGAAATATACAACTGTGAAGCATTCGCGGCTTAACCCAATTCTCAATCCTGGGCGACAATGGACTCACTGCTTTTACTGAGCAGAAGACCAGGATCTACCAAGACTAGGAAGGGATACGATGAGCTTTCTACCCTAGCTAGGTAGATGATCGATGTATCAAGATCAAGCCCACTATAACCGTCTCTCCCTGTTGGTCAAACATTGAAAATAACTATCTTACTCTGAATAGGTGGAAATTGGCATCAAGACATCAAATAGATGACAAAATAAATTGTATTAACCTGTTAAGGGATAAGCAAGGGATAAAAGAAATAAATTTTTAAGGGGGGTAGTGCCTAAAATGTACTAGAGTAGCATGCACAATATACACCCTACTGCGCATATAAATTTAAAATCAATAAGTCTTACGCAAATGAAATAATAGAATTCTTACTAGCCAATTTTGGGGATGAAATTATTTTTAAGGGGGGCAGATTGTAACATCCCGGATTTTTGCCAATGTGGAGATAGACGTCCTTAGGCAATGGGTCGATCCGAACACCTTATTAACTTGTCAGAACTCAATCCCAAAGTCTAGAATCGCTTTTTAACCCTTTTCCTTCACAAATCTCACCCGCACCACCTCGTTCTTTAAATCTTCCTAAGTACTTTCACATTAGACAGAAATCTTAAAGTTTAGGTGATGAAGAACAATACTCAAACTCAAAATTACTGTAAATAATACATACATAAATAAAATGGGCTTTTGACCATTAACCTTATGGAATCATCGACGAATAGGTTATTTAGAAACATCAGCCTCTCCTGCCCTAGGACCTTCTTCTGTTGTAATTAGGGCGTAATTTAGTTAAGTGTTAATTCTTTGAACCACCTTTTATACAAACTACCAAAGGCCCAAGTACCACCTCAGACAGAAATCATACAGGACTAAATCCTTTAGAAATTAGGCGAGAATTAACTAATGCTAAACTAGAGTGCCTGTGAAATTAGCACTAATCACTTTAAATACAATCTGTAAGATCCAAAACTTGTAGAATCATTGACGCTAGGTTACCCTAAAATCTAGGATTAATCTCATTACTTAGTTGCTCTCGGGATCATCATGAAACTCCGTATCAGATCTGGATCGCATGTCGAAAGTCTGATTAACGTGAAGTTAAATGGTTAGGACCGCCTTGTTGGGTTTAACAACCATCTCAGAAATCAAATTCAGATAGTGACCCACGGCTATTCGCTTGAGCCCGGAGTGAAGAGTGTGAGAAAACGTAGGTTTCTTTAGAAATTAAATCTAATTTAAGTAATCTGAGACTTGTCACTTATGGGCCTGATATAAGCAATCAGACCGTCAGAATCTGACCCAAATACACCCTCGGATCAAGGGAAATTTCATACACAGGTCAGTGTACTTGTGGCCCTAATCGAGTTCCGGTGACCGTTGATTTGATACTGGTCTGCCACGGGCGATCTGTAAAGCCGATCGGACCGAAAATGTAACTTGACCTAGATCCATAGTCTGTGAGCTTAAGTCCGACCTTTGGCTTAAGGGGGGGCTCTCTGTCGTGACGGAACAGTCCGTATTTGGACATAACCTAAGTATACCTTGGCCCTAGGTCTAATTTGGTGAGTTCTGGGCCTATATAAGGACCTTAAACCCTCACTCTCTCATTCTATACGAATTTGAGAAAACCTAGGAGAGAGAAGAGAGAAAAGAGAGAGAAAGTGTGAGAGAATTGGGAGCATCTTCCTGATACTCCATCCCCCTGCTATACATGTTTAACCATCGCTATCTAATCACTTTCCGACGATTTCGGCTTCGTTCGTAGGTAAGATAACCTAACCCTAAGCTGTTTTAGGATTTTCATGAGTGTAGGTGATGGAATAGCTGACCTGTTTCATGAATCAGGTTGTCGTTGTACGGTAGACAAAGGCGTTGGGTTCAAACTGGTTTCGGTTCAAGTTTACCGACAAAAGGTATGGACTTTAGACGTATAGGTTATGGTTTTCAACACTTTCAATGTTAGATAATGATAGATTCATGATCTGGATGCTATTGCACATGTACAAAGTGCTGTCCATTTTATTTTTTGGTTATACGTTAACTATGTTGAATATACTGTATTCCTCGTATTTGTAGAAAATACTGTATACGTATGAAATACAGATTTATGCTTGCCATGATTAATTGTTGTCTAGGTATGCTAGATACATGTGTATAAACTTCTAGGTGAGCGGATTAGCCTAATACCTGTTATATTAACATATGTCGTGTACATACTAGTTGTAGCCTAAGTGTTTGCAGAAATGTTCGAATGAATATGGAACTATGATTTATGCTTGCCATGACTATTGGTCGTGAATGCATGATTGTGGTTCATGTGGTAATCCTTTGTGAAAGGATTCGCTACGACTTGTGTTTTAACTAGTATATTATAGGTATGTTGGAATGTGTAGTCTAAGTGTTTGTGAAAATGCTTATATAGATATGTACTTAATCTAGTAGTGCCTTGGGTAGGTGTTGAGATAGGATTCTCAACTACCTTAGTGATGTATATGATTTCCTTCACGTAAGTTGTTTAGTTTAATCACTTACTGATTTACGAAACGTATGTGTTTGGATTTCCTGTTTGCATTGTGTTTTATAACATGCTTGTTAATATGTTTAAATTACTTGTTTATTTAATTCTTCTTTGACGACTTCACATGTTTAAGTTGTATTCCATAAAATCCGTGATGGGTGATGAGGGAGTGGTGTAACGATTCCGTGCAACAGCCCTGGCAGCCCTAAGTGGACAATATTGGATATTTGATTGTATGATTTGAAATCTTGATCCATTACTGCTTTAACTGTTCCGTAATTGAATGTGATTGAGGCTATTGCATAGTCTAGGCAATTGGTAATGGGATTGAATTCATGGTTGAGATTCATTCGCCACATGAGATGTATTCGATGAACCTGAGTCATACTTCGGTTGGCGATAGTGGTTGGCCACGCGAAGTGCTTATGCACTTCATGTCGTTCAACTTGTCGTACGCTGGAGCTAGCCAAGCTCGTCAAGTAACCCAATTTTTCCAATGTATGTTCACCATGTTTGGACGCTACTGCTTGAACCTAAGGTATCGAACTTACCAGTGTAACCCCATTAAGCTTAGTACCTCGATCCGCTAAGACTCATGAGCCGGGCATGGTGATATGGGACACCGCAGTCGAGCTGTTGGCCTACGCTGGGGGGATGTGCCTCCCCGTAGTGACCAGTGAGCAACCCAGACTCGTGAGCCGAATACAGTGGTATGGGACACTGTATTCGACCTGTCAGCCTACAATGTTTTGATGGGTGATGGGGGAGTGGTGTAACGATTCTGTGTAACAGCCCTGACAGCCCTGACTATACCCGGTGTAGTGACCTCGAGCATACTCTAAATCTACAGTGAGGCGACGAGCCTTCCCGTAGAAATAGAGTATAAACTAGGCCTGTATTGATAAGGTGATGGGGGAGCGGTGCAATGAGTGCGTGTAACAGCCCTGACAGCCCTTTACAGCGACCTAGAACCGCATCATCGTATGAGAGTATCTAGGACTGACGACCCTAAAATAGATCATTGTTTGGGAATGATATAAGGGAGGTACCTTAGTTTCCCAATACTGTTGTATGAAAAGGACTAATAACAACTCTATAATCATGTTCATATCGCACTATATGTGCCTAGAAGATGTGGAGCATTGAGGGATAAAAGCATGCCATGGACGTAAGATAGTGTCGAATGAGGGAGTATGTTGGTTAGGGCATGCATCATGATAGCATTTCATACTTGCATTAACAAGAGTACTTAAGATTGTTGATTGTACTACTTTATCATTACTGCTTGACTATTTTGATAACATGTTAACCCATGCTTTACTGTTCCACTGAGTTGATCACTCACTTCCACGTTACGGGACGGTGTTCCGGACACCCACCAGACTTTGTCTGATTGTAGATGGCGACGCTACCCCTGAGGCGGAGCCAGACTTTTGTAACGACGAGAATGCTTCCTCGTATTGTTGTTTTCTGGCGGCTTCATATGAGTCGTGCCTTGATCGACGGGGTTACAGGGATGTTTTACTTGTAGGCTTAATATAAGCAATCAGACCATCAGAATCTAACCCAAATACACCCTCGGATCAAGAGAAATTTCATATACATGGCAGTGTACTTGAAATCCCCAATAGAGGTTCTGTGACCGTTGAACTGAAACTGGTCCACCACTTGTGATCTGGAAACCCGATTGGAATGAAAACTTAACTCGATCTAGATCCAGAGTCAGTGAGCTTAAGTCTGACCTTTAGCTTAAGGGGGGGCTCTGGAAATGCTCCGTTGAGCTGAAACAGATACACTTTGGATATAACCTAAGTATACCTTGACCATAGGTCTATTTTGGTAATGTTTTAGCCTATATAAGGACCTTAAACCCTCTCTCATTCTCACCATACGAATTTGAGAAAACCCTAGGAGAGAGAAGAGAAGAAAGAGAGAGAAAGTGTGTGAGAAGTGGGAGGATCTCCCTGATACTCTACCCTGCCGCTATACAAGCTTAACCACCTCTTTCTAGTCGCTTTCACAACGATTTCAGCTTCGTTTCTAGGTAAGAAACCCTAACCCTACTCTGATCTAGGGTTATGATCATTGCAAATGATGAAAGAGCTAATCTATTTTGTTCTATAGGTTGCCAAATTGCCATACACGAAGACTTAGCAAATATATCGAGTTCATTACGCTTCTACGATGTAAGGTGCAGACTTTAGACATATAGGTTATGGTTTTCAACGCTTTCAATGTCAGATAATGATAGATCCATGATCTAGGTGTTATTGTATATGCACAATGTGATGTTCGTTTTGCGTTTCGATTTCGTATGCAAATTATGGCGTATAATGTATTCTGTATATTTGTAGAAAATACCGTATATGTACAAATTTTGAAAGTGTGTTTGCCATGATAAATTACTGTATGTACATGCTAGATATAAGTGTAGTCCTTACTTGGTGAAAGGATTCGCCCAAATACATGTTTTTGCTAATATACGTTATGTATGTTAATAAGTGTATCCTAAGTGTTTGTGAAAATGCTTGTAAGAGTAAGTACTTAGAGGATTGTGCTTTGGGTAGGTGTTGAGATAGGATTCTCAGCTACCTTAGAGATGTATATGATTTTCTCCATGTTGGTTGTTTAATTTAACTGCTTACTTATGGAATATATGTGTTTGTATTTCCTGTTTATGTTGTGCTTTATAACATGCTTTATGACATGCTTGTTAACATGCTGGAATTACTTTGTTTATTCTGTTTTACTCTACATGCTTCTAAATAAGGATTGGTTGTGATTGGGGCTATGATTGGGGCTATGATTATAGTCCAGGCAATCGGTAATAAACTTGAGCTCTTGGTTGAGTTTCATTCGCCACGTAGGATGTGACGAACCCGAGTAGTACTTCGGTTGGCGATAGTGGTTAGGCCACGCGAAGTGCTTATGTACTTTATGTCATTCAGTTGGTTGTGTGCTCGTGCTAGTCAGGCTCGTCAAGTAACTTGATCTGCCTAATATATGTTTACCATGTTTGGACGCTACTGCTTGAACCTAGGGTACCAAACTTACTAGTGTAACCCCGTTAACCTTGGTACCTCGATCCACTAAGACTCATAAGCTGGACATGGTAGTATGGGACACCATGGTCGAGTTATCGACCTACGCTGGGGCCACGTGCCTCCCCGTAGTGACCAGTGAGCAACCTAAACTCGTGAGCCGAATACGGTGGTATGGGACACTGTATTCTAGCTGTCAGCCTACACTATTTTGATGGATGATGGGGAGTGGTGTAACGATTCCGTATAATAACCCTGACCGACCTGACCATGCCCAGTGTAGTGACCTCAAGCATACTCTAAATCTAACAGAGTATAAACTAGGCCTATATTGATAAGGTAATGGGGGAGTGGTGTAACGATTCCGTGTAACAGCCCTATCAGCCCTTGCAGCAACCTTAAAACACACCATCGTATGAGATTGTCTAGGACTGACGACCCTAGAATGGATCATTGTTTAGGAATGATATAAGGAAGGTACCTTAGTTTCTCAATACTGCTATTCGAAATGGACTAATAACAACTCGGTAATCATACTCATCATCACATTGCATGTGCCTGAAAGATGTGGAGCACTGAGGGTGAAAGCATGCCACAGACGTAGGATGGTGTCGTACAAGGGAGTATGTTGGCGAGGGCATGCATCATTATCGCATCTCATACTTGCATTATTACAGTACTTAGGAATGTTGATTGTACTGCTTTATCATTACTGCTTGACTGAATTGATAACATGTTAACTTATGCTTTATTATTCCACTGAGTTAGCTACTCACTCCCTCGTTACGAGACGGTGTTCTGGACACCCACCAGACCCTGTCTTAGATGCAAGTATTGACGAGGCGCAGGAGGCTGAGCCTGATTACTATGATTATCAGGATGAGTTCTCCTTCTTGTAGTTCTCTCGAGGCTATGCTTAGGCCATCCAGATGATGGGGCCACAGGGTGTACCATTCTAGTTGTACCATTTTTGGCATTTTGATTTTTAAAACAAATACATGTATATGGTGACTCAGTAAGGTGTTCATACTCTGGAGACCGATTGTGACATTTCTGGCTTTATATACATCTATTTACATCTTTTAGTCTTCCGCTTGGGTTTTATAACTTGATCTGGAGTGTGAATTACTATTTTGGTATAATCCTACTCATGATTATTACACTATCACAAACAATATTCAATCATAAGCATTTATGTTGCATAAGTGATGTTTTGGAACTCGGGTGTTGAGTTGCTACTCGACCCCCGATTTTCAAGGCGTTATAGTGTAAGACCACATGAAGTTGGTAAGTGCAAGACATGAAGATCAGGTCTACTTCAAGATCAAACTATACTTCATGATCAAGCTACTAAATCTACTTCAAATGGAAGATCTAAAGCTGGTGAAGATTTAAGTTCAATGTCCAATCCTTCAGGTATATATGACCCTAGAAAGACCCTAAGTTTATGTTGAGGGTCAACTATTGCGTATTAGACCCCAGTTATTGCATGATTTTATGAACATGATACTGTTTCACATCTTATTTTAATCATGTTTGTGTTGCAAGGTGAATTTACGAGCTTGGACTGAAAAAAGGTACTAAAGGCATGGATTTAACACTAAAAAATCACCAAGGCAAGGGATGGATCCTAAGGGACCAAGATCGAAGAATCTACACGCCAAAGATCCGAGAAAATCAGGTGATTGAAGTAAAAAAAGGGCTTGAAAGTCATCTTGAATGCAAGATCACAGGGTTCCCATCATCCGTTTGGCTCGAAACTTTATATCTAGCCTGAGCGCCTTGAATTAACTGTACACGTCAAAATTCAGCCCTTGGATCCTTATAGAAGTGGCCCAATGGATAGATTAGTCCATAATTCACTTATCTGAGGCCCACCTGATATCTGGATATGCTTCAATTTTGTTCTCAACCCCTTAAATTAGATGAAAAAATGGATGGACCAAGCGGATTTCTCACAAACATCACGTTGGACCCCACATGCGCAAGCGACCCGCATCGGACCCCGGCCTTGGTCAAAGTCGGGCTGACCCAACTCTTCTTGCCGACGGACAGACCAAAGTCCGTTGGGATGCATCAGTGGGCCATCCCCATCTTCCCAATGAATAATCTGGACTGTCCATTCATTCCAGGACGTGGGACCAACCATACCCATGTTGATTTCTTGGTCTCATGCACGTGTACACACGTAGATTGCCATAAAATGCAGGATGAATGGTGGGAAGATTTGATATAGTGGGCCGCACCAAATTCAACCAAAACTACCCCTTTTCGACCAAAATCACACCAGGAATCCAATGGACAAAGTAGATTTCTCCAAAAACATCATTGTGAGGCCCATCAAACACGTTAGCGCGAGAACTTTTGCATGGCCTGCGTTCGGGAAAACTGGATCTTCAAGGCTATTCGGTGATCTTGGCTAGGATCGGACCGATAATCCCAGCCGTTCAAATCACTCCCAAGGTGGGGCTGACCAGGGCCAAGAAGCCTGAATGGCGAAGATCCCGCAATTGAAATGTCCACCATCTCAAAAACTAGGCCCAACGTAAGGCTTCTTGCGGCTTGCATTATGCACGCTGCTATGTTGAGTAAAGAAAGTTTCCCCAGGAGTTTTCTCCACCGACTCCAGCACCGACTGCATGTGGTTATAAAAGGGAGAGAGAAAGAGAGTGGAGAAGCATCTTAGACATGAAGAGAAGAACGTGGAAAGAGGAGAGAAACGACGTGGACGACGACAGCTTCATCAACTTCCCTCCTTCTTCCTTTCCTTCCTACTTTATTTATAGCGTTCCTTTAAGAGATTCTATGTCATCATATCTATGATGAGCTAAACCCCTTAGCTAGGGCTAAGAGGTGAAGCTTGTAGCGTGATGGGAATTTTTTTATGCCTTTAATTCATGTTTAAGTTGAACTATCTTTGGTTTTAGTTTGATTATGAGGAATATTTGTAGTTTTTAATGGTTTATAGTGACTTAAATTACAATAGATCTACAATAACTTTGGGTATTTTCTTTGCATTACGGGGATTGTGATTGTGGGTACCCTATTGTTCACCATCGTCCCATGGACATGGTTGGATGATGGAACCCTTCCTAACGTTCATAACTCCATTAGATTGGTTGTGGATCGATTCAATTCTGTTGTTTGCTTCGTATCATGGGCATGGTTTTTTTATGGGATCAAGTCTAATTCACATCCTTCTCATCCCTTGAAAACTAGATAAAAGGAAGTTCAGATTTGGATTTTAATGAAATATCTTCCAATTGGATGAAGATGGGACTCTGATTCCAGTTGTGTTTTTGAATTAAGCATAGATCTCCCTAATCTCTTCAAGTGGATCCTTGGCACCCTAGTTTCCCACCTTTGAATTTTACAAATTTTAGTTAATTAGTTCACCATTATTCTCTTAAATTTACCTGATTTAGATTACATCTTCTCCTAGTTCTAATTCGAGTTACTTTCGGATTACGTGCAAGGTTCAGTCCTTGTGGATTCGACCTCGATCTTACCATTATTATTACTACATCACAACCCTATACTCGAGGTGGTGAACAAATTTTTGGCGCCGTTGCCGGGGATTGACAGTTACGTTTTTCTGATATTAACTAGTTTTAGAATTAGGTTAAGATTAGGGTTTTTCTAGCTTTTAATTCTAGGTTTAGGTTTTTCTATTTGATTTCTAGAAACTAACCTAACTTTCCTATTTTACAGGACCCTAATATCGGCTTAATAAAATTGGTAATCTCTTTCTAATTTACTAATTTTTCTAGCTTCTATTTTTAGATTAGGTTTTTTTTTTCTATTTTTAGAAACTTTCTAATTCTAGGATTTCTTTTAATTTTAGAAACTAATTTTCTTTCTAATTTAGGTTTAGAACTTTCCTAATTTATTTTTAGAAACTTTCTATTTTCTATTTTCTTTTTTTAGGAAATTTTCCTTTTTAGAAATTAGTTTACTTTCTATTTTCAGTTTTTAGAAATTAACTTTCTATTTTAGGAACTTTCTAATTTTACACTTTCTATTTTTAGAAATTGACTTGTTTTGTTTTGTTTGGCAGGTTCTTTATTTAGGAACTTCGAATTTGGTAACTTCTTTTCAACTCTTTTCTTTCTTTCTAGATTTCTATTCCTTTCTTTCTCTTAGGTTTAGTTTAGAATCTGAATTGAGGGCTGCGAGTGTTTCATGCCCAACTGGTCCGTGATAACACTCGACATCGCTTGACTGAAGGAGGCTTGGTTGAGGGGTTGACTATCCATCACAGGACTAAACACTGCTTGAGATCTCTAGAGTTAATTGAGGTGGTTGCAAATCAACTGGCCAATCAACCAGAAGGACTACCTCAACCTTGGGTTGGGGAAGTCCAGGATGAGAATGAGGTGCATCAAGCACCCCCGCCTCATACTTTACGAGATCATTTACAACCGGTGGGGGTAAGTACGCCCTCATGCATGGTTTTTTCAGAGAATACGGGACACATGGATATCAAGCCAGGGGTGATCCAACTCCTTCCTAAATTTCATGGGCTTGAGTTAGAAAATTCATATTTACATCTGAAAGAATTTGATGAGATCATATCCACTCTATATTTTCCTAACGTGTTTGACGACATGGTCAGGCTGAAACTCTTTCCCTTTTCTTTAAAAGAGAAAGCTAAAACATGGTTACATTCACTACGTCCTCAATTTATTGGTACATGGAATGACATGATAAGGGAGTTCATAAAGAAAATTTTCCACATCATAAAATGAATACCCCTAGAAAGTCAATCATGAACTTCGCATGAAATGAGGATAAAACATTCTTCCAATGTTTGGTGTGGTTCAAGGATCTTGTTAGTTCATGTCCATGACACAGATTTGAAATATGGCACATTACACACTTCTTTTATGATGGACTGATATCTTCTATTCGTCAATTGGTTGAGACAATGTGCAATGGGGAATTTATGAATAAAAATGTCGATGAGGTGTGGGAGTACTTGGATAGACTTGCTGAAAACGCACAATCATGGGACACATACCCAAAACCATGCACCATGTCTAGGCCGACTCAATCCAAGGAGAAGGGTGGAATGCATCTCCTGAAAGAGGACGACGATATCAAATGCTAAAATGGCTTATCTCACCAGGAAAGTCGAGGCCATGGAATTAAAGAAGGATAAGGATAAGGAAATTGTTTGTGGTGTTTATGCTTGCAACGTTCAGACAACTAAAAATTGTCCAACAATACCTGCCTTTTAAGAGGTGTTAAATGAGCAATCCAATGCCGTGAATAATTACCAAAGACCTTCCAATGGACCTACCTCCAATACATACAATTCTGGTTAGAGAAATCATCTAAACTTCAGTTGGAGGAATGGACAAACTGCTACCCCTCAAGATTTCTTCAATCAAATTCCAAATCAATGGAAACGTTAAGAAGAACAGGTTCAAAATTCCTCATAAGAGCTTACTCAAGCAATATGAGAACTTATAGAATTTATGAAAAAGATGGATTCACGTATGACGGTTATAGAAAAGGGGATGCTTCCTGCTCAACCTCTCCCCAATCCTAAACCGCAATATGAGATAAGTGATCTAAGCTCTTCAAATTAGATGGAGCAAGCTAAATCTATAACTACTCTTAAGAGTGGGATGACCATTGACAAAACCATTCCGGTTAGGACTGAAAAGCCTAAGAAACTGGAAGAGGACAAAGATGATGGATCTAGCCATGCTCCATAAGAATTAGAACCGGAACCTCAAGGGAAGTCAGTTGCTCCATTTCCCTAACAGTTGGTTGCACCAAAACCTCTCTCTAACTCTCAGGACATTCTAGAGGTGTTGAAACAAGTAAAGGTCAATATTCTTCTACTTGATGTCGTAAAGCAAATACCTTCATATTTCAAATTCCTAAAAGAATTGTGTAAGACCAAAAGACGGCAAAATATTCATAAGAAAATCTTCTTAACTGAGAAAGTGAGTGTCATCCTAAAGTAAGATGTGCCACAGAAATTCAAAGATCCTGGTAGCCCAACCATCGCTTGTGTAATTGGGAATTACCGCATTGAGCACGAAATTCTTGACTTAGGATCGAGTGTAAATCTGATTCCCTACTCAGTGTACAAACACTTAGGTTTGGGTGAATTAAAACCCACATTACAACTTGCTGATCACTCTGTTCTTGTACGAAGAGGGATAATTGAGGATTTGTTGGTCCAGGTTGACAGATTCTACTACCCGTAGATTTTATCGTCCTAGATATTAAACCCATCAGTAACATGAGCACTCAGATTCCTATCATTCTTGGTCTCCCATTCCTTGCCACTTCAAATGTAATCATGAGTATGTCTTTCGGGAATATGACATTGGAGCTAAATATCTTTTTCAATACAGGCAGACGGTTAGAGGATGATGATGATTTCCACGACATAAACATGATTTACTCTTTTGTGGAAGATAGAATGCCTCTGACCTTATCCTCTGATCTTCTAAAGATGTGCCTAGCCCACTTCCATGATTTTAATGATGACATGATTAGGGAGAAGGGTGTCATGCTTGACACTGTGCCGGTACTTGAAGTTAACCGATGGAGGCCACAATTTGAAGAGTTACCTTAAACTGGTGAAGTGCCTCTACTGTTTAAATTCAAGACACCGAAGCTTAACCTAAAACCTTTGCCCTCTGATTTGAAATATGTATATTTAAGTCAAGATAAGACATACACGGTGGTGATTTCATACCACCTTGTGCAAGAACTAGAGAGTATGCTCATATCTACTCTCATTGAGCATAAGGGAGCCCTTGAATGGACAATTGCGGACCTCAAGGGAATTGACCCTTTGATTTGTACTCACCGCATTTATCTTGAAGATAATGCGAAGACCTCTTGGCAATCACAACGTAGACTAAATCTAAACATGAAGGAAGTCATTAGGGTCGAGGTTCTTAAACTATTGGATGTGGGTATCATATACCCTATATCCAATAGTCAATGGGTGATTCCAACTCAGGTGGTTCCTAAGAAGTCTGGAATCACCATTGTAGCCAATGCCAGTAATGAACTCGTGCCAACTGGAGTTACTACTAGTTGGAGGATGTGCATTGACTACAGGAAGTTGAATACCGTTACGAGAAAAGACCACTTCCCTTTGACCTTCATTGATCAAATCTTGAAAAGGCTAGCTGGTCACTCATACTATTATTTTCTTGATGGGTATTCGGGGTACAACCAGATAGATATAGCCCCTTAAGATCAGGAAAATACCACATTTACATGTCCTTACAACACCTTAGCTTACTGAAGGATGCCATTTGTTCACTCCCCAAGTATAGGGTTGTGATGTAGTAATAAAACTCGGTAAGACTGAGGTCGAATCCACAGGGACCGAAACCTGTACGTAATCTAAAACTAACTAGAACTAGAATAAGATGAAATCTAAATCAAGTGTGATGTGAGGAATAATGGTGAAATATTAATCTAAAACTTCAAAAAATTCAGAGAAAGGGAAATAGGGATTCAGAGGATCCACTTGTAGAGATCAGGGAGATCTTATGCCAGTATCACGAATTATGAAAATTTACTGAACTGCCATTGATATAGTTTTCAAAAGATGAAAGGTATATGAATTAGAATGGATTCCATCACCAAACCATGCCCAGGAGACAAAGCAAACAACAGAATTAAACTAATTACCAACCAATCAACATGCCATGAAGGTTAGGAAGGGTACCATCATCCGACCATGCCCAGGAGACGATGGTGAACAACAGGGCTTCCTGACGTCATAAACATAAAAGGGAGAGGGAAATACTCAAAGCCATCGCAGACCCATTGTAATTTCAGTCACAACAGACCATTAAGTACTAAAAATATTCCCATAATAAAATTAAATCAAAATCCATTCAGTCTAAACAGAAGGCACAAGCATAGACTCATCCCATCACGCTACAAGCTTCATCTCTTAGCCCTAGCTAAGAGGTTTAGCCACACATGGATGGACTAAATCCCTAGACAAAACAAAATAAAATAAAATAAAATAAAATAAAATAAAAAAACAAACTCTACTCTTCTCTGTTTCTCTGCTCTCCACGTCCCAACCTAGCCGTGGATTTTTTTCTCTCTTTCTCTTCTTCTCTTTTATAGGCAAAGGTGATTGTTGTGTTTCCTTCTTGGAATCGGAGAACTTACTCTCCTTCACACTTTCGTCCGCAGCAGAACCGGACTGCGGATGCTGATTCTGCGCAGCTCTTCTTACGCAGCCAAAAACGGATTCTCCCCACGCCTTTGTTTATGTGATCCTGTACAAAATAATGACGTCCCTTAGGACTTTTTGAGTGGTCTACACAATGGACGGAGCAGATCAGCCGACTGATCATCACCGAGACCACATTAAAGCCAGCAAAAACCGGCTGCGTCCGGACGCAAAACAGGGATGTGTAGCCATCCCTCTGTGGTGATGGTGGGGTCCACTTGATTGTTGTGTTGATCAATCCAATCCGTCCATTGGCTTAGTTATGAAAAACCACCCCGAATTGGATACTTTTTTCTCAGATTTAGTGCGGCCCACCTATACTTTTACTCCACCGTCCATTTTATATTTTGAAAGGCTGAAAACGAATCCTCGCTACTTCTTGGAAGTTGTCCACCTACGCCTTGGTCCATGGCCTTGTAAGACTTTGATGGACAGTCCTGATCAGACCAAAAATGCACGATGGTGGCCCACTATAAAAAATCGCAACCTCTGTTGTGAAACAGAGGTTCTGCATCGGTGCTGTGATGTCGGAGAACTCCAGATCGACGTCGGGTGAGAAATCCACACCGTCCATTGGTCTCCTCTCCAAAAACCGTTCAGAGATGATCGGTTTTGGATCGATTTAAGTGCGGCCTATTGAATTGTTTTCACTGTCGTTCGTCCAGTGTTTTATCGTGATTTACTTGTGCGTACATGCATGGGACTGAAAAATCACCATTTGTACGGTCGGTTTTGCCTCCCAAGAACATTGGATGGATCAAATTGGTAAAATGTACTAGGGGTGGGCCCCACTATCAACCAATCCAATGGATAGCGTTAGACGCTGTTACGTCTTTTGAAATTCTTAAAGAAATTCTCGGTCAGCCAGTGCTGACCGAGTTCTTGAAGACCGGTGTGCGGCCGGTGAAAAAAATACCATGTACACGCATGTGTACATTGGGATCCCCTGTGACGTTTTCGAGAAATCCGTTCCGTCCATCTTTTTCTCCATCCACTTTAAGGCATTGAAAATGATATTGAAGTATATCTAGATATCAAGTGGGCCCCACTTAAGGATTTAAGGGGCTAATCTGTCCGATAGGCCACTTCCAGAAGGATCCATTAGCTAAAATTTGACGTGTACGGTCAATTTATGGTCCTCAGGCCATGTATGAATTTTCAAGCCGAACGGATAGTGGAAACCCTGTGATCTTGCGTTCTGTACGACTTTTAGGCCACTTGAACTTCATTTTCTCAGTTTTTTTTTATCCCTGGCGTTGATCTTAGTCCCCTGGGGTCCGTCCATTGCTCTGGTTACTTCAGGGCATCAAATTCATGCTTTTAATACTCTTTTTCAGTCAACGCCTCTAATTACATCCTGCAACAAGAACACGCTTAAAATAGGCCGTTTAAACCATGTCATGTTAGTAAATTCAGGTGATAACCAGGGTCTAATATGCAATATTTGACCCTCAACACCATTCAGACTATGTAATACCCCTGCCACTTTTCAACGATGCATGATGAGTATTTTTTCTGATATGGTAGGGCAATATCTAGAGGTCTTCATGGATGACTTATCTATCTTTGGTCCATCTTTAGCGATTGGTTAAAAAATCTTAAATGTGTGCTGAAAAGATGTGAAGAAAAGAATTTGGTACTCAATTGGGAGAAGTGTCATTTCATGTTTCGTAAGGAAATTGTCCTTGGACATGTCATCTCATCCAAAGGAATCGAGGTAGATAAGGCAAAAATTGATCTTATCTCTAACCTACCTCCACCTAAAAACATACGAGACATGCGATCCTTTTTAAGACATGTCGAGTTTTATAGAAGATTCATAAAGGACTTTAGTCTTCTCTCTCGTCCTTTATGTAATCTACTTTAAACGGATGCACCAAACGAGTGGACTGAGCAATGCCAGGAAGCTTTTACGAAGCTTAAGGGCATGTTGACCACTGCACCTATCATGTAGCCACCTGACTGAAGCCTTCCTTTTAAACTTTTGTGCGATGCGTCTGATTATGCTCTTGGGACGGTTTTAGGCCAGAGAAAAGAAAAGAAGCTCTACGTCATCCATTACGCAAGTAAAACTCTAAATCCTGTCCAAGTAAACTACTTGACTACGGAAAAGGAACTTTTGGCCATAGTGTTCACTATGGACAAATTTAGGTCCTACTTAATCGAATCCAAGATCATCGTTTACATAGATCATGCGGCACTTAAGTATCTTCTTTCTAAGAATGATTCTAAGCCCTTCCTGATAAGATGGATCCTCCTACTCCAAGAATTTGATTTAGAAATAAAGGATAAAAGGGAGTAAAGAACGTAGTGGCTGACCATCTTTCCCGCCTTAATTCCTCTGACTCCCTTGAGATGGCATATATTAATGACATGTTCCCTGACGAACAATTGTTCAAAGTCTCCCATTCACCTTGGTTTGCTGATATTGCCAATTATCTGGCCACAGGTTTCACACCGACATATTGGACTGCACAAGATAAGAAAAAAGTTTTCACCGAGGTATGCAAATTCTTCTGAGACGATCCGTATTTATTTAAATATTGCCTAGACCAAATCTTAAGGAGATGCATACAAGACAATGAGCATTAGAGTGTCATCTCCTTTTGTCACTCTCAGGCCTGTGGTGGTCACTTTTTTGTTAAAAAGACCTTGGCTAAGATTCTGCAGTGTGTCTTTTACCGGCCCACTAAGTTCAAGGACACTCATGAGTTTTATAAGGCTTGTGAGCATTGTCAGAAATTGGGAGTACTGTCCTGTCAAAATATGATGCCCCTGAACCACATTCTTATCATAGAAGCATTTGATTGCTGGGGCATCGATTTCATTGGACCATTCCCTCAATCCTTTGAAAATCTATACATTTTTCTCGTCGTAGACTATATCACTAAATGGATTGAAGCGATTTCGTGCCAGAACAATGATCATCGAACGATCATTAGATTCTTAAAAGAAAACATCTTTTCTCGATTCGGAATGCCTCGAGCCATCATTAGTGATGAAGGTTCACATTTTTGTAATAGGCCATTTGAGAATTGAATGAAGAAATACGGTATCTCTTATAAGGTGAGCACTCTATACAACCCACAAACAAGTGGGTAAGTCGAGACTTCCAATAGGGTTTAAACATATTTTGGAAAAGACGATTAACCCTGACCATAAGGATTGGTCAATTCGATTGACCGATGTCTTATGGGCTTACCGTACTATATTTAAAACCCCTATTAGAATGTCTCCCTTTAGACTTGTCTATGGGAAGGCCTGACACTTGCTTGTGGAGTTGGAACCTAGAGCCTATTGGGCGATTGAAAATCTGAATTTCAATTTGGACAAAGCTGGCTCGCTACACAAACTTTAGTTGAATGAACTTGAAGAAATCTGGAATGATGCGTACGAGAACTCGAGAATTTACAAGGACAGGATGAAGGTGTTTCATGACCAACACATTCTTAAAAAATCATTCATGCCCAGTTAAAAAGTCTTATTGTATAATTCTCGGTTACATCTCTTTCCAGGTAAGCTTCGATCTCATTGGACCGGCCCTTTCACTGTTATCAATGTTTATCCTCATGGGGCTGTCGAGATTCGGAATCCAGACAATGACAATGAGTTTAAAGTAAATGGACATTGATAAAAGCTATTTGTTGAGAAATTTTATTGAAATGACATGTCCATACCTCTGACAGATCCTGTGTACTAGGATTGATCTCCTAGTCTGACGGAGGTATAGGAAGGTTTACTGCTTTCATAGGACTGTGGTAGTTTACTTTTTATCGTTCTCAGATAGTCGGCTTTATGCCGTTAGGATAATTTGCTTTCCATTTGTTCTAGGATAGTTTGATTTTTATTTTTTTAAACTCTTGTGCCGAGCCACCTTCATGCTGAGATCTCTTTAGAAAAAGCCGTTCAATTTCCTTGTCAGGTACTATCTTTCCATCACTTCTCTTTTACTTTTGTTGTCTCATGTGCATTGCATGCGTATATCCGTTACATTGAGGACAATGTAGATTTTAGGTTGGAGATGAGAGATTAGGTTACCTAATCAGTGTTTTCTTGGTCTTGAGTAAAAATTGTGAAAATTTTTTTGAAAATTCTTATGATTTCGAAGTGATTTTAACGGCCATCTTTGATTTATAAGTATAAGATACATAATGTTGGTAATTTATAACTCTTGGATTCAGTTACCTATTAGATTTTACAGTTAAGTTCAAATTATTAATCCATGATTAGAAGTTTTAAACATTGATCGAGTCATGATTTCACATGTCACATCTAGCTTGCACATTAAGGTTTAGTTCGATGTTGAATTATTAACTTGGTAATTAATAAGCATGGAAGGAACCAACCTGAGAATTTGTCCATTATGTTCATTTTTTTTTAAAAAAGGAATACCCAGCTAAAAAACAGTTGTCATCGACAACAACTACCCATTAAAGATCTTTAAAAAGGTTGACATAGCGTGAAGCCATCGATGGAAAAATCAAAAGATGAAAGAATAAAAAGGCTGAACTGCAAGGCAAGTTTCAGTTTAGGTTGGGTTATCCAGGAATGCTCGGTTTGATTATTAACGTTATCATGAAAATTGACGATTGGACTCTCAATTATGATAAGCCGAGATTGCACTATACACTTCATGAAACTTAATGTTTCAAATTATTCTAATTGATGGATTAATACTTTGAACTTGACTATGAAGTTTACCATGCGCTTGAGTCTAGGAGAAAGTATTGCCCAACATTCATGAATCTTAAATTCTATTGATTGGGTTGTTTTTCAAAAATCACTCGAGTTCATAAAAATTATCCTGTAATTCGTAAAATATTTTTCGCATACTTTGCTTAGGACTAACAAAATACTGGTTGGGGATTATATTGAGGGTCAAATATTGCATATTGGACTCTATTTATTACATGATTTTACGAACATGATACTGTTTAACATCCTATTTTAATCATATTTATGTTGCAAGAATTTAGGAGCTTCGATTGAAAAATGGTACTAAAGGCATGGATTTAATGCTAAAAAATCACCAAAGCAAGGGACGGATCCCAGGGGACCAAGATCGAAGAATTTACACACTAAAGATCTGAGAAAATCAAGTGATTGAAGTAAAAAAGGGCCTGAAAGTCATCCTGAATTCAGAGATCACGGGGTTCCCATTATCCCTTTGGCTTGAAACTTTATATCTCGCCTGAGGACCCTAAATTAACCGTACACGTCGAAATTCAAACATTGGATCCTTGTGGAAGTAGCCCAACGGACAGATCAGTCCATAATTCACTTATCTGAGGCCCACCTGATATCTAGATATGCTTCAATTTTGGTCTCAACACCTCAAATTAGATGAAAAATGGATGGACAGAGTGGATTTCTCACAAACATCACGATGGACTCCACATGCGACGTGCGTGTACATAGCACATGCGTATGCGAGCTGAACCGGACCCCGACCTTGGTCAAAGTTGGGCTGACCCGACTCTTCTTACCAACGGATGGACCTGCGTCCACTGGGATGCATTAGTAGGCCATCCCCATCATCCTAATGGATGATCTAGACCGTTCATTCGATCCAGGACGTGGGACGAACTGTACCCATGTTGATTTCTTAGTCCCATGCACGTATACACACGTAGATCACCGTAAAATGCAAGATGAACGGCGAGAAGATTTAATACAGTGGGCCGCACCGAACTTGACCAAAACCACCCCTTTCTGATCAAAATCATGCCAGGAAGGACAGGGTGGATTTCTCTGAAAACATCACTATGGGGCCCACCGAACATATCAGCGTAAGAACTTTCGCATGGCCTGGGTCCGGGAAAATCGAATCTTCAAGGTTGTTCGGCGATCTTGGGGACGACCCGATCCCCGTCTCAAAACTCCCAAGGTGGGGCCTAACACAAGTTTTCTCAGATGCGCATTGGAACGTCCATCATCCCAAAAACCAGGCCCAACACAAGGTTTCTTGCGGCTTTCATTACGCACGCTGCTGTGTTGCGTAAAGAAAGTTTCCACAGGAGTTTTCTCCACTGACTCCAGCACTGACTGCACGTGGTTATAAAAGGGAGAGAGAAAGAGAGTGGAAAAGCATCTTGGACATGAAGAGAAGAGCGTGGAAAGAGGAGAGAAATGGTGTGGATGACGACAGCTTCATCAACTTCCCTCCTTCTTCCTTTCCTTCCTGCTTTGTTTATAGCTTTCCTTTAAGAGATTCTAGTTCATCATGTCTATGATGAGCTAAACCTCTTAGCTAGGGCTAAGAGGTGAAGCTTGTAGCATGATGGGAAGTTTTTCATGCCTTTAATTCATGTTTAAGTTGAACTCTCTTTGGTTTTGGTTTGATTATGAGGAATATTCATAGTTTTTAATGGTTTATTGTGACTTAAATTACAATGGATCTGTGATAGCTTCGGGTATGTTCTTTACATTACAGGGATTGTGAATGTGGGTACCCTATTGTTCATCATCGTCTCATGGACATGGTTGGATGATGAAACCCTTCCTAACTTTCATAACTCCCTTAGATTGGTTGTGGATCAATTCAATTATGTTGTTTGCTTTGTCTCATGGGTATGGTTTTGTGATGGGATCAAGTCTAATTCACATCCTTCTCATCTCTTGAAAACTAGATCAAAGGAAATTCATATTTGGATTTTAATGAAATATCTTCCAATTGGATGAAGATGGGACTCTGATTTCAGTTGTGTTTTTTAATCAAGCAAAGATCTCCCTAATCTCTACAAGTGGATCCTTAGCACCCTAGTTTCCCACCTTTGAATTTTACAAATTTTAGTTAATTAGTTCACCATTATTCTCTTAAATATACCTGATTTAGATTACATCTTCTCCTAGTTCTAGTTCGAGTTACTTTCAGATTACATACAAGGTTCAGTCCCTGTGGATTCGACCTTAGTCTTACTGATATTATTACTACAATGCAACCCTATACTTGGGGTGGTGAACAAGTTTTTAACACCATTGTCGGGGGTTGACGGTTACGTTTTTCTGAGATTAACAAGTTAAGATTAGGGTTTTTCTAGTTTTTAGTTCTAGGTTTAGGTTTTTCTATTTGATTTTTATAAACTAATCGAACTTTCCTATTTTGCAGGACCTAGATATAGTTTTAATAAAATTGGTAATCTCTTTCTAATTTTCTAATTTTTCTATCTTCTATTTTTAGATTAGGTTTTATTTTCTATTTTTAGAAACTATCTAATTCTAGGATTTCTTTTAATTTTGGAAACTAACTTTCTTTTTAATATAGGTTTAGAACTTTCCTAATTTGTTTTTAAAAACTTTCTATTTTTTTTTAAAAAAAAAAGGAATTTTTCCTTTTTAGAAATTAGTTTACTTTTTATTTTCGGTTTTAGAAATTAACTTTCTATTTTAAGAACTTCCTATTTTTAGAAACTGACTTGTTTTGTTTTATTTTGTTTTGCAGGTTCTTTATTTAGGAACTTCGAATTTGGTAACTTCTTTTCAAATCTTTTCTTTCTTTCTACATTTCTATTCCTTTCTTTCTCTTGGGTTTAGTTTAGAATCTGAATTGAGGGCTGCGAGTGTTTATACCCAAGTGTGTCCGTGACAACACTCGACATCTCTTGACTAAAGGAGGATTGGTTGAGGGGTTGACTATCCATCGCAGGACTAGACACCGCTCGAGATCCTCAAATTTGATTGAGGTTAGGGATACAAATCAACTGGCCAATTAACCAGAAGGACTACCTCAACCTAATGTTGGGGAAGTCCAAGATGAGAATGAGGTGCATCAAGTATCCCCGCCTCATACTTTATGAGATTATTTACAATCGGCAGGGGTGAGCACGCCTTCATGCATGGTTTTTCCAGAGAATATGCAACACATGTATATCAAGCCAGGGGTGGTCCAACTCATTCCTAAATTTCATGGGCTTGAGTCAGAAAATCCATATTTACATCTGAAAGAGTTTGATGAGATTATAGTCACTCTATACTTTCCTAATGTATCTGACGACACGGTCAGGCTGAAACTCTTTCCATTTTTTTTGAAAGAGAAAGCTAAGACATGGTTGCATTCATTACGTCCTCGATCTGTTGGCACATGGAATGACATGATAAGGGAGTTCATAAAGAAATTTTTTCCACATCATAAAACGAACACCCTTAGAAAGTCAATCATGAACTTCGCCCAAAAGGAGGATGAAACATTCTTTCAATGTTGGGAGCGGTTCAAGGATCTTGTCAGTTCATGCCCACAACATAGATTTGAAATGTGGCGTATTACAAACTTCTTTTATGATGGTCTGACATCTTCCATGCGCCAATTGATTAAGACAATGTGCAATGGGGAATTCATGAATAAAAATGTCGATGAGGTGTGAGACTACTTGGATAGACTTGTTGAAAACGCACAATCATAGGACACATACCCAAAACTAAGCACTATGTCTAGGCCGACTCAATCCAAGGAGAGGGGTGGAATGTATCTCCTGAAAGGGGATGATGATATCAATGCTAAAATGGCTTATCTATTACTAGGCCTCCACCCTTTGATGGCTTAAACCATGCTTATTGGAAAGCCAGAATGAGGATTTTCTTAAAATCCATTGATGAAAGAGTGTGACAAGCCATAGTAACAAAATGGAAACCACCTATGTCTGAGGTTCTAGGCAGTGATGGAACCAAGTCCATTAATTAATAACCTTATTATTTATGAACCACACCTTAGAAAAATGAAAGCAGTGCGAATGCTAAGGCTTTAAATGTAATTACGTGTGCTCTATCACTTGATAAATTCAAAAGAATCATTTCATGTGATACAACGAAACAAGCCTAGGACATTTTTGAAATGACACATGAAGGAACGACTATTGTTAAAAAGTCTAAAGTACAAATCCTCACTACTAAGTTTGAGGAAATTCATATGGAAGAAAATGAGTCTTTTATGGACTTCTATACGAAACTAAATGACATAGTCAATTTTATGTGGGGCCTAGGAGATGGGATCCCAGAAAGTAAAGTCTGTGCTAAAATATTGTGATCACTTCCTGAGAGGTTTAATTCCAAAGTTACTGTCATTAAGGAACTAAGAGACACAGATCAAATGAAGGTTAAGGAGTTAGTTGGTTCACTTCAAACCTATGAGTTAAATTTTAAAGCTCCCAAAGGTAAGTCTATAGCTCTTAAATCATCCAAATCTATTTCAAAAGATAGTGATTCTGATTTTGAAAACTCAGAGGATGATATGGGTTTACTTGCTAAAAAGTTTTATAGGATTTTTAAAAGTAAGAAAATAGTAGATTTTCAAAAACCCTCTGAGAAGAGAAAGGGAAAATTTAAAAATTAGAAATCTCTAAAAGACAGTCAGTGTTTCAACTGCTATGTATATGGCATTTGACAAATAAGTGTCAAAAAATGGACAAGCCAAAAAGAAAAGGCATGTTAGCCACTTGGGATGAATCATCCAGCTCTGAAGCTTTTTCTGAGTCGGATGAATTAGAACAAGAAACTTCAAATGAAGTAAAGGCTCTGATGACTATAGCCAGAGTCACCTCCTCGGATAGTTGCAATTCATCTAATTATGAAAATCTTAGGAGTGACCCTAAAAATGAAAATGAAGAAGATCTTCAGGATGCCTATAATGCCCTATACAGGGAAAGTTGTAAGATTGTTGTCAAGTTAAAACTTCAAAAAGATTTTTTTAAAAAAAAATTAAAACAAGAACTTGAAAATTCTGTTTTGGAAAAATCTCATCTTTCTGACTATTATTAAAACTAAATGTGTTTTAAGTTTTAAAACTTCTGAACTTGAAAAACTCATAACAGAAAATGAGAAACTAAAGCTTGAAGTTTCTTCCCTATTGAGTTCTAATGATACTTGAAGGTATGCCCATGGAAACCCTAAGCTTGAAAAATTATTAACCGCATCCAGAAAATGCGGTGATAAAATGGGTCTGGGTTATATCAATGATACGCCTTTGAAACATAAGAATGTATCTCCTATATTTGTTAAAGGAGAATCCTCAAACTCAAAAGGAAAGAGCTTGAAAAATAATTATCAAAACAACTTTAATTCAAAACCTTTTCAAGCATCTAAAGTCAATCCAAATAACTTCAGCTTTCAAAAACAAAGTTCTAACTCCTTAGTTGAAAAGATTGTGGACTTGCTCAAGGAACTTCTCAAATCTAATATTAGAGTTGATAAACAGAGAAATTTCCATTCTACTAAGGCAAGGAAAACCAAAAGTACTCCAAAACTAAAAACGACAATGAAATGGGTTCCTAAAGTTACTTGTCATGTTACCCACACTGCCTTCAAGGCTTCTAGCCATTCAAAGTGGTACCTAGATAGTGGTTGTTCAAGACACATGACAGGTAACAAAGATATATTCACCAACTACAAAGAAATGACTGATGGCTCAATCACTTTTTGTGATGGAAGCAACTACAAGATTATTGGCCAAGGTACCGTACAAATTTCTAACCTTCCTCCTTTTGAAAATGTCTTATATGTTGAAGGTCTTAAGCACAATCTTTTAAGTATATTTCAAATCTGTGATAACAAACATTGTGTTAAATTTACTAATCAAGGATGCGAGATTTCAAATAAGAAAGGTTGTGTGATATTAAATAGTCGTAAAACGTCTGAAAATTGCTATATTATTAATGAATCTTACTCGTTTACATTCTCATGTTACATGGTCCAAACTGATGAAACTAAATTATAGCACAAGTGCCTTGGACATGTTAACTACCAAAATCTATATAGACTGAGTGAAATCAATCTGATTAGAGGTCTACCCAAATTAAAGAAAATGGATAAAATATGTGACACATGCCAGATTGGCAAACAAACAAGGAGTAGTCACATGAAAGTGAACTCCTCTGCCACATACAAACCCCTTGAACTTCTCCATATGGATCTTGTTGGACCAACCAGAACGGAGAGTAAAGGTAGTAAAAAGTATTTTCTGGTGATTGTTGATGACTTCATCAGATTTACTTGGGTAGCATTCATAAGAGAAAAATCTGATACTCTTAATGAAGTTAAAAAGATTCTGAAATGAATTCAGATGGAAAAAGAATTGAATGTTATCAAGATCAGAAGTGATCATGGGTCGGAATTCGAAAATGGCAATTTTGAGAAATTTTGTACCGATCATGGTATATTGCATGAGTTTTTAGCTCATAAAACACCTCAACAAAATGAGGTTGTTGAAAGAAAAAATAGAGTGCAACAAGAGATGGCCAATGTTATGTTAAATAGCATGAAGTTACCCAAAATTTTGTGGGTTGAAGCTGTAAATACCGCATGCTATATTATAAACCGTGTGTACATCAGAAAATCTAAAGATAAAACATCTTATCAATTATGGTTTAATAAGAAACCTACTGTTAAATACTTTCAAATTTTTGGAAGTAAGTGCTTCTTCTTACATGACCGTGAAAACTTAGGGAAGTTTGAAGCCAAAAGTGATGTAGAGATATTTTTAGGTTATGCTCAGAATAGTAGAGCATATCGTGTTCTTAATAAGAAAACATGTGTAATTCAGGAATCCATAAATGTGGTAATTAATGATCACCTGAACACACCTCCATCTAGTTCAGAAGATGATGAAGTCAATATAATTGAGAAACTTGACTCTTCATCTAGTCCAGTCAATACTGAACTAAGATTAGTCAAAGATCATCTTACTGATCAAATACTAAGTAACCCTCTCACTAGCGTACGTACTAGAATATAATTAGAGAATATTTACAAATACGTTTGTTTTACTTCTCAAGTTGAACCAGCCAATGTAAAAGAAGCTCTTACTAATGAAAATTGGATTGTTGTTATGCAAGATGAATTAAATCAGTTTGTAAGGAATAGTGTTTGGTATTTAGTTCCAAGACCATCTGATAAACACATAATTGGAACCAAATGAATTTTTAAGAACAAATCTGATAAATTAGGAAATATAATCAGAAACCAGGCTAGATTGGTTGTACAACGGTACACTCAAATAGAAGGAGTTGATTATGATGAAACCTTTACTCCTGTAGCTCACCTTCAATCTATCAGACTATTTATATCCATTGCCTATTTTAAAAAGTTTAAGATATATCAAATGGATGTTAAAAGTGCTTTCGTAAATGATGATCTACATGAAGAGGTATATGTTGAACAACCTAAGGGCTTTGAGGACCCTAAACACTCTAATCATATTTATCGTCTTAAAAAGGCACTTTACGATTTAAAATAAGCTCTCAGGGTATGGTATGAGAAGTTGACTAAGTTCTTATTCAGTCACAATTTTGTTATGGGAAGTGTTTACAAAACCTTTTTTGTTAAAAAATATAATGAACACATACTAATTGTACAGATATATGTTGATGATATTATCTTTGGTTCTACATGCACTAACCTGTCCATTGAGTTTGCAGAGCATATGAAATTCAAATTCGAGATGAGTATGGTGGGAGAGTTGAACTACTTTCTAAGTTTACAGGTTAAACAGCTAGAAGATGGTATCTTTATTTCTTAAACCAAGTACACTTTAAGTGTAGTTAAGAAATTTATATTTGAAAATGATAAGAAATTCGATACTCCTATGAGTACAAGTCTTAAGCTATCTAAGGATGAAACAGGTAAAAGTATAGACTCTCAGTTATATCACAGCATGAAACAGGTAAAAGTATAGACTCTCAGTTATATCACAGCATGAAACAGGTAAAAGTATAGACTCTCGGTTATATCGCATTAAGATTTGGGTCATTGCATGCTTATATTGCTATATCTTGAAGTTAATTTGAGTTTTCCCATCCATTGTTGTAGGGTTTAATAAAAAAATCTGATCTCTTGGAAACTCATCAATCTTTTGTTGTTTTTCTCTATTACTTGCATTCAATGGATGTTCAGTTTAAGAAGAAAGCTACTCGTGCTTATTCTTCTAGGGCAACTCCTCTTAGGGTGTGTACCCTACGGCCACCTGAGGAAGACTCGGAATATGTGCGGGATCTCTGCAACAAGGAAGTAATTATTGAGCGTAAGGTTAATGCTGATCATTTGACTCCTTTCCATCTTCTTCCCATCCTTACCGCTGTAGGTTAGGAAAACATCCTAAATTAGGGCGGACTGGCATATCACTTTATTGCACAAGGGATGTATGCTTCAATCGGTGATGCGTCCCTCGATGATCTTACTTTCTCTTTTAATTTTAGAGAAGGGACATTCAAAGTTGATAAACATCTCATTTCAGGTTTATTAGACATCAATGTTAATGATGACGGTATACCTATACCAACCCTTGCTGATAAAATGTCTGAATCTAAGTGTCATAAATTGACCCGCAAATTACATCATTTTGATGCGGAGTGGAGTCCAGACAATGCGCTTCGTGCCAATCATATGTTACCCAAATACAGGGTTCTCCATCGCATTTTTATTACCAATGTGTATCCTCGTTTTAGGAACAAGGCTGAGTTGACATCATTCATGGTTCACATTCTTCATTCATTTGTATCAGGCATACCTATTTTGAAAGTGCCTCGGTTTGTCAATTAGCATGAGTGTTAAGTCAGTTTGACTGTAGAGCCTCCTAGGAAGATCAACTCAAGTGTCTACCTCAACCGGGATGTGTACAAGCTCGCCACAGGTAAATCTAAGCCTTACATCCCTTGTCCCAAAACACCAGGTATATAAAACCCTTAAAACAAACTAGAACATCATAGGATTTTTAAGTTAAGAAAACTTTTTCAAAATAGGAAAATTCTTTAAGTTTTTTTGCTTTGTCGATTTTATCAATACACATCTCGATATGATCGACCTGTGTTGTCGATGTCCTCAATGCTTAAACGATATCATCGAGATGAGGACAAAATACATCTAGCAACCGTATATATCTCTAGACGGATTTATCGATGTATCGATATACCTATCGATATCATTGATATTTGAATTTCGAGTCCATCGAAGGTGACTCGATAATATCGATAGATAGATCTCCGGTGCCCCTATTTTTACTTAAGAAAATCACATGTGCATCGATATATCGAAGTCTTTTTCGATACCATCGATGTTTAAATCTCAATGATATCGGAAAACTCTCGATATTATTGGTTAAGGGCGCCTTGTCTTCCAGCGAATTTTTTCAGGATTGGTTATTATGATTGGGGGTCACTCGATAGAATTGATATTCAAATATCGATGATATCGATGATATATTAATTGCATCGAATAGGGACAAAAATTGTCCAACAAGCTTAATGGAAAATCCTTTGGATTTATTGATGCATCGACATAGCTATCGATATCATCGACATTTAAATTCTAATGATCTTGAAGGTCCCTTGATCATTCTTGTAAACCTGAAATATTTCATAGCAAGTCTCTCTCATTTTCAAGTGTCGATGAATCGAACCTATCATCGATATTATCAGAGTTCAAAATCCGATGACATCGACACATGTTTCGATTCCCTCGACCAGCTGACAATAGGTTTTAAAAGCGTATGACATCTGAGTTTGTGTCATTGAGCTGCTAGTCGATGCCATCGAGAGTATACGCTCGATGATATCGACCCCGCTCGATGATATTGAACTCCATCATAAATGTGACCGTTTTATATCCATTAGAACCTTTTGTCTATATAAAGAGGACTTGTCTATTGTTGCTGGTAGAGAAAGAAGAGAGCGTTTGAGTGTTTAACCTTAGATCTTTTACCCAAAGTCCTTTCTCTCAAGGAAGTTCATCCTCCAATCCACCTTCATCATTGATATTCAATAGAGTGCATTGGGAAATGAACTTCTGCATTCAAGGATCCTCCAACTACTACCTTATTAGTAAATCATTAAGTTGGGATGCCTTGAATGCATGATCAGAATCACTCTATCTTCCTTAAAGGAAAATATTGTATAGAGTATGATTCCGTCTTAACTTTAACCCAACCCGAAGCCTCGTATTGGTACATCATCTGAGTTGCGGATCAAAAAAGCTGAAAATTCTTCATCAATAAGGAGGAGATCTTCGTCAACGTGCTGAATGGACTCATCCACTTATTTGTAAGTTATTAGAGTCTAGAGGACACTTGTGATCATTCCTTTTTAGGATTGGGTCTAAGGTGGTTCTCACCCTTGTAAGCCCTCGTAGGAGGCCTCCGGCGGGAGTGTAAGTGGTGGGTACATAGTGTTGACCCTTGCTCTGTGGAGAGCATAAACTTCCGGTTGAAGGTGAACTTGTCTAAAACCTTAGGTTCGAGGTGAACCGTGTGAAACCTCAATTAGGTCTTATGGAAGATCCTTGACCAGTGTGCTTAAAAGTGGGTGCGTTGTGTTAACCCTTGCTCGTGAGAGCATAAACAGTCAGCTTCAGTATAGGTTGTAAAGGTTAAAGGTGAACCTGATTTAAAACCTTAGGTTTGAGGTGAACCGCCGTGAAACCTCCTTAGTGAAATCCGGTACACTCAAGGGTTGAGTGTAGTTACTGGGAGTGGAGTAGACAAGTAGTCAAACCACTATAAAAATGACTGTGTTTGAGAATGCTATTCCTCTGATCATGTGATTTACCTTAATATTTTCATATCTGAGCTCACACCTCACATACATACACAGTCATTGTAACGCCCTGAAAATCGAGGGTCGAGTAGGAGCCTAACTGTCGAGTTCCAACACATCACTTATGCAACATAGATAATGATGATTAAATGTTGTCTGTATTAGTGCATTAAGCATGAGTGAGATTATACCAAAACAACATATCATAATCCAGAGACAATTGAATTACGCAAGTGGAAGACTGTGATAAGTATATAAAGCATATAAGTGATTGTAAGTCTCCTGAGTATGATCATGTTACCAGGTCAATTAATTACATGTAAAGTTTCCAAAATATACAAAATGTATAATGTCATCTAGTCATCATCCCAGTAATCCCCGTCGATTAGAACATGCCCGCCTGATAGCTGTATGTAGGAGAACTCTTCATCATCATAAAAGTCCGACTCCACTACATAAGCATCACTATCATCTGCAACTACAACAGGGTCTGGTTGGTGTTTAAAGTATTATCCCAGAACGCGGGAGTGAGTGATTAACTCAGTGGAGCTATAAAGCAAAGGTTAACATGTTATCAATTCAGTCAAGCAGTAATGATAAAGCAGTACAACACTCATGTCCTAAATACTCTTGTTAATGCAAGGATGATATACGATAATGATGTATGCCCTTGCCTACACTCCCTTTGCGACATCGTTTCACGATCGCGGCATACAACACTCCTATTATGCTCAACTCCAATGCCAAAGGCACATGCAATGCGGTGCATGTGCGTGATTAGCTAAATTCTTAATTAGTCTTATTCATACAGCAGGTTGGGAAGCTAAGGTACCTCCCTTATATCATTTCTCAAACAATGATCCATCTAGGGTCGTCAATGCTAGTTAATCACATACGATAGGCAAGTTCTGGGTCGCTACGGGGAGGTTCGTCATTGTCAGCGCAGGCTTATCTCATACTCGAAGCAACTACGGAAAGGCTCGTCGCTTTAGCGTTGTCCTAGTATATACTCGAGGTCACTACGGGCTCATCACCTTATCGTAGGCCGACAGCTCGAACACAGTGTCCCATACCACCAAATTCATCTCACGAGTTTATTTTCTCACTGGACAGTACGGGAAGGCTCGTCGCCTTAGCGTAGGCCAACAGCTCGAACACGGTGTCCCATACCACCATGTCCGGCTCATGAGTCTTAGCGGATCGAGGTACCAAGGTTAAATGGGCATTCCACTAGTGAGTTTGGTACCTTAGATTCAAGCAGTAACATCCATACATGGTGAACAAACAATGGGCTAATCGGGTTCTTGACAAGTACGACTAGTACAAGCGTATGTTAACTTAATCGACATGAAATGCATGAGCATTCTGCATGTCCTAACCACTATCGTCAAACGACGTACAACTCGGATTCGTCGAACGCATCCGTCGTGACTAACATAGTTCAGCCACCTATCATAAACCATTACCGATTGCCTGGACTACAATGTAGCCTCAAGCACACTCCAGAACAATAGTATTCACATGTAATGGCTAAGACAACATGTAACAACCCATTTAAATAAAAGTCGCATATCAGCATTGTAAGGAACACAGAGTACATGTTAACATAGATAAGCATTTTATTCATAAATTACATAGTAGTAGGATAGATTACATGAAGAAAATTGTAAACCTAGATAAGGGGATTAAGAATCCTATCTTAACACCCGCATCAAATACATTACATCAAACATTTTCTCCCTCAGGCATTTTATCAAACACTTAGACTGCACATATTACATACATGTAGTAAGCTAGTTAAAACAGGTATTATAGCAAATCCTTTCACAAGGAAGTTGTCACACGTACAACAATTATGTATACCCAAACAACAATCATGGCAAGTACAAATCATAATTCCATATTCATTCAAACATTTAGACAAACACTTGGAATGCATTAAAATCAACATACTATACATATATACGAGATATACGAAAAATATTGTATCTTGGCATATGTGATAGTAATTAAGTCAGACATAAATCATTGCTGATACTGAAAGCCTTGAAAACCATAACCTAAATATTTATAGTCTGTACCATTTGCCGGTAAACTCGTAACGAACTCAGTTTATACACTAAGTCTTTGTCAACGGTACAACGACAACCTATTGCATGAAATAGGTTATCTAATTCATCACTGCTCTATTTGAATCCCTAAAATAGGTAAGGTTTAGGATTTTTTACCTATGAACGGAGTCGAAATCGTCGAGATAGCGATTCAGAAAAGCTAATTCAACCCGTGGAGCGATGGGATTGAATCCCAGGAACAAACCCTCACTCTCTCTCTCTCTCTTCTCCTCACTTTCTTATTCTCTTTTCTCGCTCTTCTCTCTCCTAGGGCTTGGAATTTGTATGGAAAGGGAGAGAGGAGGTTTAAGGCCCTTATATAGGCCTAAAACTGATGGGAATGGCCCTATGGGGCATAGTATACTTAGGTTATAACCAACCGGTGGCTGTTTCGATCTAACGGAGCACATCTAGAGGCCCTTTTTTACGTACAGTTTGGGGAGAGTTCCCTAGCATCAGATCTATGCCAGGTTAAGATTTTAGTCCGATCGGATTTGTGGATCGACCGTGGTGGACCAGTTTCAGTTCAACGGTCGTCGATACTCGATCTGGGCCACAAGCACACTGACATGTGTTGGAAATTTTCCCTGATCCAAGGATGTAATTAGGTCAGATTCTGACGGTCTGAATCCTTAGATTTGGCCCGCAAGTGAACAGCCCAAATCACTTAAATCTGAGTTCATTTTCTAGAGATATTCACATTTCTCACACACTTCGCTCCGGGCTAAAGTTACGCACTTCTGGATACTATTTGGACTTGATTTCCTACATGGTCATCAAGCCCAGTAAGGCGGTCATATTCGTATAGCCTCATGGTAACCGGACTTTCGATGTGCGGTACAGGTCTGATAAGGAGTTTCGGTGTGCTCCTGAGAGCAACCGAGTTTTGAGATTGATTCTTAGTTTTGGGGTAATGTAGCGTCAATGATTCTACACATTTTGGGTCTTGTAGTTCGTATTTAAAGTGGTTCAAGCTAATTTTATAGATAATTTAGTTTAGCACTTGATTAATTTTCATATAATTTCTAAAGGATTTGGTCCTTAGTGATTTCTACCTGAGGTGGTACTTGGGTCTTTGTATGAATTTTTCGTAGATGTTACAATCTACCCCCCTTAAAGAAAAATTTCATCCTCGAAATTAGTACCTTTTCATACTCCTTGAGAATCTGAGGGTAATTCTTTCGAAACTCGGCTTCTTTTTCCCAAGTAGCCTCTTTTTCAGTGTGGTGTATCCACAGAACCTTCACAAGTGGAATCACCTTACCGCAACACCTGCTCCTTCCTATCTAGGATAAGCGTCAGTCGTAGTACATAAGTAGCGTCCTCACTCAACTGTACTTGCTCTCATTTGATAATGTAGGAAGGGTCAGGAACGTATTTCTTCAGCATAGATACATGAAATACATTGTGTATGCTTACAAGTGGTGTGGACAAAGCGAAGTGGTAGGCCACCACACCCACTCAGTCCAGTATCTGGATTGGGCCAACAAATCTCGGTGTGAGCTTCTCCTTCTTTCTAAACTGAAGGACTCCCTTTATGGGAGAAACTTTCAGAAACACAAAATCCCCAACCTCGAATTCTAATGGTCGCCGTCTCGTATCGGCATAACTCTTCTGTCTGCTCTACGCTGCAAGAAGTCGACGCCTGATAATGTCAATCTTCTCTGAGGTCACCTGTACTAACTCTGGGCCAATCAAACTCTTCTCGCCAACTTCTGCCTAGCAATGCGGTGCTCTACACGGGTGCTCATACAAGGCCTCGTAAGGAGTCATGCCAATACTAGCTTAAAATCTGTTGTTATACGCGAACTCAGCATAAGGAAGACAGTCGTTCCAACTATCCTTGAAATCAAGCACGCAAGCTTGCAACATATCTTCCAACACCTGAATCACCCGTTCCATCTGCCCATCAGTCTGTGGGTGGAACGTCATACTAAACTTCAACTTCACACCCATTACTTCCTAGATACGAGTCCAGAAGATAGATGTGAATCGCCTGTCTCGGTCTGACATGTCTCCATAGGAAATCCATACAGACGCACTATCTCCTTAATGTACAGTCTGGCAAAATCGTCTGCTGAGTTCGAAACTCTAATAGGGAAGAAATGGGCCAATTTCGTCAACCGGTCCACGATTACCCAAATAGAATCATGTCCCTTCCTCGTCTTTGGTAGCCCTAAGATGAAATCCATAGATATGAAATCTCATTTTCATTCTGTTATGGGCATGGGTTGAAGCAATCCGGGAGGTCAGCGATGCTCTGCCTTGACCTGCTGGCACGTGAGACAACGAGACACATAATCTCTTATGTGGGCCTTCATGTTGTCCCACCAGTACGAGCGCTTCATGTCTCTGTACATCTTCGTACTGTCAGGATGCATTGCCATCCTCGAATTGTGAGCAACTTCTAGCACTTCCTTTCTTAAGTCTTGAAGATTTGGGATGCATGGGCGGCCACGATAACGTAAACCCTCATCCATACCAACTCTCCATTCAGAGTCTAAATCATCACTAGCTCGCTTCCTCAACTCTACTAACCATTCATCCTCGCCCTGAGCCAGTATGATTCAGTCATCAATGAGTGGTTGTACACGAATATGTGCGATGCTCTCGAACGGCTCCTCTACCGTAAGTTTCTGCTCAAAGTCTCGCACAAACTCTACCATATCGCACTCTGCTTTATTAGAGGAGCTGCAAATGCTAACGCCTTCTTGTTGCTCAACGCGTCTACCACAAGGTTGGCCTTACCAGGATGGTAGGAGACCTCGAATTTGAAGTCCTTCAAGGTTTCCATCCATCGCCGCTGCCTCATATTCAAGTCTCTCTGGGTGAATATGTATCTAAGGCTCTTGTGGTCGTAAAAGAGCTCGAACTCCTCTCCGTAGAGGTAATGTCTCCAGAGCTTCAATGCAAAGATAATGGCTGCTAACTTGAGGTCATGTGTAGGGTAGTTTTCCTCATGTTTCCTCAACTATCGCGAGGCATAGGCAATCACCCTGTCCTTCTACATAAGGACGTAACCCAAATCAACATGAGATGCATCGGTGTATATTGTATACTTGACCCCTTGCTTTAGCAATGCTAGCAAAGGGGAGGACGCCCCCTTGTCATTCAGCTCCTGAAAAGCTGCTTCTGCCCTCTCATTCCAGGCAAACTTAGGATCCTTCCGAGTTAGCTGTGATAATGGCCTGACAATTTTGGAAAAGTCCCTAATGAATTAACGGTAGTAACCTGCCAGACCAAGAAAGCTCCTCACTTCAGTAACCGAACCAGGCTGCTCCCAGTCCTGAACTGCGGCTACCTTAGTAAGGTCCACAACTATCCCTTCCTTGGATACCACATGTCCTAGAAACTTGACTTCTTCCTTCCAGAAGTCACACTTCTTGTACTGCACAAACAACTATTTCTTTCTGAGCATATTGAAGACGGCTCGCAGGTGCTCCTCGTGATGTTCCCGACTCTTGGAGTATATCAGGATGTCATCCATAAACATGATGATGAATCGGAATAGATACGGCCGAAACACCAGGTTCATCAAGTCCATGAACATGGCCGGTGTGTTTGTGAGTCCAAACGACATCGCAAGGAACTCATAGTTCCCAAAACTGGTCCTGAAAGTTGTCTTCTGCACGTCCTCATCTCTAACATGCAACTGGTGATACCCTAACTGTAAGTTAATCTTCGAGAAATACTGTGCCCCCTTCAACTGATCAAATAAATCATCTATCTTAGGCAAATGATACTTATTCTTCACCGTCACCTAGTTCAACCTGCAATAATCAATACACAATCGCAGTGATCCATCCTTCTTCTTCACAAACAACACAAGCGATCCCTAAGGAGATACACTTGGTAGTATAAAGCCTGCATGCAAAAGATCATCGATTTGTTTCCTGAGTTCCTCCATCTTATACGGAGGCATGTGATACATGGGTAATGAAATGAGTGTCGCATCAGGCACAAGATCAATGGTAAAATTGATCTTGCACTGAGGAGGCAACCCGGGCATGGTCATGAACATGTCCGCGAAACCCTAAACTACGGGCTTGCTCCCCAATGTCGGTACATCAACATGCTCTAGCAGGATAGCATAACAACTAACTCGGCAGGCCCAACTAACCTAAACTGGAAAAGTAAAGGCCGTACCCTCTGGTGTACGGGATGTCACTACTCTAGTATCGCAATCGATCTCAGCCTTCATCTTGGTGAGCCAATCCATACCGAGGATAACATCTAATGGTATAGTGGGGCAACGATCAGGTCAACAAGTATTGTCCTGCTTCCTAAGTCTATCGAGCAACCCTCACAAGTTCTAATAACGTCCGAAAAAGTCCCTGTAGCTATAAGGATCCTCACTCCCTTCATAGGAGTTGTATGCAATGCTAGATGCTTAATTGTTGCGCATGATATAATGGAGATAGTGGACCCAATGTCCACCAATAAAAGATGGGGATACCTTGGATATGAGTCATGACTTCAAAAGCCAAGGGTGTTACAACTGCTGCCTTGGATGCCTCAGCTGCAAATGAGTGCACACGAGCCTACTGAGAACGGTTCAATTATGGTATTATGGGTAGCTGAGGTGGCCTAAATCGAGGTACAGGCGGTCGGAAAGATGGATGTACTAGTAGTGACCGTAGAGGTGGAGTCGAGAGAGGTGGTGGCATCTGACGGTTGATCCTCTAAGGGGGCGTAAAGCCGTTGTCTCTCATTCTGGTGAAACAATACATGTCAGCATGGCCTGACCTCTGGCAGTAGGTGCACCATATATCAGGTTGCCTCAGCTGTGTCGGTGGAGCCGTAAACCTAGGAGGCAAGTCAGTATGGGGCATCTTGCCGAGGAATGGCTTGCTTAGCAACTCCGGACGCGGCTTAGGGACCATAGGCACATGTGTACGGGATAATCTGTCCCCATCCTGATATACTTGCAAAGACATGCCCACTACCTCAGCATAGGTGGATATGCTAGCGCAACACATCTTTGAGCTTATCTAGGGTCGCAGACTCTCAGAAAATCGCCGCATCCTTATCTGCCGATCTGCTAATATTAAGGGAGCATATCTAGCTAGCTAAGTGAACCGATTCTCATACTCCGCCACAGTCATCCCTCCCTAACGGAGGCGAAAAAAACTCACTCTCCTTCTCATGACGATAAGTGGAGGGAAAGTACTTCTCATGGAAGTGGGTCTCAAAAGCTACCCACGTCCATACGTATCCAATGGCAATAGTCCGAAGGACACTGTCCCACCAGAGGCTAACCTCCTTTTCGAACATATAGGTGACTAGCTCCACCTGCTCTGCCTCAGTGTAGTGTAGCGACTTCAGCATCTTAGAGATGCGGTCGAGCTAATACTCAGCCTCCACGGGTCTGTGAGTACCCGCAAACGTCAGAGGTCGAAAGCATTGGAATCGTTCAAATAGGCTGCTAGCGCTCATATTGTCAGCAGGCTATACAAGAAGTGCAGGTGGAACCACACCCATGCTCTGGGCAAAGACCCCTGTGAGGGTGGCCAAAAACTGCTGATGTTTTGTTGTTGCTGCTGCTACTGCATCAAGAGCATCATTTGCTCCAACCTATCAGTAGGAGGAGTTGACTGAAGCACATGTGGCATCAAAGTAGATGCCCAATTCTGCTCAGGAACCGGTGGAGCCACAGGTGGTGCAATAGGTGCCAGCCCATTAGTGGGGCTAGTAGCCGGCTGAGAATCCAGCATAGTGTCAAGACTCGGGCCCAAACTGGGGTCCGTCTGGCTATCGTTTAGGGGAGTTGCCCTGTCAAATGAGTCACCCAATGTGAGACGTGTCGTACTCCATGAGGCCTTAGGTGGCATTCCCTATATACAACATAGGGTGCAACCCAGGTCAGATTCAGCATACTCACAGCTCAACTACACAGCATTCACATTACAGCTCAAGAAAACTTCATGCATTTCATTTAACAAAATTGTCACAATACATGAGATGCAGCATTACATAGATCATGACAGAAGATGAATGTGAGCTAATCTAAGTAAAGTTCGACATACTAAAACCTACAACTACTCTACCACATTACTAAGCCTATTAAGGCTATACATAGAAACAAGGAAAACAAGCAACAAAGCAAATTAAAAGACAGTTGTGAGCATGATAGTCATCTGAATGAGGTGATGGAGGAGGTGCACCCTTATCCTGCAAGCGGCACAGGATAGCCTTCAAGGTGTGAGACACCTTCTTGAATTTCTGCTTCACGAAGGCCTAGGTCTCACCAACCTCTTGTCGTAGGGCTACCTAGCCCTCTTCAAGTCGAGCCAAGTGGGCTTCTATAGCAGCCCGATCATTTTCACGCTCCTGTATAGTAGGAGGAGAGCCCTTGTCAGTGTCTTAGGCCTCCTCTTCTTCTTCCTGCTTTTCTTCTTCCTCTATCTCGTTCTCTTCATCTTCTTCCTCACTCCCCTCATCTTCGCTTTTCGTCTCATCCTCACTCTCATTGATTCAGGTTTGATGCTGTCGTGGCCCAATCTCTATGTTGTTGAAAGTAGTGTCGTTAATGAAATGGATCATCACAGGAAGTTTTGTGCTAAGTCTGTAAGAGAATTCATGTGCAAGCTTGCATATAAGTCGGCCGAAGGGGAGTGAAACAAATGTCCTAGAAGAGTGCACAGTCTGCACTATCTATAGCAACACATACGTAGGCACGCACAACTTCTCTCCCTGCCCAGCCTGGTACAGAAAGTCTACTATCAAGCGCGTGCACTCGCTGCGATTGCTCCACCTGGGGTACACATTGTATGTGAAGATGTGGTAGAGCAGGCAGAAGTCGTCGGTCATATTGGATGTTAAGAGGCTATTGTTTGGATTCTAGTGGGCCAGTTGGTCATAAAGGAATCGCGTGCGGCAATCCCTTTCATGTGCACTCTTAAGACTCTTCTCACTAGCATAGACTTCACCAAGCAGCACTCCCATGATTCGAGCTATTAAGCCAACATCAACTGTGGTGTCCAGCCTTCCCACGAGAATTTTGAATTATAAGGGCTCTAGCTTTGGCTCTCGAATATGGGCATAGAAGGCTCGGACAGTGCCCACATTCGCACGAGACTTGCCCTCAAATTTAGGACCCCACTCAGTACCCACCAGGCAGTCCATCACCAGATATTCTCTAAAGAGCCTTTCATCTACGTGTGCTTCAAAAAGTACCCTACGGCCCTCAAATCTTCCATGCGACAAATCCACTAGTAGAGCTCTCTCAAAGGGAGCCTGAGGGTCGAGGTCCCGCTTTGTCCTTATCTCTCGATCGATGCTTGTACCTGTGGTGGCACTTTTCATCCTCCTTAAATGAGTAAAGAGGCTAGGATCAGCTTCATCCATGGAAGCTCTCTTCTTCCTCATGAGAGAAAGAAGCGTGGAGATGGAGAAAATAGTCGTTACGAGCTCGAAAAGAGCCACTGGAGTGAAATAATGTGGAGGGATAGGATGGGTTGTTAGACTTTGAGATTTTTGAGATGCAAAGGAGTGTTTGTGTACTCAAATGAGAGGGAATAAGGGAGTTAGGTAGTTGTGGAGGATGGATTTGAGAGAATAGTGGAGGTGGTGCAATAAAAGGAAAGAAGATGAGATTGGAGGGGTGGTTTGAAAGGGGAAAAAGGGATCTTTAGAGGGAAAGGAAAGCTTGGAGGTGTGTAAGAGGGGAGAGGGGAGCAAACCGGAAAGAAAAGGGGGTCCCCATGTGATTTTGTGGGCCCCACATCATCCCAAGAGTGCCGCCCTCCAGTGCCCGACACTGGCGATTGCGAGGGCTCGCCGATCCGACGATTTCATCACCGGTCCCTGGACATCTGGGCGAGCCCTCACCCCATGGGGGATGCCATCCCCCCCCTCCCGGGGTGCCGGACATGTGCGGGGTCCACTTTGCTCCCCCCCCCCCCCCCGATTTGCACCATTTAGACCCCGGAGTCCGTTTGAGTGGTTTTCGGTGTCCATCTCGCATACATTCACACGTTTCAGGTTGTTTAAGTGTGGAATAGGCTGAATCACGGTCTAAACCCATCGATTAATGGTCTAGAAATGAGTTGATGCCACCTCGCATGATCTCAAATGCCCACGGGTCTGTTTTGGACGATCAGTTTCGCTTTAACGGTCATGTAATCACCAACAGGCGAAACTTAGGATCCTATAATTGTTTCTACATTTTCTCACCCCTACCTACATCAAAATACGCCAGCGTGCATCGTGTTATCATAACCCAGGTCCAGTTTAATCCAAATCATGATCTGATACCAACTTGTAACGCCCTGAAAACCGGGGGTCGAGTAGGAGCCTAACTCCCGAGTTCCAACACATCAGTTATGCAACATAGATAATGATGATTAAATGTTGTCCGTATTAGTGCATTAAACATAAGTGGGAATATACCAAAACAGCATATCATACACTAAAGATAATTGAATTATGCAAGCAGAAGACTATAATAAGTATATAAAGCATATAAGTGTTTGTAAGTCTCTTGAGTATGATCATGTTACCAGGTCAATTAATTACATGTAAAGTTTCTAAAATATACAAAATGTGTAATGTCATCTACTCATCATACCAGTAATCCCCATCGATCAGAACATGGCCTACATAGACCCGCTTGATAGTTGTATGTAGGAGAACTCCTCCTCATCATCGTAAAAGTTTGACTCCACTACATAAGCATCGCCATCATCTGCAACTACAACAAGGTCTGGTTGGTGTTTAAAGCACCGTCCTAAAATATGGGAGTGAGTGATCAACTCAGTGGAGCTATAAAGCAAAGGTTAACATTTTATCAATTCAGTCAAGCAGTATTGATAAAGAAGTATAACACTCATGTCTTAAATACTCTTGTTAATGCAAGGATGATATGCGATAATAATGTATGCCCTCGCATGCACTTCCTTTACGACATCATCTCACGATCGCAGCATGCAACACTCCCGCTATGCTCAACTCTAACGCCAAAGGCACATGCAATGCGGTGCATGCGCATGATTAGCTAAATTCTTAATTAGTCTTATTCATACAACAAGTTGGGAAGCTAAGGTACCTCCCTTATATTATTTCCCAAATAATGATCCATCTAGGGCCGTCAATCCTAGTTAATCACATACGATAGGCAAGTTCTAGGTCGCTACGGGAGGCTCATCACCGTCAGCGCAGGCCTAGCTCATACTCGAAGCAACTACGAAAAGGCTCGTTGCCTTAGCGTAGTCCTAGTGTATACTTGAGGTCACTACGGGCTCGTCACCTGATCATAGGCCGACAGCTCGAATACAGTGTCCCATACCACCATATTCAGCTCACGAGTTTGTTTGCTCACTGGACACTATGGGGAGGCTCATCGCCCCACCGTAGGCTGACAGCTCGAACACAGTGTCTCATACCACAATGCCCGACTCATGAGTCTTAGTGAATAAAGGTACCAAGGTTAAACGGGCATTCCACTGGTGAGTTTAGTACCTTAGATTCAAGCAGTAGCGTCCATACATGGTGAACATACATTAGGTCAATCGGGTTACTTGACAAGCACGACTAGTACAAGTATACATTGACTTAATCGACATGAAATGCATGAGCATTCCGTGTGGCCTAACCACTATCGTCAAACGATGTACGACTCGGATTCGTCGAACGCATCCGTCGTGGCTAATACAGTTCAGCCACCTATCGTAAACCATTACCGATTGCTTGGACTATAACGTAGCCCCAAGCACACTCCAGAATAATAACATTCACATGTAATGGCTAAGACAGCATGTAACAACCTATTTAAATATAAATCTCATATCAACATTGTAAGGAACACATAGAGTACATGTTAACATATATAAGCATTTTATTCATAAATCACACAGTAGTATAATAGATTACATGAAGGAAACTGTAACCCTAGCTAAGGAGATTGAGAATCATATCTCAACACCCTCATTAAATACATTACATCAAACATTTTCTCCCTCAGGCATTTTATCAAATACTTGGACTGCACGTATTACATACATGTAGTAAGTTAGTTAAAATAGGTATTATAGCAAATCCTTTCACAAGGGAGTTGCCACACATACAACAATTATGTATACCCAAACAACGATCATGGGAAGCACAAATCATAATTTCATATTCATTCAGACATTTAGATAAACACTTGGAATGCATTAAAATCAACATAATATACATATATATGAGATATAAGGAAAACATTGTATCTAGGCATTTGTGATAGCAATTAAGTCAAACATAAATCATTGCTAACATTGAAAGACTTGAAAACCATAACATAAATGTTTATAGTCTGCACCTTTCACCGGTAAACTCGTAACGAACTCAGTTTATACACTAAGTCTTTGCCAACTACACAACGGCAACCTATAACATGAAATAGGTTAGCTATTTCATGACTGCTCTATTTGAATCCCTAAAACAGGTTAGGGTTAGGATTTCTTACCCAAGAATGGAGTCGAAATCGCCAGGATAGCAATTCAGAAAAGCTGATTCAGCCTGTGGAGCGATGAGATTGAATCCCAGAAACAAACCCTCACTCACTCTCTTCTCCTCACTTTCTTCTGCTCTTTTCTCTCTCTTCTCTCTCTTAGGGTTTGAAATTCGTATGGCAAGGTAGAGAGAGGGTTTAAGGCCCTTATATAGGCCCAGAACTGATGGAAATGGCCCCACGGCCATGGTATACTTAGGTTATAGTCAATGGTGGCTGTTTCGATCCAACGGAGCACATCTAGAGGCCCTTTTTCTGTTTACTGTCGAGGGAGAGTTCCTTGGCATCGGATCTATGCCAGGTTAAGTTTTCAGTCTGATCAGATTTGAGGATCGACTGTGGCGGACCAGTTTCAGTTCAACGGTCGTCGATACTCAATCTTGGCCACAAGCACAATGACATGTGCTGAAAATTCTCCCTGATCTGAGGGTGTAATTGGGTCAGATTCTGATGGTCTGAATCCTTAGATTTGGCCAGGAAATGAACGACCCAAGTTACTTAAATCTGAGTTCATTTTCTAGAGATATTCGCGTTTCTCAGACACTTCGCTCCGAGCTAAAGTTGTGTGCTTCTGGATACTATCTGGACTTGATTTCCAAGATGGTCGTCAAGCCCAGTAAGACGGTCATATTCATATAGTCTAGCGGTAACAGGACTTTCGACGTGCGGCACAGGTCCAATACGGAGTTTCGGTGTGCTCCCAAGAGCAACCGAGTTTTGAGATTGATTCTAAGTTTCAAGGTAATGTATCATTAACGATTCTACATGTTTTGAGTCTTGCAGTCCGTATTTAAAGTGGTTCAAGCTAATTTCATAGATAATTTAGTTTAGCACTTGATTAATTTTTGCCTAATTTTAAAGGATTTGGTCCTTGGTGATTTCTGCCTGAGGTGGTACTTGGGTCTTTGTACAGATTTTTTTAAAATGTTACAGTCATATCCATCATAAACTAGTTTGCATATTGTTCACTTCTTAAATAGTTTATGATTAGATCCTCTACCGGGCTTGGAAGCCAGTAGAGTTACTTTTGAGTAATCCTAATTTGAGCATGTTGTTAGGATTAGTACAATAAGATTTTAAATAAACCATAAAAACTTTTAAAAGTCCTATTCACCCCCCTCTAAGACATATTAGCATATTCTTACTTCAACTAAAGCGATCTTCACCGTTATTTCGATTGGTATCAGAGCGGGTCTCTCTTTAAGGGCTTCACCGCCTAGAGAGTGATCTTGACTAAAGTTGGAATCATGATAAAAAAGGTCCCAGAGGATGTGACAGATCAAAACAATTGCCTGTAATCCATACTGCTCTGAAAGCTGGCAATAGTTCAAAATGGTACCTTAATAGTGGATGCTTCAGACACATGACTGGTGATCAAACTCACTTTTGTGAATATTCAAACTTTGATGGAGGTTCAATCACATTTGGAGATGGTAGCTCAACCAAAATAGTTGGACAAGGAACAATAGTTATACCAGGCCTTCTAAAAATCAAACATGCCATCTGTGTAGAAGGCCTAAAACATAATCTCCTCAGTATCTCCCAAATCTGTGACAAGGAACATCTGGTCACCTTCTTAAAAGATGTGTGTAGAATTTTAGATCATACAGGAAAATCTCTCATAAAAGGCTTACGTACTGATGATAATTGTTATATTATTGAAAGTACAAATGAGAGTGTGTTATCCACAAAATGTAATATGGCTGTAAAGGATGAATTCAAATTATGGCACTAAGGTTTGGGACATGTTCACTACCAAAATTTAGCTAAGCTAAGTTCAAGAAATTTGGTTAGAGGTCTTCCCAAGATTATAAAAGAAGAAAAAATTGTCTGTGGAGAATGTCTAAAAGGAAAACAGATAAAAGTCGGTCACAAAAAGACAACCATCATGGCAATAACGAAACCTTTGGATTTACTGCATGTAGACCTGGTTGGCCCAACCAAAGTGGAAAGCCATGGCAAGAAAATATATTTCCTGGTGATAGTAGATGACTATACCAGATTTACTTAGGTCACATTCCTTCAAGAGAAATTAGATGCCTTTGAAGAGTTTGTAATTTTGGCAAAGCGACTTCAAAATGAAAAGGGATATTGCATCAATCGCATCAGAAGTGACCATGGTGGGGAATTTGAAAATGAAAAATTTTAAAAATATTGCAATGAGAAAGGAATTCGTGATGAATTCTCAGCCCCAAAAACCTCACAGCAAAATGGATTCGTTGAAAGGAAAAAACGAGTGTTATAAAAAATGGGGTTAGCTATGCTAAATGGGAAAGATATGGCAAAAAGTTTCTGGGCAGAAGCTGTCAATACCACCTGCTACATTGAAAAGGCCTAGCTATAAGTCCTAGAGGGGGAGTGAATAGGACTATGCCAAATAAAACTTATAACAGCGGAATTAAAATGAATATGATAGTCAAAATAAATCACAATGCAAAAAAGTAAAATAACCTCATAAATCTGATCTTGAGGGATTGATACAAATGTTGTTCTAAGGACAACCTTTCACCAAAAACCAGAGTTTATGGTAGGACAACCTTATTTCTAGAAAGATCTTTGTATCAAATCTCAAACCAAAGAGGAATACGAGTAATTAAGCACAAATTGAAATAAATCAGTAATCACAAATGTATTGTTCTAGGGATGACCATACACCATAAAAATGGCGAGTAGGCAACCTTCTTTGAACAACTTTAAAAGAAATTGAATTTTAAGCGAGATAAAGTAATAGTGAAAGTAAATTCTAAACTATTACAAAATTCCCACAATGCTTGAATTAAATGATTACAACATTCACCACCACACATACATCCCACAAATAAATATTAAAGATTAGAAATGTAAACCATTCAACCATAACACAAGGGATTATAGTGGTTCGCTTGTGTGTTCGCTTAACCGTTAAAACAAATGCCACACAAAATGCTACTCCACTCCTAATATCCTCACACATGGGGATATTAGCGTTCACTCACAAAATAGGTTTTCACAGTTCACCCAAATCCTTTACAATTGTGTCTTTGTCGTGGGCTTACACAATAAAAAAACCCCACTTCGAGTTTTCCGGCTCTCCTCGGATAACCAATACAACAAGATTTTTCTAGCAAATCTTGAAAGAAACCAAAACTGAAAGGAATTTACAATTAAATGTAAAATACCTGATTAACTCGTTTGTTGTAGCAGCCCGGTAGAACCAAATCAGAGTAGATGATTGAATGTTCAAGTTCAATGTCCAGTACTCAATTATAATGGTTCTAGTTCTGATATATTTTAAAATTAGACCAACTAGGGCTTGCCTTAATTAATTTTGATTCCAAAGAAAGGGAATAACAATTCCTCGTATCAAATTAGATTGGAATAGTAGAAATAAAATCAATTAAACAAAGCTAAAGAAAGAGAATATAAAATAAGCACACTTAGCTTAGATGGAGCACAAAATTATTTTCGGAGAAGTTCGACGAAGATTGGCTTAAAATGGAATAATAAAATTGCTTGAATTCTTCTGAGTTTCGTACTCTATTTATAGGTGAGCAGATCGCATCTTCGACTGGTCTAAGGAGCTCTTCGACTAGTCGAAGAAATAACAGATTTGAAAAAAAATCGGGCGTGATAAGCTTTGACCGTTCTACGACTGGTCGATGGCCTCCTTCGACTGGTCGTAGGTCACCTTCGATTGGTCGAAGGTCTCCTTCGACTGGTCGAAGACCTCATAAATTATCGCTGGACTTTGAGTCAAAGAATTACGACCGGTCGTAGAAGAAGTCGACACTGTTCCTTCGACTGGTCGAAGACCTCCTTCGACCGGGTCGGCCAATGATTTTATCCGAAATTTGTAACAACCTTACTGACCGATCGAAGAACTTCTTGGGACCTGGTCGAAGCAGAGCTAGGACTAGTCGAAGAAAGCCTAGGACAAGTCCCCAACAAACTCAAAACAAGTGTCATATACATATGACTTATGTATCCAAAATGGCCTACTTCTAAGGTCAACCTATGGTCATTCAAACCTCAATAAAGAAGTAAGGACATTGAAAACATTAGGAACAAGTGACCTTGAAGTTTAAGCCTTGAAGTCTTGATGTAGCTCAACCTTGAAAATGTCTTGAGTTCTATAAGAATTGCCTTGTACTCTTCTTGTAGTCTTGCATTCTTGAGTCACGTCTTGAGAGCAATACTTGAAGTCAAGGTTGATCTTTGTACTAGTAATCTTCACTTGTTGTGAGCTTTGCTTGTTATGAATGTTGAACTTTAGAAAGAGCTTCACTAATGCAAGTTATATAACAGTGTTTTTGTCACCACTAATTTTGACAACATACAGGGATATAAACTATAGCATTTACAATCTCCCCCTTTGTCAAATTAGTGACAAAACACATAACAAGATATAATCAAAGTAGTTAAAGCAACATAAATCAATTAACTCAGGCTTACCTGCAAGTTAAATCAACATGTAACATGTAGCAAGTTAGTAAATCAACATTACTCAACATCAACATTACTCAACATTACTCCCCCTACCAAAAACTTACTCCCCTTAAGTAACATAACCATTCTCCCCCTTTTTGTCACAATATGACAAGGAAAAGAACAATTTAAAGGGATATGTAAGAGGAAATATGATGAGAGAAGAAATAATAGCAGTAAAACAGAAACTGTCAACTCAAAATAAGCATTTTTTGTCACAATCCAGCATAAAAGAAAAATAGAATCCAATTCCAAATTGGATGACAAAGTGCGAAGATTTAAAGTTATTACAAACCAAAAAAAACATATAAACTAGTCAGAATTAGAACTAGAAGACGGAGCAGGAATAGAGGGATCAAGTTGGTGCATGCCCTTGTTCAATCGCCTAAGGTATTTCCGCATGTACTTGAATTGAGAATCACGAGTAACAGACATGTTTTCCAGTTTTTCATTCAAATTCTCAACTTTTCCCTCTAATGCACTTAGACGTGCATCAAAATCAGATGGTGTAAAATCTGGATCATTTGTTGAATCAGAATCCAGTTCTTCAAAGATATCATCCATATTAATATCATCCCCTGCTTCTTCATGACCAGCACCTCTACCATCACCACCTTGTTCAGGAAGTAATTCCAGCTTCATCTTATTGAGATTAGAGTTGTTGAAAATCAAATGATGGATAGGTGCCTCATTGACTGGCATATCGACCAACATATGTGTAGCTAATACAGTCATTAAATAACCAAAAGGGATGTCACTATGACCAGGATGAAGTCGAAACTGAAGAATGAAATGACAGATTAAGGATGGCGGAACACAACTGAGTACCACTGGAAATAGCATGAATAATACGTACCATAAATGAGGTCAAGTCAGTTTTATTACCTGACCAAGGATACAGATTAGACACAAAGATTCTGTGAAGTACTCTGTATTTGGGTAACAAATACCTTGCAGGAAGTGCATCCCCTTTTTTAGTCCAGTGAACATCCATGTTACACAAGTCTCTAGTGAGCATTCTTTTTTCAGATACAGAGGGTTTATCAGTCAAATTATGAATAGGAATACCCTCATCATTCACTGGAATATCCATAAGAGCTGAAATTAAATGACGATCAATTTCAAATGGCCCTTCATTAGTAGATATTTTAAAAGTTAAATTATCCAGTGAGAAGTCACTAATACATGTAAACATGGATATAGCAATGGACCCAGTATGCATGCCCACCCCAATCCAATAAGTTAACCCAACCTACAGCTTCAAGCAAAGGAAGGATATCAAAAGGAGCAATATGATTAACATCAACAGGATGTTCAACAATAACATTACGAGCTCTAAGGTCAATAACACCAGATGGATCATTAGTAGGCTCAAGAAGATGACATTTGGTCAATCTTGAAGAAGAAGAAGGACCACGGGAAGTAGATTTTCGACTTCTAGAAGCCATATGCAATAACAATAATAAGGAAATAAGGAAATGCAAGGGATTGAGAAAAAGGGTTTACTCAAAACAGATTTTTTAAAATCAAATCCCCAAATCTCAATGAAATCCTAAATAGAAAGCTTCAAGATAGACAAGAAAGCAATCTAGACACTGATTTGTAAGAAAAACATAAATGGAACACTAACCTTGAAGAACGAAAATGGTGGGTTCGACAGGTCGACGCTCGGCTTCTTAGAAAGAAAAGATGAAATGAGGAAGAAGACAAAAAATCCCCAAATTTAAGTGATTTGAGATCTACGTAACTGGTCGTAGGTATCTACGACCGGTCGAAGGTCGACTGGTCGAGTATACTCTCGACAGGTCGAAGGAAGTCCAAAATTACATATTTCTTACAATTTTTTAAAGAAAATGGATTTACATCTACCAAATATATACATTATGATACATATGGGTATAAATTATCATTTTGAAATACACATGCCAAGATCAAATTTTATCTTATTAAACTTGATTTTATCAAGAGGTTTTGTGAAAATATCAGCTCTCTAATCTTCAGTAGGAATATATTCCAGAGATATAACTTTTTCTTCTACCAGTTCCCGAATATAATGAAATCTAATGTCAATGTGCTTAGTACGAGAATGTTGAATAGGATTTTTTGAAATATTTATTGCGACTTTGGAATTATCACAATGCAATAACATAGAATCTGTTTAATTCCATAATCACTTAGCATTCGTTGCATCCAAACAAGTTTGTGTACATGCATTACAACAGCAATATACTCTGACTTAATTGTTGAAAGTGATATAGAATTTTGTTTCTTACTAAACCAGGAAACTAAACAATTTCCAATGTAAAAGCAACCACCACTGGTTGATTTTTTATCATCTAGATTACCCAATCAAGATCTCTGAGTACCAAAGACAAGTTGAACATTAGTCTCATGAGGATACCAGAGACCAAGATTTATAGTACTTGCAACATATCTAATAATCCGTTTAACAGCAATCAAGTGAGATTCTTTTGGATCAGATTGAAATCTTGCGCAAATACCAACACTTAGAGATATATCAGGTCTACTAGCAGTTAAATATAGCAAACTACCAATCATACTCCGATAAAGTTTTGAATCAACATTTTTACCATTAGTATCTTTTGAGAGTTTCAGGGTAGTACTCATAGGAGTATCGAAATTCTTGCCATTCTCGAATCCAAATCTCTTAATTAGATTCAAGGCATACTTAGATTGAGAGATGAATATTCCTTCAGGTTGCTGCTTAACTTGCAAACCAAGTAAATAAGTTAATTCTCCAACCATGCTCATTTCAAACTGAGATTTCATCAAGTCTGCAAACTCAGTAGTCAAGTTAGTACAAGTTGATACATAGATGATATCATCAACATAAATTTGTACTATTAAAATATGATCATTATGTTTTTTAACAAATAAAGTTTTATCAACAGATCCCATTTGAAAATTGTGACTTAAAAGAACTTTTGTTAGTTTCTCATACCATGCCCTAGGTGCTTGTTTTAATCCATAAAATGCCTTTTTAAGCCGATACACATGATCAGTATTTTTGGGATCTTCAAAACCCATTGGTTGTTCAACATATACTTCTTCATGTAAATCGCCATTTAGAAAAGCACTTTTCACATCCATTTGATATATTTTTATCTTTTTAAAACATGCGATGGATATAAATAGCCTGATAGATTCAAGACGTGCTACTGGTACAAAAGTTTCATCAAAATCAATTCCTTCTATTTGAGTATAACCTTGTACCACTAGTCTAGCCTTATTTCTAATAATATTTCCACATTCATCCAACTTATTTTTGAAAATCCATTTTGTTCCGATGATGTGTTTATCTTTAGGTCTTGGTAAGAGATACCAAACATCATTTCTTACAAATTGATTAAGTTCTTCTTGCATAGCAACAATCCAGTTTTCATCAGCAAGAGCTTCTTTTACATTGGATGGTTCTATTTGGGATGTAAAACATACATAATTACATAAATCCTCAAGTTGTCTACGGTGCGAACACCAGTTAGAGGGTTTCAAGAATTTGAGTGGTTGGATGATCTTTAATAGTCCTCAAATCAGATTCGTTTGATTTGATGAAGTATCGGGTTTATCAATGATTAGAACTTCATCATTATCTGAATTAGAGATTGGCTTATTTAAGTGATCATCAATGACTACATTGATAGATTCTTGAATCACGCTTGATTCTTTTGTTGAGAACCCTATAAGCACGACTATTTAAAGAATATCCTAGAAAAATCCCTTCATCACTCTTTGTATCGAATTTTCCAAAATTTTCACGATCACGTAAAATATAGCATTCGCCAAAAACTCGAAAGTATTTGATAAAAGTTAGGCTTTTTGTTGAACCATAATTCGTAAGTCGTTTTATTATTATCTTTGCTAGTATAAACTCGGTTAATAATATAGCAAAATTTGTATTCTGACTTTCCCAAAGATTTTTAGAGAGCTTCATGCTATTCAACATGACATTAGCCATTTCTTGAAGTACTCTATTCTTTCTTTCCACAATTCCATTTTGTTGTGGAGTTTTGGGAGCTGAGAATTCATGTAATATTCCATGATCAGTACAGAACTTCTCAAAATTGCTATTCTCAAATTCAGATCCATGATCACTACGAATCTTACTGATTTGAGAAGATTTTTTAGTTTGAATCCTTTTGAGAACTTTTATTACTTCTTCAAGGGTTTCAGATTTATCCCTTAAGAAGACTACCCAAGTGTATCTGGTAAAGTCATCAACTATTACCAAAATATACTTTTTACCACCACGACTTTCCGTTCTAGTAGGTCCAATTAGATCCATGTGAAGAAGTTCGAGTGGTTTTGATGTGGTATTTGAATTCACCTTTTTGTGTGAGTTCCTTATTTGTTTACCTATCTGGCCTTCACCACATATTTTATCTAATTTCTGAAGTTTTGGTAAACCTCTTATAAGTTCTTGATTGCTTAATCTATATAAATTTCGATAATGAACATGTCCAAGATGTTTGTGCCATAAATCAGTCTCGTCTGTATGAACCATGTAACATGTTTGATTAGATGAATTTGGATTCGCTAATAATATAGCAATTTTCAGACGTTCTACGTCCAGTTAATATTCAGAACCCTTATTATTCAAGTATCTCACGATTTTGATTAGAGAACCGAACACAATGGTTACTATCACATATCGAGATATGCTAAGTAAGTTATGTTTTAGGCCTTCAACATATAAAACGTTTTTAAATACAGGAAGATTAAAAAGTTGAACCGTACCTTGGCCTATAATCTTGCAGTTGCTACCATCTCCAAATGTGACTGAACCATCAGTCATATCTTTTAGATCCGTGAATAAAGCTTTGTCACCTGTCATATGTCTAGAGCATCCACTGTCTAGGTACCATTTTGAATGACTTGTTGCTTTGAAAGCAATGTGAGCAACCAAGCAGGTGACTTTTGGAACCCATTTCATAACAGTTTTGGGTTTAGAAACATAGTTGGTCTTCTTTTGTTTATAGTTATAAGTATAACCTAAAGAGTTAGATTTTAGGAGCTCCTTGAGTAAATCTATTATCTTTTCAGCTAGTGGATTTCATTTATAGTTAAAGTTGATATGACTGCTTCTAAGTTTTTGAATTTTTTGAAAAACCTTGATAAGTATTTTTCCCTTTTGAGTTTGAGGACTCTCCTTTCACAAACATAGGAGGAGTATACTTTTGTTTAGGAGTTACATTTTTATCATAGCCCAACCCGGATAGATCGCCACATTTTCTTGATCCGGATAAAAGTTTTTCTAACTTTGGATCACCTTGGGCATATTTTCATGTGTCCTTTTGACTTAGAAGAGAAGATACTTCCTTTTTGAGATTTTCAATATCAGATTTCAAATCAATAATTAAAGAATTTTTGAATTCCAAATCGCATTTTGTTTTTTCAAAACAATCTGAAATTTGTGATTTTTCTAAGACAAGTGATTCAAAACATTCTTTGAGTTTAGAAAATTTTTCTTTTGAAGTTTAAGTTTTTGACAATTTTACAACTTTCTTTATATAGGGCATTGTAAGCATCTTGAAGATCATCTTCATTTTCACATTCACTATTCAGATTTTCTTCACTTGTTGAGTCATTATCTGAAAATGTGAATTTGGCTAGAGTCATAAGTGCTTTAACTTCATTCCTAACTTCAGTTTAGAATCTTCTGATTGAGGAAGAAGCTTCAGAATCGATGATTCATCCCACGTAGCCAACATACTCTTCTTCTTGGGTTTGTCCTTTTGGGACATCTATTTGCCAAATGCCCATATTCTTGATGAGTTGTAACATTGACTATCTTTCAAAGATTTTCGAGATTTTGATCTAGACTTCTTTTTATCGTTTGATTTTTGAAAATCAACCCTTTTCTTGCTTTTAAAAATCTTGTAAAATTTCTTAGCCAAAAGAGCCATATCATCTTCAGAATCAGAATTTTCTTTTGAATTACATTTAGAGGATTTTAGAGCAATCGATTTATTTTTAGGAGCTTTAAAGTTTAACTCATAGGTTTGTAAAGAACCAACTAGTTCTTCTACCCTCATATTATCCGTATCACGAAGTTCCTGGATCGCGGTTACTTTAGAATTGAACCGTTCAGGAAGTAAGCGTAATATCTTTGCACACACTTTACTTTCTGGGATTTTATCGCCAAGACCCCACATTGAGTTTACAATGTCATTTAGTCTAGTGTAAAAGTCCATAAACATTTCATTTTCCTCCATATGAATTTCTTCAAATTTAGTTGTAAGGAGTTGGACTTTAGACTTTTTGACAATTGAAGTACCCTCGTGTGTCATTTCTAGTATATCCCAGGCTTGTTTAGTGAGTATCACGAGGATATGATTCTTTTGAACTCATCCGGTGATAGTGTAGTAATGCATTTAGTGCTTTAGCATTGGCACTATACTCACTTTTCTGAAGAGTGGTCCATAAATAATAAGCAGGTATAGACATAGTTTTTGAACCGTCAGATTCAGTTACTTCAACGGTAGGAGTTTTCCATTCGGTCAATGTGGCTCGCCACACACTCTCATCCATTGATTTTAGAAAGATTCTCATTCGCTTTCCAATAGGCATAGTTGGAGCCATCAAATGGTGGAGGCCTCGTGATCGAAAAAGGCTATCAAAATTTGACATCTTTTTTAAATAGCTTAGATCGTTAGCTCGGAAATAAATCCTAATAAAAGCAATAAGAACGAGCTATTAGGCTCGATACCACTTGAAAAGGCCTAGCTATAAGTCCTAGAGGGGGTGAATAGGACTATGCCAAATAAAACTTATAACAATGAATTAAAATGAATATGATAGCCAAAATAAATCACAATGCAGGAAAGTAAAATAACCTCATAAATCGATATTGAGGGATTGATACAAATGTTGTTCTAAGGACAACCTTTCACCAAAAACCGAGTTTATGGTAGGACAACCTTATTTCTAGAAAGATCTTTGTATCAAATCTCAAACCAAAGAGGAATACGTAATTAAGCACAAATTGAAATAAGCAGTAATCACAAATGTATTGTTCTAGGGACGACCATACACCATAAAAATGGCGGGGCAACCTATTTGAACAACTTTAAAAGAAATTGAATTTTAAGCGAGATAAAGTAATAGTGAAAGTAAATTCTAAACTATTACAAAATTCCCACAATGCTTGAATTAAATGATTACAACATTCACCACCACACATACATCCCACAAATAAATATTAAAGATTAGAAATGTAAACCATTCAACCATAACACAAGGGATTATAGTGGTTCGCCTGTGTGTTCGCCAACTGTTAAACAACAGCCACACAAAATGCTACTCCACTCCTAATATCCTCACACAGGGGATATTAGCGTTCACTCACAAAATAGGTTTTCACAGGTTCACCCAAATCCTTTACAATTGTGTCTTTGTCTGTGGGCTTACACAATAAAAAAAACCCCACTTCTGAGTTTTCCTGGCTCTCCTCAAATAACCAATACAATAAGATTTTTCTAGCAAATCTTGAAAGAAACCAAAACTGAAAGGAATTTACAATTAAATGTAAAATACCTGATTAACTCGTTTGTTGTAGCAGCCCGGTAGAACCAAATCAGAGTAGATGATTGAATGTTCAAGTTCAATGTCCAGTACTCAATTATAATGGTTCTAGTTCTGATATATTTTAAAATTAGACCAACTAGGGCTTGCCTTAATTGATTTTGATTCCAAAGAAAGGGAATAATAATTCCTCGTATCAAATTAGATTGGAATAGTAGAAACAAAATCAATTAAACAAAGCTAAAGAAAGAGAATATAAAATAAGCACACTTAGCTTAGATGGAGCACAAAATTATTTCTCAGAAGTTCGACGAAGATTGGCTTAAAATGGAATAATAAAATTGCTTGAATTCTTCTGAGTTTCGTACTCTATTTATAGGTGAGCAGATCGCATCTTCGATCTGGTCTAAGGAGCTCTTCGACTAGTCGAAGAAATAACAGATTTGAAAAAAAATCGGGCGCGATAAGCTTTGATCGTTCTACGCCCGGTCGATGGCCTCCTTCGATTGGTCGTAGGTCACCTTCGACTGGTCGAAGGTCTCCTTCGGACGGTCGAAGACCTCGTAAATTATCGCTGGACTTTGAGTCGAAGAATTACGACTGGTCGTAGAAGAAGTCGACACTGTTCCTTCGACTGGTCGAAGACCTCCTTCGACTGGTCGAAGCCTAACAGATTTTATCCGAAATTTGTAACAACCTTACGACCGATCGAAGAACTTCTTGGACTGGTCGAAGCAGAGCTAGGACTAGTCGAAGAAAGCCTAGGACAAGTCCCTGAACAGCCCAAAAACAAGTGTCATATACATATGACTTATGTATCCAAAATGGCCTACTTCTAAGGTCAACCTATGGTCATTCAAACCTCAATAAAGAAGTAAGGACATTGAAAACATTAGGAACAAGTGACCTTGAAGTTTAAGCCTTGAAGTCTTGATGTAGCTCAACCTTGAAAATGTCTTGAGTTCTATAAGAACTGCCTTGTACTCTTCTTGTAGTCTTGCATTCTTGAGTCACGTCTTGAGAGCAATACTTGAAGTCAAGGTTGATCTTTGTACTAGTAATCTTCACTTGTTGTGAGCTTTGCTTGTTATGAATGTTGAACTTTAGAAAGAGCTTCACTAATGCAAGTTATATAACAGTGTTTTTGTCACCACTAATTTTAACAACATACAGGGATATAAACTATAGCACTTACATCATAAATAGAGTATATCTTAGAGCAGGCCTGAACAAAACTCCATACGAACTATGGTATGGGAAATTACCAAGTGTGAAATATTTTCGAGTGTTTGGTAGTAAATGATACATCTTAAGAGATAGAGATCACCTCGGAAAATTTGAATCTAAAAGTGATGAAGGTATTTTTCTGGGATATGCCATGAATATTCGTGCTTATAGAGTATATAACCTAAGAACCCTCACTATTCAAGAGTCTGTCAATGTGGTAATTGATGATCATTCTCATGAAGAAGATACCCCTGTAAATGAATTAGAAGATGATATAGATTCATGCTACTAGATAAAACTGATAACAAATCTCCATCATCCATTGAATCTCAACTATCATCTGACATACCCATCATAAGGGATCACCCTCGAGAGAAAATTATCGGAGATCCTAATGATGGTGTGAAAACTAGAAGGCAGATAGAAAATATTTATAGTCATTTCTACTTTACCTCAAAGATTGAACCTAAGAGTATTGTAGAAGCTCTTCAAGATGAACACTGAATAAATGTTATGCAAGAAGAACTTCAACAATTTTAGAGAAATGAGGTATGGCAATTGGTTTCCAGGCCACTCAATACAAATGTCATATGAACCAAATGGGTGTTCAAGAATATATCTGATGAATCAGGGAATGTGATCAGGAACAAGGCTAGGCTTGTAGCTCAAGGGTACTCACAAATAGAAGGCATTGATTTTGATGAGACATTTGCTCTGGTAGCTCGCCTTGAATCTATTATAATTCTTATGTCTGTTGCATGTGCATTAAAGTTTAAATTATTTCAAATGGACGTAAAAAGTGCTTTCCTTAATGGGGATCTTGCTGAAGAAGTTTATGTAGAACAACCGAAGGGATTTTCAGATCCTACGTATCCCCATCATGTTTATTATCTGAACAAAGCTCTTTATGGTCTCAAACAAGCACCACGTGCTTGGTATGAATAATTGACAAAATTTCTTTTGGACCATGAATTCTGTAGAGGAAGTGTAGATAAGACACTATTTACCCAAACAACAAGAGACTCATTGCTTATTGCACAAATTTATGTGGATGACATAATCTTTGGCTCAACATGTGAAGATGCCACATACAAATTTACTGACCTCATGAAATCAGAATTTGAAATGAGTATGGTGGGCGAACTAAACTTCTTCCTTGTATTACAAGTCAAGCAGCTAAATGACAGAATCATTATTTGTTAAACCAAGTATGCAAACGATTTAGTAAAAAGGTTTGGTCTCGATTCTGGTCGTACGTATCATACTCCCATGAGCACCACACTCAAACTCTCCAAAGATGCTAATGGCAAGTGTGTGGATCAACATCTTTATCGAAGTATGATAGGAAGCCTGCTTTATCTCACAGCCAGTCGTCCAGATATGTCCTTTAGTGTGGGGGGGTGTGCTCGATATCAGGCAGATCCTAAGGAATCCCACCTAACGACTGTTAAAAGGATTATCAAATATGTAACAGGCACTACCACCTTTGGTCTATGGTACTCATTTGAAACATCCACCATTATTGCAGGATACTCTAACACGGATTGGGCTGAAAATTTGGATGATCAAAAATCAACAAGTGGAGGATGTTTTTATATTACAAATTGTTTGGTCTCCTGGCAAAGTAAGAAGTAAAATTCAATATCATTATCTACCACTGAGGCTGAATACATTACTGCAGGGAGTTGTACATTATGCACAACTCCTTTGGATGAAACAAAGTTGTTGGACTCGGAATCAATCAACCCACAATGATTCTGTTCTGTGATAACACAAGTGCGATCAACATTTCAAAGAATCCTGTCCAACATTCTCGGACTAAGCACATTGACATCTGTCATCATTTTATCTGAGAACTTGTTGAAGACAAGATTTTTACATTAGATTATGTTTCCACAGAAAAGCAACTCGTAGATATCCTCACTAAACCTCTTGATACAAATAGGTTTAGTGATCTTCAAAAGTTCATTGGAGTATGCATTCAGTGAAAATATCCCAGTATCCATGGGCCACATAGGTAAATCTTCACACTGGGACATTCATGGTTAAGTGACAACCACAAGTCTAACCTTCATGTATTAACCATGTTAGTTTTGGGATGTCAAGTTATAACATTCTCAATGATATCTGAATTGTGTTCAAAAGTTACAGTTTGATGATATCGATATCCAACGTCGATGAAATCAAAAAATCTCGAGAATGCAAGGTAATAACCAGCGGTCCTTCCCAACGGTTGGACTGAACTAATTTCCACCGAATATTGAGATTCTCCCAATGGTCGTCAACACAGTCTTTAATGTCATTCTGAGCATGATATCGATGTCAGATAAGGGATCGATATAATCGAAGGCGCCACTATATGAACTTAAAGTTTTTTTAATTCCAACATCTCATACCTTTTTACTTCTCTGATTGCTTCTTCTTACCTCTATCTGTCCCTCACAAGAAGAAATCATGCACAAAGGGAAAGGTAAGTCTCTTTACTCCTTACAATCAAAGAACATGCAATTAAAATCGAGTAGGCATCAACATATTCCAGTAGAAGGACGTCCATTCACCATTGTTGAACGTCTAGTGCTCAATAGTGTTATTGAACCTTTTGGAGTGGACCTACTTTTGGAAGTAATAGGTTGGCAGAACATCCTCAATCTTGGAGGATCGTATCAACTAGGGGTGATCTTGGAGGGTCGTATCAACTAAGGGTGATCTAAGAATTCTTCAATCACTATCATGTCATTAGTAATGAACCCCCTAGCATTCAAGTTGAACTAGTACATTAATCAAAGATTATCACTCCGATCACCCTGGCTCACCTTCTAGATCTTAATGTCACTCGACTCCTAGTGACTAACAAGAATCTCAATGGTTTGGGTGTATGGGGAGAAATAACTCGTGTATTATGTCAAGGCACTACTGTTCCATGAAATGATGAAAATTTGCTTCACATTAACTATCTTGGACCCACTTTCAAAATTTTCATAGCATTTTTGGGTCTAAAGTATATCCCTATGATGTCGAAGGAAATCATCTCTCTCCGTTTGTGATCAATGTGTTGTATAATGTATATCAAGAAAATCAAGTGTGCCTGCCGACTCTTCTCCTCAAGCAAATCATTCATGTAATCTAAAGCAATTATTAGGAGAAACTATCCTTTCCGGTGCTCATATGCAAATTAGCCCATCATGTGGGGCTTTCTGCCACATCTGACACTGTGTATCTTGAAGCATGGTTTAACAGTGATGCCGCTCAAGAGGCCCAGTAGCTATGTCCCTCTTTGTCTCTCCCCAGACATAGCTTTCCCATGCCAAGGGGCATCCAACATGCTCATACATTGGTTTGACCTACACATGGTGGGTCCAATCGCACGCCGATAGTCAGCCCAGAGTCTATCACAAACCACTAGTCCCATCACCTAGAACGACACCTACTGAACGGGATGACAGGAATGGAGGAACGTCTGCACATTTGTGAAAGGCGTCTCAACACAATTGAAGAGAAAGTTGATGTTCTCCAGTAAACAACTCAACAAGTGGTGGACTTGCTTACGCATAACAATCCGCAAGGACATTGATCACATGCTTAGACATACAGTTACCATTGGATTGCTAGGCGTGTCTATTTTGTGTTAATCTCTCTGTTTTCTAATCAACCGACTAATGCTTTACTGATAACTCTTGGGTAGTTTATTTTTGCATGTTTCTGGATGTGGCTGCTTATCAATCAATTCCATTTTACTGCCATATTTATATATATGATCACGTGTTTTCTTTGAGTATATGTGGTTTGTGCTTATATTGCAAATGGTACGTCATACATGTAATGTTTTTGTTTATTTCTCACTACCATACTTAATATCCCCTGCATACATAGGATTCACACATGTACATTCTCCCATGTTACTTTAACATCAGTCAATATCAACTGATATATCTTTGTCAATGACTGACAAAAAGGGGGAGAACAGTTCAAACACCCCAAACGGAAAATTGTATATCTGCTTGAATGGTGTTGCGGGTGTTAAGGGGAGCAGCTGCACCAAGATAAGGGGAGTTTACAGTCAGGGGGATTAGATACTAGGTTGTGTACATGGTTTCACTAGAAATTGTAAAATTGCGTAAAATGCATGTACACACAATTTAGGATGTGTTTGTCTAGATACTATTCTAAGGTATTTTGGTATTTTGTCACGTAATTGACAAACGGAGAGATTGAAAGTGCCCTGGTTTATCAATTAGCGTGAGTGTTGAGTCAGTTGGACTATAGAGCCTCATAGGAAGATCAACTCAAGCGTCTACCTCAACCGGGATGTCTGCAAGCTCGCCACAGGTAAATCTAAGCCTCACATCCCTTGTCCCAAAATACTAGGTATATAAAACCCTTAAAACAAACTAGAACATCACAGGGTTTTTAAGTTAAGAAAACTTTTTCAAAATAGGAAAATTCTCTAAGTTTTCTTGCTTTGTCGATTTTATCGGTACACATCTCAATATGATCGACCTGTGCTGTCGATGTCCTCGATGCTTAAACGATATCATCAAAATGAGGACAAAATACATCCAGCAACCGCATGTATCTCTGGACGGATTTATTGAATATCGATATACCTATCGATATCATCGATATTTGAATCTTGAGTCCATCGAAGGTGACTCGATAATATCGACAGACAGATCTCCGGTGCCCCTGTTTTTACTTAAGAAAATCACATGTGAATCGATATATCAAAGTCTTTTTCGATACCATCGATGTTTAAATCTCGATGATATCGGAAGGCTCTCGATGATATCAGAAGGCTCTCGATATTATCAGTCAAGGGCACCTTGTCTTCCAGCAAAATTTTTCAGGATTAATTATCTATGATTGGGGGTCACTCGATAGAATCGATATTCAAATATCGATAATATCGATGCTATATCGATTGCATCGAATAGGGACAGAAACTGTCCAGCAAGCTTAATGGAAAATCCTTTACATTTATCGATGCATCGACACAGCTATTGATATTATCGACATTCAAATTCTGATGATCTCGAAGGTCCCTGGATCATTCTTGTAATCCTAAAATATTTCATAGCAAGTCTCTCTCATTTTCAAGTGTCAATGAATCGAACCTATCATTGATGTTATCGGAGTTAGAAATCCGATAACATCAACACATGTTTCGATTCCCTTGACCAGCTGACAATAGGTTTCAAAAGCGTATGACATCTGAGTTTGTGTCATCAAGCGGCCAGTCAATGCCATCGAGAGTATACGCTCGATGATATCGAACTCTGTCATAAATGTGACTGTTTTATATTCATTGGAACCTTTTTGCTATATAGAAAGGACTTGTCTATTGTTGCTGGTAGAGAAAGAAGAGAGTGCTTTTGAGCATTTAACCTTAGATCTTATACCCAAAGCCCTTTCTCTCAGGGAAGTTCATCCTCCAATCCACCCTCATCATTAATATTCAATAGAGTGGATTGGGAAATGAACTTCTGCATTCAAGGATACTCCAACTACTACCTTTTTGGCAAATCATTAAGCTGGGATGCCTTGAATACATGATTGGAATCACTCTATCTTCCTTATAGGAAAATATTTTATAGAGTAGGCTTCCGTCTTAACCTTGACCCAACCCGAAGCCTCGTATTGGTACATCATCTGAGTTGTGAATCAAGGAAGCCGAAGATTCTTCATCAACAAGGAGGAGATCTTCGTCAATGTGCTGAATGGGACTCATCCACTTATTTGTAAGTTATTAGAGTCCAAAGGACACTTGTGACCATTCCTTTTTAGGATTGGGTCTAAGGTGGTTCTCACCCTTGCAAACCCTCATAGGAGGCCTCCGGCAGGAGTATACGTGGTGGGTATGTATTGTTGACCCTTGCTCTGTGGAGAGCATAAACTTTCGATTAAAGGTGAACCTGTCTAAAACTTTAAGTTCGAGGTGAACCGTGTGAAACCTCAGTTAGGGTCTTATGGAGGATCCTTGGCCAGTGTGCCTAAAAGTGGGTGCGTTGTGTTGACCCTTGCTCGTGAGAGAATAAACAGTCAGCCTCAGTATAGGTTGTAAAGGTTAAAGGTGAACCTGATTTAAAACCTCAGGTTTGAGGTGAACCGCTGTGAAACCTCCTTAGTGAAATCCGGTACACTTAAGGGTTGAGTGCGGTTGTCGGGAGTGGAGTAGATAAGTAGTCGAACCACTATAAAAATGACTGTGTTTGAGATTGTTATTCTTCTGATTGTGTGATTTACCTTAATATTTTCATATTTAAGCTCACACTTCACACATATACATAGTCATATCCATCATAAACTAGTTTGCATATTGTTCACTTCTTAAATAGTTTGTGATTGGATCCTCTACCGGGCTTGGAAGCTAGTAGAGTTACTTTTAAGTAATCCTAATATGAGCATGTTGTTAGGATTAGTGTAATAGGATTTTAAATAAACCGTAAAAACTTTAAAAAGTTCTATTCACCCCCTCTAGGACATATTAGCATATTCTTACTTCAACTAAAGCGGTCTTCACCGTTATTTCACATTTGTCTTCCTTCATTGATTTTCTACATTATCATTCAATTCTGTCTCCATCCTGCCCATAGTTATATTGTTTGCCTATTTGATGACTTCATTAGCTCTTCATTGTAATGTGGTCATGCCATATGCTGAGGCACCAATAGCAGTTCTTCCTTTCAATAATTCCAATATTAACAAGATGAACTTGAAGTTCTTACTGGGCCAACACGATGAGGAGGACGTCGAAGTTGAAGAAGAAGACACTCTGTCTGATGACACTATGATGAGTGATATTTTTGATGAGTTGGAATCTGATGATGAGGTGGACCCTGATTTTCAGTCGTCTTAGTTTGATGAGCGTCTTCGCTCACTGGAGGAGAAGGTGGGTGAGTTGAAAATGTCTTAGGACAATCTGAATGAGAGTAAAAAATCTTCTATGAAGTACATGCATAAGTACTTTCATCGCATTACCAGGGGTCTCCATCAAATTGACCCATCCATTCCACCTCCTTCTTCTACAGGTTCTGATTAGTTTCTATTTTTATCTACTATGGATCTGTATAACTTTAACTTTCATTTTCTCTGGGATTGTATAACTTAATGTTAGATGACACTCTCTTTATGTTACTCTTATATTTCACTCTTAATTATATTTCTGATCTTGGATGTTTAATCACAGTACTTCTATTGTGCTTCGTTTCTTTATGATTTTGTTTTCCTTTGTCAAGTTGTGACAAAAAGGGGGAGAGATTTGAGGTTTATGATCACATATTTTTTCCAATGTTTGGATTGTGTGGATGTTGGGATATATGTATATTTGCTACAGGTATTCTACACAATTTCAAGTTACAATTCCAAGTTCAGATTGAGAGGGAGTATGTGTTATGCTCATATTAAGAGAAAGTGTATTGTGTGAAGTTTGTATATTTGTTTGAATGTGCTTTGTCACGAATTTGACAAAGGGGGAGATTGTAAGTGCTATGATGTATATAACACCCTTTGTTGTCAAATTTTGATGAGACAAAAACAATTCAAAGTGTGACTTGTTCATATGATAGAAAGTTCACCTTCAAGCTCAAGTATGATAGAAAGTTCACCTTCAAGATCACATGAAGTTGGAAAATGGCCCCACTCCCCTTCAGGTATTTTCTTAATAAAATCAGCTTGGGGCGTCAGCAGAGTCAGAGGGATGAAGAAGTCTTGGACCAGGTGGGTGTGGCACCCCAGAATCCCCCTAAAGATCTTCATTTTCTTGTGGAGGCTGATGCATGGAATATTGCAAGTCGATGAGAATATTCAGCTAAGAGGTGTTTTTCTAGCATCAAAGTGTAACTGCTGCGATGGCATATAGGGCCAGGAGTCGCATACGGAATCTCAGGAGCACCTATTTCAGGAAGGAGACCTTGCTGGTAGTATTTGGACTCACATATCAGGTATGTTTGGTTGTCCCCTGTTCCACCAATCATCGGTCTAGGACAGGCTCGTTTGGTGGTGGCAAAGGCCATTTCCTCGCACCAAGTTCATAGCCCCCTCCCAGTTAGCCCCTTTTTCATTCTTTGGGAGATTTGAAGGGATATAAATGAGACAAGATTTGATGGACGTCCTATATTATCTCTAGCCATGATAAGAAAAGCCAAATGATGGTTAATCACCTTATTCTCTAGTCCCCAAAACTGCTCAAATCTGTTGTCGGCTAACCACTCAAACCTCGTCAATATTTTTCAATCCCATACTTCACAGCTTTCCCCAAAATTCACAATCATCAGATGGATCAGACCCAAATTGGGCTGGTACAAGCTAAACGTGGATGGGTCTGCCCTGTCCAACCCAAGGCCTGCAGGAGGGGGTGGTGTATGCAGAGATAATCAAGGTCTTTTGATATTCGCATTTAACAGCAAGTATGGGAATGCTTCTAACAACAAAGCTAAACTTAGGGCTGTTCACGATGGCATGGAGCACTGTATAAAGCTTGGTTTAAATAATGTTATCATAGAATCTGATTCTAAATGGGTGGTGGGATGTATCATCGCTAATTTCACTAGCTCTTGGATATGGAAATACTGGCTATACAGAATTCGGAGACTCAATCTCAGGGGCACTTTTCGAATCTCCCATATTACTAGAGAAGCCAATGGCCCGGCTGACGGATTAGCTAAGCAAGGAAGTCTGTCTCAAGCCAACCAGCTCTATAAGGAAGTTTCAGATCTCCCCAAGTTGGTTAAGGCTAGTTACCTTTTGGATAAATCGGGTTTAAACTCACTCAGGAAAGTTTAGGAGTTTGCTTTTTGTATAGATATGATAGGCGGGCCAGCTTTTTGTATCTGGTTATCGCCCGAATAAGGTTCATATTGTGGTGAGGCCCGATCATTTTGTGGTGCCCTCCCATTTCTTTGTAAAGCAACTTTCCGATTAATGAATCTCAAGTGGTGTGCTCCCACCTTTTTACAAAAAAAAAAAAAAAAAAACTCTACTTCATGATCAAGCTACTAAATCTACTTCAAATAGAAGATTTGAAGCTGATGAAGATTTGAGTTCAATGTCCAATCTTTCAGGTATATATGACCCTAGAAAGACCATAGGTTTAGGTCCTTTCTTATGCATATTATCTACAGGTTATTATACTTTGAATAGGCTTAAATTTGACTAGTCCAAGCCTGACTACTCCAGGATTTAGTTCGATCAGTCCAGGAATTGCTTCGACCAGTCCTACTTTCAAATTCAAATTTTGAGTTTTTCTAGTATATCCACAACCAGTCGAGCACCCTTCTCGACTAGTCGTGGACACTGGCTCGACAGTCCTGGACCACTCGACTCAAAGTCCAGCAATATTTTTGTGTCCCACGACCGATCTTAGGCCATGCTCGACCAGTCGAGCAGGCCACTCGACCAGTCATAAGTCGATTTTATCTGATCGCGCTAGAAAATTTGAAATTTGGTTGAACCTTAGACCAGTCGAAGGAACTAATTTTCATCCTATAAATAGAGGTCTTTTTTCATTCTAAATCATTCAGAAAAGCCACAAAAAGCTTCCACCTTGAGAGAAAAGTCTCCATCATTATCAAGCTATAGTCCGGTAATTTAAAATTCTTTATTAGCTTATTCATTTTTGTAATTTCTTGATCTCATTGTTGTGAATCTGATTTTATTTTAAAATGAGTTCTTACTCTACCTTTTGAGATCTAAGGAATTCAAACAAGTAGCCCAAGGCTTGAGATAATTTAAAATCTATTTAGAACCTAGAATTCTTGATTGTATTTGTTGGACATTGAACATTTACATATCAAGCAAAACGATTCTATGGGCTACATTAAGCAACGTCTTCAAAGAAGAAGATAAGTATTTTGCTTATTGGCTATTTGGTTTATCTGAGATATCCAGGAAAATCTCTATTGTGGTTTTGTAACGACCCGTAAATTTCCGTACTTTGGCTCGAGTACCACCTCGACCAGAGATCAATTAGGATTAAATCCTATGGAAATTTAACAAAGTTAACTAAGTGCAAAACTCGATTAGCCATGAAATCCGTTGGGATCGTTTTAAATACGATCTGCAAGACCCAAAACTTGCCAAATCATTGACTCTAGGTTACCCTAAAGTTTAGGATCAAACTCATTTCCCGGCTGCTCTCGGTAATGAAATGAAACTTCGTATTAGGTCTAGACCGCGCATCGGAAGTCCGATTCAAACGAAGTTAAGGAATTGGGACCGCCTCACTGGGCTTGACAACCACCTCAGAAATCAGGTCCAGTTGATGTCCCACGACTATTCGCTTGAGTCCGGAGTGAGGGAGTGTGAAAATCACTCTTTCCTTTACAAAATAAATATTTGGAATAGTGATCTGGCACCATTCAGTTGCGGATCAGTATTAAGCAACCAGACCGTCAGAATCAGACCAAATTACACCCTCGGATCAGGAAAATTTTCAGGAACATTTACATGTACTTGGAATTTCGGATCGTGGCCCACTGACCGTTGAACTGAAGCTGGTCCGCCACGTGTGATCTGGGAATCCGATCGAGTTGAAAACATAATCCCACGTGGATCCATGAGTGGTGAGCTTAAGTTTGACGTTTGGCTCAAGGGGGGCCACCAGAAACACTCTTTTGAGCTGGAACATCGCCGAAATGCTTATAATAGCAGTAACCCTTGAACCTGAGTCTATTTTGGGAGGTTTTAGGCTATAAAAGGGCCTTAGAACAGCCCCTCTCACAGCCATCCGAATTTGGGATAAAACCCTAGTGAGAGAGAGAGAGAAAAGAGAGAGAAGACTTGGGATTTGTGGGAGCACCTTCCTCCTACTGCTTTCAATCATCGCACGGCCTGCACCGCCTCTTTCCAGGCGCTTTCACGACGATATCAATGATGTTTTATTTAAACCAACACGATTTAAATGATTTTTAAACTCGCAAGTATACAAATCAGATATAGATATGGTACGTATTACGAGATCGTTCCCACGAGGACTAATCGTCACAATTCAAATCTATGACTCTCCTTAACTAATCCAACAAATAATGGAATGAATTACTAAGCACAATTCTAGAAAAAAATAATTAAGAACAGAGAAGAGAATTCAATCAGAGAAAGAGCACTAGGACTTTCGAATCCACCCCTAATTATCTTAACCCTTGTTTTGTCTGTTGATTCACCTTGATCTAGATTGATACCACTTATATAGAGAAAGCACAATCTGTGTCCTTAATCGGGCATACAGAATGTCTAATTCCTTTAAGCAATGCCATGAATAACATATCCCATGTCCTTGGTCGGGTACATGGAATGTACATTCATTAAAGCACCCTGTTTCCTTCTCTATAGGAAGCCTATTCTTGATCAGACACAAGCACCTATAATAAGCATCCAAACAACATCCATATATATATACTTTGATCAAGTTCATAAATGTAGTATAGAATTTAAACCAATCAAGCCCACTTAGAGAAAGAAACAAATTAATTAATATTCAAAGTAAATCAACCAATACAAGAGCTAATCAAATTAGGGGCTTCATCTCAGCCCTAGCTGAGAGATTAGTGACCCATAAAATTCATCAAAAAAAAGATTAAACAAAATTCATAAAAGAACGTCAAACCAAACAATCTCTCTCTCTCTCTCTCTCTTCTTTCTTCTCTTTCTTCTCTTTCTTCTCTCCCTTGCTCCAGATCTGGAATCCCCTGGTTCTCAATGAATTTCCCACGTCCATAATTCCTCTTTTATAGTTGCTGAAGGGCTGAAGTCGGCGGCAGAGTCGTAGAAGGACACGAAGTGTAATTTTTCGCAGCCATGATCGGTGGGCCCCACAGAGGTATTTTCTAGAAAATCTACCCCGTCCATTGGATTCAGGACAAAATTTCAGTCAAGAATGGGTGGTTTTGAACATCCATTGACACGGCCCAGAAAAGAAATCACGAAAAGATCAGTTTTGAACAATACAGAGCAGTCCGTTTGTAGCCTCTGTACCGCGCACGTGTGTACGCATGGGAGTGGAATATCAGCATGGTTTTGTAGTTCTCGAAGCCCTCTACACGATGAACGGCTTGGATCGGCCGGACAGGTGACGTACGGGGCCCACAATCCGCCGCAAAAATGGACAGCGTCCGTTCGTTACACGGACGCAAAACCGACGCTGCTGTGCTGGTGGGGTCCATAATCAAGCTCTTCAGCGAAATCCACTCCGTTCACCGAATTTCTCTTGAAATTTTGGTCAGAAACACATATTTTTTCTCCATTCTGGTATGGGCCACGGAAGATCTCGTTCCACCGTCCATTGCATTGTTGAACGGCTGGATTCTATTCTTGATGATCATTCACGATTCTGACACCTAGGCATTGACAAAGGCCTTCATTTAGACCTGATAGACGGTCCTGATCACACATTTGGGTAATGTGTGGGGCCCACAACTGAGGCCGCGGCCGTGCTTGCGGACGCTGGAAACGGTGACTCGATTTTGAGTTTGAAAGAGATAGCGCGGGTCAGCGCTTCGCTGACCGTCTTGGACGGTGCGGTGCGCAGCTGGTGCGCATATGCACTGTGTACACACTGCATACACAGGACCCACTTTGATTTTTTGAGAAATCTGCACCGTCCATCCCTTTTCCCATATTATTTAACCCGTCCAGGTAAATTTTGGAGAAGTTCCATATATCAGGTGGGCCTGAAATCAACGATTTATGGGATGATTTGTCAGTTAGGACACTTCCATTGTGATCCGAGGGCTGAAATTTAATATGTACGGTTAATTTACGGCCCCCATCACATGTATGACGTTTCGATCTGATCGGATGGCGGGAACCATGTGATCTTGCATTCTGGACCCTTTTCGGGCCCCTTTGGCTTGCTTTCCTCAAATCCCAGGCGTGTAAAATCTTCACTATTGGTTTTCTGGAGTCCATCCCGTGTTCTAGAGACTTTAGATCATGAAATCCATGCCTTTAACATCAATTTTCAATTAACGCTCCTGATTTCATCCTGCGACAGAAACACAATTAATACACTCCATTAAGCATTATCATATACGTAAAATTAGGCAATTACTGGGGTCTGGTATGCAACATTCGACACTCATCACAACCCCCAACCAGCATTTTGCTAGTCCCAAGCAAAACATGCGAAAAATAATTTCAGAAATAAAAGACAATTCTCAGTAAACTCAAGTGACTTGTGAACAGATAAATTTGAGATGTGAAAATTCTAAGATTCATGATTGGTGTGTGGAATTTTTCTCTTGGAATCAAGCTCTAGTGATTTGATAATTAATTTCAAACTATTAATCCATTAATTGGAACAATTACGAACATTGAGCTCCATGAATGTAAAGTGTAATCTCGACTTACAATCATTAAAAGATCCAATTGTCAATTTCATGATATCATTAAGTAATTCGTGACAACCAACTTGAAACCAACACTTATCTCACAGATTAACTTTTCATTTTACCAGCCTTTGATTTTCTTTATGAGCAGTAACGCAAATGAGGGGAATCAAATTCTCACCTATAGGGAGCAAACCTATGGCGAAAAACTTGTCACCTAATTTATTTATTTTTTATTTTTTTTTATTTTTCATATGTCAACTATGGAGAATCAAATCTGCACCTATAGGGAGTAAACCTATGGTGAAGATTTAACCTGTTAATTCTTCTTTTTACCAAGTTAATCATTCAGTTATCGAACCGAAAACTTAATGTGTAAGCGAGATGTGATATGTGAAATCATGGCTCAATCAATGTTTACAACTTCTAATCATGGATTAACAATTCAAAATTGTCTGTGAAATCAAGCAGATGGCGAATCCAAGAGTCATAAGTTACCAACATCACATATCTTATAATGTTAAAATCACAATTATCCTTCAAAATCACTTTGAATTCAATAGAAATTCCAGAAAAATTTTTAAAATTTTCACAAATTTTGCTCAAGACCAAGAAAATACTGATTAGGTAACCTAATCTTTCACCCCCAACCTAAAATCTACATTGTCCTCATTGTAAAAGAAATAAGCAAGCAATGCACATGGGACAACGAGAATAAAAGAGGAGTGATGGAAAGATAGTACCTGGATGGAGAATCAAGAAGCTTTCTCAAAAAAAAAAAATTTAACGTAAACGCGAGTTAGCATAAGAGAGAAATCAACAGAAGCAAAAATAACAAAAAGAAAACAAAAGAAGATCCTACCTATACCACTTTCGCAGGTGCTCTCGATTGCATTTAGCGCATGCAACAAGCCTTTAAACCCCTAAGTTACCTCTAGTGGACGAGTTGTAGTCTCGTGAGGGTTTGCAGTAATGTTACCCACAAACATTGAACTAACTAACTAGAAAAATGAAAAGGAATGAAATAAAAAGCAATACAATAAAGCAAAAGGCTGGGTTGCCTCCCAGGAGCGCTAAGTTTACCGTCTATCTTAAAACAACATAAAGGAAACTACTCTAGTCCTAAGAAAGCAGGGAAAAACTACTCAGTCATGCTGCAAGGTTCCTCTTCCGACCAGTATCGTGATAAATTTCTCAGTAGGTTTCTTAACAGGATCATCCAAAAGCCCTTTTTGCAATAGGCTTGGATGCCCTGGAGCGTGACATTCCAGAGAAACTTATGTACCTCATCAAAAATTTGTTGTTGATTCGCCTGAGGTATCCAGAGTATATACGATTCACCTGTGACAGAAGAAATTTCAACATTAGTATCCCATGGTGAATCAGTGACTACACATAAATGAAATTCAGAAAAATCTTCAGAAAGTGGTGTAGTCTCAACACATTCCGAGGTTCCAAACTTCGGTTCAATTTTTAGCTCCTCCTTCCTTAATGGTAAATATTCAGGATTTGTGGAAGGAGGGGCTTCAGAGTAAGGGTTCTCTCGGTCAGTGATGACTACCGAGATATTGTTTTGCAAGGCATTCACTATGTCTCTTATCATGGGATCATTTGAATCTGCAAAGTGTGCCAAGCAATCATCCAAAGAGTTGGGCAATTCAGTTAAGTGTGACTTATTTTCCACATTAGAGCTCGTGATGATCTGCCCAAGGAATTCATCGTTTTTTAAGATAAACGGAGATGTGCTCTCTTGCTCATTACACGCAGGCAGTTGAGGATCGGATATCGTAGCATTGATGTGTGGACTCTGTTCATCGATACTACTCAGAAGAGGCGATGAATCGTCATTATTCAACAGTTCAGATGGTGGCCTCAACTAGGTGGTTTCAAATTCAAGAGTCATATCGAGTAGCTCGTCCATCTCCCGAATCATATCATCATGTAATTCAGAGGAGTGGTCCAAATACGTTTCACAAGAGTTAGAAGGGTCGGTTGTAAAGGCCCCGTCCTCTACCTTAAAATCAGACATGTTAGGTGAGGGGAGTGACTCATTATGACCGACCACTTCATGTACGTCTTGATCATTGACTTGGACCAAATTTGAGATTGATTCAAAGGGAATTTGGGTTGCACATTCATAATCATCTTCCCAATATGCATCATCGTCCACTTCCATGCAGTGCACACTTGGGATGGGATCACTTTCCTCACATTCTATTTCCAGATTGGGTTGAGGTTCGTATAAACTAACCTCTTCCTCTTTATTGAACTCAAGTGTGTCATGTGAGTGGGGTGTGTCATCATCATTATATTTGAAAGACAACCATGTTTCTTCCCCATTCTTTTGAACAGTCATTGAGATCGACTCATCGGGGAATTGAACCGTATGCTCATTAATGAAATCCAACTCCTCATTCCAAATTCCAGATTTCATCAAAAGCGATTGAGGATCACTTTCCTCGCATTGTATTTTTGGATTGGATTGTAGTTGGAATGAGCGAGCTTCCTCTATCCTTTCAAGGCGCGAATTGAGTGCTTCTAATGATCTCATCACTTTCGCAACATGCTGGTTGAATTGTTCTAGATTAGAACATGAATCCTCTTGGATCATTTCTGGTTGGATCTCAAAGGTATGGGATCCAAGAGAATAATTATTACAATATGTTGTTGGTTCATCTTCCCAGTTTTGATGGTTCCACTGGTTATAGTCATACTGATCATGCATGGGAGAATATGATGGTTGATAATAATCTTCATTCCCATAATTACGATCGTATACGGCCCTATTAACCGATGGAACATAACGTTCTAGTCGGTTCTCAATGTCTGTTCTCGATGGAGAGAAATCTTGAGGTATACTTGAATTCCATAACCTTCAGGCATTCCCCAATATCTCCTATCCATCTCAGCGTATGCACGTACCCACGATTCCATGGTAGAACCCTAACTCTTACTCTAATCCTAGAAGAAAAGAAAAAAAATCCTACAGTAATATGGAAAGTAAGAGGAGAAGTTAGAAAGGTGTTACCAAATAAGAAGTTTCTATGTTAAGATCCTGCAAAACAAAACAACCCCAAGTCAGTATCTAGGGGATAAGACCTAATCTAAAAAATAAAGAAAGTAAAGAAATTAGGACGAAGTTACCAAGTTAGAAGATCTATCAATGACCCTACAAGACAGGAAAATTGGTTCTAAAAATCAAATAAATAATCTAAGACTAAAGTTAGTAAAAATCCTAAGCTATGAATTATGATAAGAGAGAATCCTAAATTCAATTTGGAACGAAACAGTCCCCGTCAACGGCGCCAAAAACTTGATGTTTTATTTAAACCAACACGATTTAAATGATTTTTAAACTTCCAAGTATACGAATCAGATGTAGATATGGTACGTATTACGAGATCGTTCCCACGAGGACTAATCGTCACAATTCAAATCTATGACTCTCCTTAACTAATCCAACAAATAATGGAATGAATCACTAAGCACAATTCTAGAAAAAAACAATTAAGAATAGAGAAGAGAATTCAATCAGAGAAAGAGCACTAGGACTTTCGAATCCACCCCTAATTATCCTAACCCATGTTTTGTCTGTTGATTCACCTTGATCTAGATTGATACCACTTATATAGAGAAAGCACAATCTGTGTCCTTAATCGGGCATACAGAATGTCTAATTCCTTCAAGCAATGCCATGAATAACATATCCCATGTCCTTTGTCGGGTACATGGAATGTACATTCATTAAAGCACCCTGTTTCTTTCTCTATAGGAAGCCTGTTCTTGATCAGACACAAGCACCTGTAATAAGCATCCAAACAACATCCATATATATACTTTGATCAAGTTCATAAATGGAGTAGTATAGAATTTAAACCAATCAAGCCCACTTAGAGAAAGAAACAAATTAATTAATATTCAAAGTAAATTAACCAATACAAGAGCTAATCAAATTAGGGGCTTCATCTCAGCCCTAGCTGAGAGATTAGTGACCTATAAAATTCATTAAAAAAAAAAAGATTAAACAAAATTCATAAAAGAACGTCAAACCAAACAATCTCTCTCTCTCTCTCTTCTTTCTTCTCTTTCTTATCTCCCTTGCTCCAGATCTGGAATCCCCTGGTTCTCAATGAATTTCCCACGTCCATAATTCCTCTTTTATAATTGCTGAAGGGCTGGAGTCGGCGGCAGAGTCGTAGAAGGACACGAAGTGCAATTTTTCGCAGCCGTGATCGGTGGGCCCCACAGAGGTATTTTCTAGAAAATCCACCTGGTCCATTGGATTCAGGACGAAATTTCAGTCAAGAATGGGTGGTTTTGAACATCCATTGACGCGGCCCAGAGAAGAAATCACGAAAAGATCAGTTTTAAACAATACAGAGCAGTCCGTTTGTGGCCTCTGTACCGCGCACGTGTGTATGCATGGGAGTGGAATATCAACATGGTTTTGTAGTTCTCGAAGCCCTCTACACGATGAACGGCTTGGATCGGCCGGACAGGTGACGTACGGGGCCCACAATCCGCCACAAAAACGGACAGCGTCCATTTGTTACGCGGACGCAAAACCGACGCTGCTTTGCTGGTGGGGTCCATGATCAAGCTCTTCAGCGAAATCACTCCGTTCACCGAATTTCTCTCGAAATTTCGGTCAGAAACACATATTTTTTCTCCATTCTGCTGTGGGCCACGGAAGATCTCGTTCCACCGTCCATTGCATTGTTGAACGGCTGGATTCTATTCTTGATGATCATTCACGATTCTGACACCTAAGCATTGACAAAGGCCTTCATTTAGACCTGATAGACGGTCCTGATCACACATTTAGGTAATGTGTGGGGCCCACAACTGAGGACCGGCGGCCGTGCTAGCGGATGCTGGAAACGGCGACTCGATTTTGAGTTTGAAAGAGATAGCACGGGTCAGCGCTTCGCTGACCGTCTTGGACGGTGCGATGCACCGCTGGTGCGCATATGCACTGTGTACACACTGCATACACAGGACCCACTTTGATGTTTTTGAGAAATCTGCACCGTCCATCCCTTTTCCCATATTATTTAACCCGTCCAGGTAAATTTTGGAGAAGTTCCATATATCAGGTGGGCCTGAAATCAACGGTTTATGGGTTGATTTGTCAGTTGGGACACTTCCATTGTGATCCGAGGGCTGAAATTTAATATGTACGGTTAATTTACGGCCCCCATCACATGTATGACGTTTCGATCTGATCGGATGGCGGGAACCATGTGATCTTGCATTCTGGACCCTTTTCGGGCCCCTTTGGCTTGCTTTCCTCAAATCTCAGGCGTGTAAAATCTTCACTATTGGTTTTCTGGAGTCCATCCCGTGTTCTAGAGACTTTAGATCATGAAATCCATGCCTTTAACATCAATTTTCAATTAACGCTCCTGATTTCATCCTGCGACAGAAACACAATTAATACACCCCATTAAGCATTATCATATACGTAAAATTAGGCAATTACTGGGGTCTGGTATGCAACATTCGACACTCATTAATCAACTCCATTTTAAGGTGAGAAACCCTAACCCTAGGTCTGATTTGAAGTGTATAGGCTATAGGTAGTGAAATAGCTAACCGATTTCACTCCTTAGGCTAGAAAACTCCCGAATATGGAAGCTCATCCAACCTTGCTGATTCGTTGAGATTCCAAGGTGAAAGGTGAGGACTTTAAGTGTATAGGTTGTGGGTTTCAACGCTTTCAATGTCAGTTAATGGTAGATTCATGATCTGCATGCAATTGTACATGTACAAAGTGCTTTTCGTTTTCTATTTCGATTAGAATTGTAGAATTTGGAATTTCACATACTCTAGGTATTCGTATAAATACCGTATACGTATTTTTTATGGAAATGTGTTTGACATGTTTATTTGTCGTATGGGTATATGATGTATGGATAAAATACTCATTTGGCGAAAGGGTTCGCCTAAATACATGTTTATTAATATACATCATGTATGTAGATATATGGTATTATAAGAAGACCGTATACGTGTATATTTTAGCGATGTGTTTGTCATGATTAATTGTTGTATAAATATATTATATACGTATAAATTAATTGCTTGGCGAAAGGAATCGCCGTATTACAAGTTCCCTTGTAAATACTACGTATGTTGAAATTGTGTATACTAGAACTACCGTATATGTGTGAATTTTGGAAATGCAATTGTCATGATTATTTGTTGTATGATTATGATATACATGGATAAAATACCCGCTTGGCGAAAGGATAGCCCTAATACGTATTTTACTAACATACGTCATGTATATTGGAATAGTGTACTCCAAGTGTTTGTATAAATGCTTGTGAGAGTAAATGCTTTGATGTTAGCACCGTAGGTTGGTGCTGAGATGGAATTCGTGACTACCTTAGAGACATGTAGGATTCCCTCCATGTGGTTGTTTACTTCGACCACTCACATATGATGTATATGTGTTTGTATCCCTATCTATATAGTGCTTTATTACATGCTTTACAACATGCTTTATAACATGCTTTGTGACATGCCTCCTAGCATGTTTGTATTACTTTGTTTATCATGCTTAACTCCACATGCTATTGATGAGAACTATTTGAGTTTGGGACTATGTCTATAGTTCAAACATTCGGTACCAGACTTGAGATTGTGGCTGAGATTCATTATCGCCACAAGGGATGTGTCTGATGAACCCGAGTCGTACTTCAGTTGGCGATAGTGGTTGGCCACACGGAGTGCTTTTGCGCTTCATATCGCCCAACTCATTGTGCTCTCAAGCTAGTCAGGCTCGTCAATTAACCCGATATGTCGAATGTGTGTTCACCATGTTTGGTCATTACTGTTTGAACCTAGGGTACCAAACTTACCAGTGGCAATCCCGTTAACCATGGTACCTCAATCCGCTAAGACTCATGAGCCGGACATGGTGGTTTGGGACACCGTGGCCGAACCTGTCGGCCTATGCCGGGCCATGTGCCTCCCCGTAGTGACCATTGAGCAACCCAACTCGTGAGCCGAATACGGTGGTATGGGACACCGTATTCGAACATGTCGATACTACGGTGAGAGCCGAGTACGGTGAGACACATGTACTCGTCTTCGACAGACAACGAGTCCTCGTAGTATCTTCGAGTATACTCCAAGGTGCCGTGATTGGCGACGAGTCTTTCACGGCAACTAGAGTATGAGTTGGGCCGAGTACGGTGAGACACGTATTCGAGTGACGGACTAGTGATTGAGCCGAGTACGATGAGACACGTACTCGGCGACGGTCAACAATTGAGCCACATACGGTGAGATCTGTATCCGTGCTGACGAGTGACGAGCCCTTTGTGATGCCTTCGCTATGCCTCTCAAACCATAGTATCGTATGAGATTTACTAGGATTGACGACCCTAGAATGGATCATGTTTGGGAATGATACAAGGGAGGTACCTTAGTTTCCCAATATTGCTGTTTGAAATGGACTAATAACAACTCGATAATCATGCTCATCATTGCACCGCATGTGCCTAGTAGATGTGGAGCACTGAGGGAGTTATGCATTCGCGAACGTAAGATTTTGTCGCATGAGGGTAGTTTGGCAAGGGCATACATCATCATGTAATTTCATACTTGCATTTAACAAGAGTAGTTAAACTTGTTTGATTGTATCGCTTTATCATTACTGATTGATTAAGTTGATAACATGTTAACCTATGCCTTATTGTTCCACTGAGTTAGCTACTCACTCCCACGTTACGGGACGGTGATTGCAACACCAACCAGACTCTGTCACAAGTATAAGCGGCGGGTCGGTTCAGGAGCCGGAGCCCGATTTCGACGAGGACCAGGATGTGTTCTCATTTATGCAGTACTCTAACGGCTATGCTTAGGCCGACTGCATCGCGGGGACTTCAGGACTCATCTTTTAGATTGTATTTTGATTTTTGACTCAGAAATAGTACATGTATATGGGTACTCAGTTAGTGTTCATACTCTGGTGTTCATAAAGAAAATTTTGTTCTTTACATACTTTAAATATACAATTTCAGTCTTCCGCTTGCCTTTATACAAACGAACTAGAGAATGAAATACTGTTTTAGTATAATCTCATTCATGTTTATTGCTCTAACTCAGACAACATTTAACCATCATTGTGTATGTTGCATAAGTGATGCGTTGGAACTCGGGAGTTGAGTTCATACTCGACCCCCGAATTTCAGGGCGTTACAAGTTGGTATCAGAGCATGATTTTGATTAAACCGGACCTGAGTTATGTCCCCACTACGTACGCTAACGCATTACAACCTAAGAGGGTGACAAAAATATAGAAACAGTCTTAGGGTCTCCCAATTTCGCCGTTCGGCGAAGTTCATTGAAAATGGACATTTTGATCGAGTTCGTACTCGATCCCGACCGCACTTATGGATCCCAAATCACTTCTAGACCGTCTATTGACGTGTCTAGATTCCTATCCACCCAATCCAGTTGCTAGGAAAATCAGAAAAATCAGTCCAGATCAGAAATTTCTCGGAACCACCCGTTCTGGAGCTGAAATGAGTCGGGGGCCTCCCCACCTAAATATACTAAGACCCAGGGTCGAACCAAGGTGCATTTAGCACCTTGGGAACGTGGCAAACAGGGTCCCACTGCGGCGGTGCGGCACCGACAAAGGTGGACCGCGGCGGAGCTGCGGTCACGGCGGCGGACCGCGGTCCGGTGGCCCATCTGAAGTGGGGTCGGGCATGGGATTGGTCGGCCCGACCTCCCCTACGCCCTGGCACATGCGAAATGGGCTGGGGTTTGGGATTTTAGGGGCTGGAGCACCCCTCTCTTTCATTTCACCCCTTCCAAACGCCCAAACCCCCATTTTCATTTTCTCCCTCAACCCATTCCCTCAAATCTTGCAAATCCTCCATTTTCTTCCATAAACCACCCATTCCAACCATCCACAATAGCCCTAGTCTCCTCCTTTTCCCTTTTTCTCATGTTGGAGCTCTCATATCCCCCATTTGGAGCTCAAAATCGGGTATTCTCCTAACCTATTCCATTTTCATTTTGTTCCTCCTCCATTTCCTACCCCTAGTGTCTCTTCTACACCTATTGGAACCGTTGCTTGTGGAAGATCAAAGCAATCAGCCCCTTTTCTCCTATTTTGTCATTTTTCCATGGCCCTCTTTGGTGTGGTGGCGACTATTTTCTCCATTTCCTCCATCCTATCTCTCATGGGAAAGAGGAAGACCGCAGCTGATGATGCTGGCCCAAGTAGGCCAGCCCATTCCCGAAGAAGATCTGACGATGGGGTCGGCACTAGCACCGTTCGGGAGTTTAGGTCGAAGCGAGACCTGGATCCTCACCATCCCGTCAGAAATGCCTATCCGATAGGCGTTGAATATGGGCGCTTTGCGGGCCGTAAAGTCATGTTTGAAGCTCATGTGGATGAAAGGATGTTCGGGCTACACCCAATGATGGATCACCTGGTGGATATCGGATGGAACTCTGTGTTTGACGGTGAGTCCCCTGCGTGTGAGAACACGGTTCGTGCTTTCTACGCCCGCATCGTGGACTCCTCATTAGAGCCTCCTCAGTTCACTGTCTCTGTGAGGTGCATAAGGTGCACAATCACTGTGGATGAGGTGGTTCAGATCACGAAGATTCCACGTGGTCAAGTACTTCCTAGTGACGACTTCTCCAGAAGTGCGCGGGAAAGGGATCGCCGCACGCGATACCTTTGTGATCGCCGAGTTACTTGGAAGTAAGGAAATTGTATTGCGGCGACAAAGATGGCCGAAGACTTCCGTTTACTCCATCACATTTTCGCATACATGTATACCCACGGTGGGGTAACCGCACGGAGTGTACTCGGTTAATGGTGGACTTTTTGTACAAGATGGGACATGGGGACAACATATGCCTACCCACATTCATCCTATCTCAGATAGTTCAGGTTGTTCGATCGGCCAGGAACGATCTTTCGCACCCATTTGGCCGTCTTATCTGCAGGATGGCTCGTAGTGTTGGCTATCGGTTGAACATGGAGGACCTTGCACCAGTCCGAGTCATAAGCGAGGCAACACTTAAGAATATGAAGATCGGCCCTCAACAGCGGCAAGCACGACTCGACGAGTCTGGAGATGAGTCGGATAGCGCCGGTGAGGAGAGTGTTGACCTTGAGGCAGAAAGTGATGAGGAGGGCGGTGATGACATACAAGAAGAGGAGGAGGAGGCTCAGGATACTGAGGAGAGCTCTCCTCCTGGTGCACCTGAGTCGGACGCTACTCAGGCAGTGAGAGAGGCTCGTATGGATCGCATTGAGGAGAACTAGGCCACCCTAAAGCAAGAGGTTGGACAAGTTCGGGCTGAGCTTGGTGTGACCCGAGCCAAGCTTGAAGAGACCGAAGCCTACATGAAGAGGAGCTTTAAGAAGGTGTCTCGTACGTTGAAGGCCATTCTGTGCTGTGTGCAGGACAAGAACGCTCCTCCTCCATCGCCTGACTCGGATGCCTAGGCATCCACGTTGTTGTGTGTGGTTATTTGTTTTGGTTGCCGCAATAGGCGGTTTATGTTTTCATGAAGATGATGTAGTAGATAGTAGCATGTTTTAAGTGTTTGATGTTGTGGATGTATTGGCTATCATGTGATTTCTGTCATGATTCATGTAACTCTGTATTCCATGTATTATGACAATTTTGGGTAAATGAAAGGCATGTAACCTCTTTGTTATGATGATGTGTGGAATGCTTAAAGTACTTTATGATGCGTGTTATGCTTTATCTCACAAGTGTTGTATCCTATGTTGTATAGGGCATGCCGCGACAATACACGCGGAGCACGGCACATCTCCGCCTGACTGGCTCAATGGACCAGACTCCTTCTGGTAGTGGCGGTCCTGCGAACCGTGGGTTAGGTTCTGATCAGCCTCCTGCTGGTCCTGCCAGTGGATTGCCACCTTACACGCCCCCAGTTCGTGAGCAGTACCGTGCGTCTTCATCTGCGCGGCATGACTCCCAGGCTGCTCCGCCGACTGATAGGATTGAGCAGCTGATGTTGATGATGCATCGGACGGTAGATGCGAGCGACGGCGGCAGCACTGGCGACGGCGGCACGGCACCCGGCGGCTTATGGCCACTATCGCTGAGGCCTTATCCCATGGTAGTAGTGCGCCTCCACCTACGACATCCGCACATCCTGATGAGCATTCTGAACCTCCTGCTCGGTTTGAGGATGTGCCTTTGCCCACATCCATCGCACCTCCTACTGGAGATGCAGGTACACGCGGTCTACTCAAGCGATTTCAGCGCTTGAGACCTCCTTCATTCATGGGCACTCATAGACTCGAGGAGGCAGAGTTTTGGCTTGACCGCATCTTTAAGATGCTGCATTGTTCAGAGGCAGAGCCGGTTGAGCTGGCCGCTTTCATGTTTAAGAGGGAGGCTAGTTTATGGTGGGACAGTGTGCTGCGGACGGTCGCAGTGGATTACGTGTGGACCTGGGAGGCTTTCGAGTTTCGTTCCATGAGAAATACTACCCGCAGACTTATCGACATGAGCGGGAGGATGAGTTTCTGCGCCTCAGGCAGGGAGGCATGATGATTACGGAGTACGAGCACCGCTTCACAGAGTTGGGCCGCTTTGTCCCGACTATACTGGTGGATGAGCAGATGCGGATGCGTGATTTTTCCATGGGTTTGCGACCGGAGATACGGTCGAAGATATGCTGCCTCAGTATACCTACCTACGCAGCACTGGTCCACATGTCTATGACGGCCGAGCAGGATGTGGACCGATTGGCCAAATCGCGTGGTGCTATGGTTGCGAGACCATGCCAAGATTTACAGAGCAGGCCTATTCTAGGCAAGAGGCCTCGTGCTGATTCGCCTCCCAGGGCCGCGGCACCAGTAGTTCCTGTGAGACGCTCGATTATGACCTGCACGTATTGCGAGAAATCGGGACATCCTGCTGAGAGTTGCTTCTCCCGTATGAGGGCCAGCGGATTTGCACCACCGCAGAGGTTGGATCGCCCTTACCCACAGGCCATATCAGCTCCTCCGCTATAGACTGCTCCTGCACATCCTTCCTTCCGACCTCCTGTGTCGCTCTTCAGGCCGCCACATCGACCCTTGGCTCCTCAACCGAAATGTCAGCAGCAGGCGGGCATGCATACGCTTGTGGCTGAGGCACCTGAGACGTCACTTGCGGCCCCAACAGCTTTTGAGGGTACGGCTTACATTCATGGTACTTCCGTTTCCTTATTGGTGGACACTGGGTCCACTACTTCTATTGTTTCTTGTGGGGCGGTTAAACATCTATCTTTGCATACTATTCCCACTAAGGGAACGAGACTCACTACGGCCACTGAGACCTTCTCGGATGTCACACGGTTATGCGAGGGTTGCTCGATAGTTTTGGGTAGCATCACAGTGCTCGTTGACCTCATTGTTGCTTCACTATGGCACTACAACGTTATCCTTGGTATGGATTGGCTCGCCAAGATGAGGGAGGAGATAGATTGTGATACTCGGATCGTGACTGCCTGTAGACCTGATGACACAGCTTTCACGTTTCCAGTGCAGGTCAGTTGGCCCTGCCGTGTTGATTGTTATGCTGCTTTACTTGTGCCGATTGATGGTCCGACATTGGAGGGTACGCCGGTGGTTCGGGAATTTGTTGGTGTGTTTAAGACTATCCCTGATTTACCTCCTCGGCGTGAAATTGATTTTACGATTGATCTTACGGCTGGTGCGACGCCATCTCATTGCCAACTTATCGTATTCCTCCATGCGAGATGGAGGAGCTGCGGAAACAGATTGACGAGCTTGTAGAGAAGGGTTTTATACGACCTAGTGTGTCTCCTTGGGGAGCACCTGTGCTATTTGTGAAGAAGAAGGACGGGTCGCTACGGTTATGTATTGATTACCGTAGGTTGAACCAGGTCACGGTGAAGAACAAGTATCCTTTGCCCAGGATAGATGATCTGTTCGATCAGTTGAGAGGGGCGAAGTATTTCTCGAAGATTGATCTTCAGTCGAGGTACCACCAGTTGCGCGTGAGAGATGAGGACGTGCAGAAGACAGCCTTCAGGACATGCTTTGGGCACTATGAGTTTCTAGTGATGTTGTTCGGCCTTACGAACGCACCAGCCGTGTTCATGGATCTGATGAACTGGGTATTTCGGCCCTTCCTGTACCGATTCGTCATTGTCTTTATTGATGACATTTTGATATACTCTACGAGTCAGGAGGAGCACTTGAGAGTGGTGTTGGGTACGCTGGAGAAGAACCGGTTGTTCGCACAGTACAAGAAGTGCGACTTCTGGCAGGAGGAAGTCAAGTTCCTCGGACATGTAGTGTCCAAGGATGGGATAGCGATGGACCTTGCTAAGGTAGCCGCGGTTCGGGATTGGCGACGGCTGAATCGGTTACCGAGGTAAGGAGTTTCCTTGGTCTGGCTGAATATTACAGACGCTTCATTCGGGATTTCTCAAAGATCGCCAGGCCATTGTCTCAGTTGACTCGGAAGGACCTGAAGTTCGCCTGGAATGAGAAGGCGGAGGCAGCTTTTAGGGAGCTGAAGGATAAGTTGACGTCTGCCCCTGTGCAATTATTGTCAGAGCAAGGGGAGAAATACAGGATATATACTGACGCATCTCGCGTTGGTTTGGGTTGTGTCCTGATGCAGAAGGATAGGGTGATTTCGTATGCCTCAAGACAATTAAGGAAGCACGAGGAGAATTACCCTACACATGACCTGGAGTTAGCAGCCGTCATCTTTGCATTGAAGCTCTGGAGACATTACCTCTACGGAGAGGAGTTCGAGCTTTTCTGCGGCCACAAGAGCCTTAAGTACATATTCACACAGCAAGACTTGAATATGAGGCAACGCCGATGGATGGAGACTTTGAAGGACTTCAAGTTCGAGGTTTCCTACTATCCTGGCAAGGTGAATCTTGTGGCAGACGCGTTGAGCCGCAAGAAGGCGATAGCATTTGCAGCACCATTGATGATAGCTGAGTGGGACATGGTCGAGTTCGTACGGGACTTCGAGCAGAGACTCACTGTGGAGGAGCCATTTGAGTGTGTTGCGCATGTTCGGGCGCGGCCACTTATTGACGACAGGATTGTTGTGGCCCAGAAGGGCGATGTGCGGCTGTCTGAGCTTCGAGAGCAAGCTAGCGACGCCGAGGACTCCGAGTGGAGAGTTGGTTCTGATGGGGGTCTACGATTCCGTGGCCGCCTATGCGTTCCTGACATGCCTGACTTGAGAAGCGAGCTTCTCGAGTCTGCCCATAACTCGAAGCTTGCGATGTATCCTGGTAGCACAAAGATGTACCGGGATATGAGACGGTCGTATTGGTGGGATAACATGAAGGCCCACATCGCTGAGTATGTGTCTCGCTGTCTGACGTGCCAGCAGGTCAAGGCTGAACATCGCCGACCTCCTGGACTACTTCAGCCCATGCCCATAGCAGAGTGGAAGTGGGACTTCATCTCCATGGATTTCATAGCTGAGCTGCCGAAGACGAGGAAGGGACACGATTCCATTTGGGTGATTGTGGACCGGTTGACCAAATCGGCCCATTTTCTCCCTATCAGAGTCACGAACTCTGCAGACGAGCTGGCTAGATTGTATATCAGAGAGATTGTGCGTCTGCACGGAGTTTCGTTGGAGATCGTGTCGGACAGAGACACTCGGTTCACATCCATCTTCTGGACTCGTATCCAGGAGGCGATGGGTGTGAAGTTGAAGTTCAGTACGGCATTCCATCCTCAGAATGATGGGCAGACAGAGCGGGTGAACCAGATTCTGAAGGATATGTTGCGGGCATGTGTGTTGGACTTCAAGGACAGCTAGGATGACTATCTTCCGTACGCAGAGTTCGCCTACAACAACAGCTTCCAGGCAACTATTGGCATGGTGCCATATGAGGCCCTATATGGTCGTCCTTGTAGAGCACCGCACTGTTGAGCTGAGGTTGGCGAGCATAGTCTGATTGGCCCGGAGTTGGTACAGGCGACTACAGAGAAGGTCGACATTATTAGGCGTCGACTACTTACAGCACAGAACAGGCAGAAGAGTTACGCCGATACGAGGCGGCGACCGCTTGAGTTCGAGGTCGGGGATCATGTGTTCCTTCGAGTTTCCCCTATGAAGGGAGTCCTTCGGTTTGGGAAGAAGGGGAAACTCACACGGAGGTTTATCGGTCCATTTCAGATACTAGATCGAGTGGGTGATGTGGCGTATCATCTCGCTTTGCCCATGCCACTAGCATCTGTACACAACGTATTTCATGTCTCTATGCTAAAGAAGTACGTTCCTGATCCTTCGCATATCATCAGATGGGAGCAGGTACAGCTGAGCGAGGATGCTACGTATGAGTTGCGCCCGATGCGTATCCTTGACAGAAAGGAGCAAGTACTGCGTAGCAAGGTCAATCCACTTGTGAAGGTACTATGGACACATCATTCTGAGGAGGAAGCTACTTAGGAGACTGAGGCCGAGGTCAGGAAGAACTACCCTCAGATTCTCGATGAATACGAAAAGGTATAAATTTCGAGGACGAAATTTTTGTTTAAGGGGGGTAGATTGTAACGACCCGTAAATTTCCGTACTTTGGCTCGAGTACCACCTCGACCAGAGATCAATTAGGATTAAATCCTATGGAAATTTAACAAAGTTAACTAAGTGCAAAACTCGATTAGCCATGAAATCCATTGGGATCGCTTTAAATACGATCTGCAAGACCTAAAACTTGCCAAATCATTGACTCTAGGTTACCCTAAAGTTTAGGATCGAACTCATTTCCCGGCTGCTCTCGGGAATGAAATGAAACTTCATATTAGGTCTAGACCGCGCATCGGAAGTCCGATTCAAACGAAGTTAAGGAGTTGGGACCGCCTCACTGGGCTTGACAACCACCTCGGAAATCAGGTCCAGTCGATGTCCCACGGCTATTCGCTTGAGTCCGGAGTGAGGGAGTGTGAAAATCACTCTTTCCTTTACAAAATAAATATCTGGAATAGTGATCTGGCACCATTCGGTTGCGGATCAGTATTAAACAACCAGACCGTCAGAATCAAACCAAATTACACCCTCGGTCTGGTATGCAACATTCGACACTCATTAATCAACTCCATTTTAAGGTGAGAAACCCTAACCCTAGGTCTGATTTGAAGTATATAGGCTATAGGTAGTGAAATAGCTAACCGATTTCACTCCTTAGGCTAGAAAACTCCCGAATACGGAAGCTCATCCAACCTTACTGATTCGTTGAGATTCCAAGGTGAAAGGTGAGGACTTTAAGTGTATAGGTTGCGGGTTTCAACGCTTTCAATGTCAGTTACTGGTAGATTCATGATCTGCATGCAATTGCACATGTACAAAGTGTTTTTCGTTTTCTGTTTCGATTAGAATTATAGAATTTGGAATTTCACATACTCTAGGTATTCGTATGAAATACCGTATACGTATTTTTTATGAAAATATTTTTGACATGTTTATTTGTCGTATGGGTATATGATGTATGGATAAAATACTCATTTGGCGAAAGGGTTCACCTAAATACATGTTTATTAATATACATCATGTATGTAGATATACGGTATTGTAAGAAGACTGTCTACGTGTATATTTTAGCGATGTGTTTGTCATGATTAATTGTTGTATAAATATATTATGTACTATAAATTAATTGCTTGGCGAAAGGAATCGCCGTATTGCAAGTTCCCTTGTAAATACTACGTATGTTGAAATTGTGTATACTAGAACTACCGTATATGTGTGAATTTTGGAAATGCAATTGTCATGATTATTTGCTGTATGATTATGATATACATGGATAAAATACGCGCTTGGCGAAAGGATAGCCCTAATACGTATTTTACTAACATACGTCATGTATGTTGGAATAGTGTACTCCAAGTGTTTGTGTAAATGCTTGTGAGAGTAAATGCTTTGATGTTAGCACCGTAGGTTAGTGCTGAGATGGAATTCGCGACTACCTTAGAGACATGTAGGATTCCCTCCATGTGGTTGTTTACTTCGACCACTCACATATGATGTATATGTGTTTGTATCCCTATCTGTATAGTGCTCTATTACATGCTTTACAACATGCTTTATAACATGCTTTGTGACATGCCTCCTAGCATGTTTGTATTACTTTGTTTATCATGCTTAACTCCACATGCTATTGATGAGAACTATTTGAGTTTGGGACTATGTCTATAGTCCAAACATTCGATACCAGACTTGAGATTGTGGCTGAAATTCATTGTCGCCACAAGGGATGTGTCTGATGAACCCGAGTCGTACTTCGGTTGGCGATAGTGGTTGGCCACACGGAGTGCTTTTGCGCTTCATATCGCCCAACTCGTTGTGCGGTCGAGCTAGTCAGGCTCGTCAATTAACCCGATATGTCGAATGTGTGTTCACCATGTTTGGTCATTACTGTTTGAACCTAGGGTACTAAACTTACCAGTGGCAATCCCGTTAACCATGGTACCTCGATCCGCTAAGACTCGTGAGCCGGACATGGTGGTTTGGGACACCGTGGCCGAGCTGTCGGCCTATGCTGGGGCCATGTGCCTCCCCGTAGTGACTATTGAGCAACCCAAACTCGTGAGCCGAATACGGTGGTATGGGACACTGTATTCGAGCTGTCGATACTTACGGCGAGAGCCGAGTACAGTGAGACCTGTACTCGTGCTGACGGGCAACGAGTCCTCTGTAGTATCTTCGAGTGTACTTCAAGGTCTGTGATTGGCAACGAGTCTTTCACAGCAACTAGAGTATGAGTTGAGCCAGTACGGTGAGACCTGTATTCGAGCTGACAGCTAGTGATTGAGCCGAGTACGGTGAGACCTGTACTCAAGCTGACGGTCAGCAATTGAGCCACATACGGTGAGATCTGTATCCGTGCTGACGGGTGACGAGCCCTTTGTGATGCCTTCGCTATGCCTCTCAAACCATAGTATCGTATGAGATTTACTAGGATTGACGACCCTAGAATGGATCATGTTTGGGAATGATACAAGGGAGGTACCTTAGTTTCCCAATATTGCTGTTTGAAATGGACTAATAACAACTCGATAATCATGTTCATCATTGCACCGCATGTGCCTAGTAGATGCGGAGCACTGAGGGAGTTATGCATTCGCGAACGTAAGATGTTGTCGCATGAGGGTGGTTTGGCAAGGGCATACATCATCATGTCATTTCATACTTACATTTAACAAGAGTAGTTAAACTTGTTTGATTGTACCGCTTTATCATTACTGCTTGATTAAGTTGATAACATGTTAACATATGCCTTATTGTTCCACTGAGTTAGCTACTCACTCCCACGTTACGGGACGGTGTTTGCAACACTAACCAAACTCTGTCACAGGTATAGGCGGCGCGTCGGTTCAGGAGCCGGAGCCCGATTTCGACGAGGACCAGGATGAGTTCTCATTTATACAGTACTCTGATGGCTATGCTTAGGCCGACTGCATTGTGGGGACTTCAGGACTCATCTTTTAGATTGTATTTTGATTTTTGACTCAGAAATAGTACATGTATATGGGTACTCAGTTAGTGTTCATACTCTGGTGTTCGTAAAGAAAATTTTGTTCTTTACATACTTTAAATATACAATTTCAGTCTTCCGCTTGCCTTTATACAATTGAACTAGAGTATGAAATACTGTTTTGGTATAATCTCATTCATGTTTATTGCTCTAACTCAGACAACATTTAACCATCATTGTGTATGTTGCAAAAGTGATGCGTTGGAACTCGGGAGTTGAGTTCATACTCGACCCCCGAATTCTAGGGCGTTACAGGTTTTGACTGAGATAGCTAGAAAATCCTAGTGTGTGGGGTTTGTGATTGTATAGCCCATTTGAAAACACAATTGTATAGGTTTTAAGGTGGACCTAAGAAAACCTTGTTTTATAGTGAACGCCAATATCATGTGTGTCAACGTGGTTAAGCCAAATTGAAAAACACTTTTTGCAGGATCCCCTTCCAACGGCGCCTTCCCCTTCCTAAGTTTCCAATGGCGCCTTCCATCTTCATCGTTTCCATCGGAGCAAGGGTTTTCTTCCGTTGATTGTGAGGGGCAGATCTCCCTCCCAGTACAGAAAAGACAGAGCCCCTTCCCGTTTTTCGAATCTTCCCCTTTCGGTCAGTGCTGGGCATACGAGAGGTTCGACTAGAGGCGCTTCCTACCCTTAGGACAGGGCTGCCCGCCTGCCTTCCTCAGATTTCAGCTTGTTTGTAGGCAACATAACCTATGACATAACCTATAAAGACCTTTGGGGAATATTTGGCAAATATGGGAGGATTCTCGATGTGTACATCCCCTCGCGTCCAGGTTCCTTCAAACCCTGAGGGTATGTGTTTGTTCATTTCTTATACGAGCAGGATGCTAGAGCTATTATTCAGTGAATGTGAGACAAATCGATGGTAGAATTGTCTTGGTCAGTTGGGCTAAACGAAAGAAACAGAGCTCCAATGCGACTCACCACATATCCCAAGCTGTTGAACCTTCGTTTGCGCTACATCAGCAATATCCTCAGCGTCCTGCGGGTAATTCGGGCCAGTCTTATGCAACAACATTACAAGCTCCAATGCTTTGTAAAAGAAGTGAAGACGACGTATTCTCTGTGACCTCCACGGTGGTGGATTGTGGAGTGGTGAAGCAAAAGCTCCAGGACCTCCAATTGGGATTGGTGGCGAAGGTAACCAGCCATTCCACCTCGATTCTAAAACTTATTGTTGTCATTAGGGAATCCAAATATGCAGCTGCAGCTATTAAATTTTCAAGGTTGGCTAATAGAAGCTTCCTTCTACTCTTCAAGTCTAAGGAGGAGCTCACAAACTTCCAGGAAGACAGAGACTGTCACTCCAAAATGGGACTAGAGTCGATTCCCCCGTGGTCCATCCACAAGGTTGCAGGGGAAGAAGTTATATGGATCAAACTCTTTGGGATCCTAGCCCATGCCTGGATGGAAGCGGTCATACTTGACTTGGGTGCTTATTTTGGTCGTGTTCTCTAGGTGGACGCCAATGCTACTCTTAGTTTACTCCAAGTCTTTGCTCGCATCAAGGTGAGACTACGCCCAGGGGTTGATCTAAAGAAGATCCTCACCTTGAGAGTGCTGGATAGAGAATTCCCAATCTCTGCAGTTTTGAAATCTGAAGGAATGTTAGGGGCCAGCCAAAGCGTCCTGTTGACAACCCATCCCATATCAGTATTAAGGAGTGGGTGGAATCGGCTTTCCATGGCCCTCAAGGTCAGCACACGGAACTAAATCGGGATGGTCAGAGTGCGGAGCTGGTGGTGCTCCCTCCGTCAGACGACCACTTAGTCCAGATTATCCCCGAAAGGGAAGAGCCTAGGGAAACCCATTTATGCCTATTAGGTATTCGTGGAAATGTCCCAATCATTATTTCTCCTATTACACTGAGCAGCGCTACCAATACTACTTAACTTGTGAAGGAAGACCTCAATGTGAGGGGATTCCCAGGCTAGTCATGGCCTCAAGTGCAGAGGGATTCCCCCAACCATCCCCTTATCTCTTTGGGTAATCAGTAGGCCCCTTCTATAATTAAGAGAATGGCTAGTAATGCTCCTTAAGTCCTAATGTCGTTGCAAGTGTCAGGACCCCTCCTGTAATATGTACGAAGGAAACCAAGTAATTGTAGATCAAAATCTGTGGGTAATTCCCCATGTAGTTCCGACCACGAGGCCCCTGATAGGAAGGATTATGCCAGTGATTGTTCTCGGGAAGCTGAGGTGTCGGTATCCTCTCCGTCTAAATTTATATCGCAGATGGATGGGGGGGTTACCTCGAGGAATTTCTCTCCCCAGAGGGGTATCTTGCAGCAATCTCCTATTTTAGGAGGTCAAGATGCTAAGATCTCCATCGACCTGTCCCTGTTCTTTGAGGTGGAGGGAAGGATAGATGGCCAGGCAATGAATCCAGTAGCAACATTGTCCCCTGTTCCCTGTTAGACAACTCAACTGGTGACGGTAGCTAGCGGCCCTATGCCGGCGGACACAAAGCGGAAGAAGCTGCTGTGAAGGGCTAGGGTGCTATACACACGAGGTGATTGGGAATCGAGACTCCGAAGACTAAAGAGAAGGGCGGTTAATTCAGGCTGTGTGACTGATGGATAAAGTCCCCGTTTGGAATGTCCGTGAGATTGGTAATAGGCGCTCTATCTTGTCCGCTAAAAGGCTTATTACCCAGTATGATTTGTGTATTTTGGCCTTGCTTGAACTGATGATTCCTGATTACAGGAGAATGGGGATTGGTCTATCCTTGGGCTTCCATCAATCCTTCTCCAACTCAGATCTTGGGTGAAAGATCTGGGTTTTTGTTAGAAATCAGATATCTCCCTCGCTTTCTAACAAGTCTGAGCAATCTCTGTCTATAGTTTTTACTCTACAGGCTGTATCGTCACCTATCTCGGTCACTCTTGTTTACGTTAGCTGCAACAGGGTCCAAAGAAGATCCCTTTGGGGGATCTGGTTGTCTCCTTCTCAGTTATTACCTCCCATTGGGCTGGGTGTGGGGACTTTAATGTAACTATGAATGTTGATGAAAGAAGGAGTCGTAGGCAGGCAGACAATGCCAGCTCGAGGGATTTTGTTGAGGCAGTCGATTTAGTGAGGCTCCAAGATGCGGGTTTCTCGGGAAACCGTTTCACTTGGAGTAATAATCAGGGTGGACCGGCGCGTGTGGGCAAGGTTGGACAAGACCCTGATGAATGCTGCCTGGGTTACTATGTTTCCAACTTTCCAGGTATCTCATCTACCTCATATCAATTCGGACCATGCCCCTTTATTGTTGAGTTTTCCCCAGGTTTCGGCCCCTTCTGCGGAGCTGTTTAGATTCCAAAGCATGTGGATTCACCACGACTCCTTCTATCAGTTAGTGAAGGAAGCCTGGCACTCGGTAGAATCGGTCCACCCAGTTTTCAACATCCTGCTTAAGCAAAAGAAAGTCAAGCAAGCCTTAAGGGTATGGAACAAAGACGTGTTTGGTAACATCTTCGAGCAACTTGCCTGGGCTGAGCAGGATCTGGAGTGCTGCGAGAGGCAGATTACAGATGCTGATCCTGATTTTTGGCCCTTTCAGCAAGCAGCTAGCTTCATTCAATCAAGTTGCCACAAATCTGACTTGTCTTCAACTGTTGGAAGAGAATTTCTGAAAGCAGAAAGCGCATATCAGTTGGTTGGAAGCGGGTGACAAGAACACCCAATTTTTTCATGCTGTAACAACCGAAAAGCAAAGGAGAGCTGTTATCAGCCAGGTTCAGTTAGAATCAATCCAGGTTGTGAATCAGTTGGCCAATATTAAGAGTGCAGCCGTGGATCATTTTCAGAATCAATTCTCGTCAGCTCCTTAGATTAATATCGAATTGTTGGAGGTCATTCCTCACATGGTCTCACCAGATCAGAACTCCATGCTCATGGCCCCTCCCACTCTTGCCGAGGCAACAGTGCAAGTCTTGTCCATCCATCCGAGGGTGTTCTTGAGTCCGACGTTTTTCTTTGCCTCCTTCTACTCGCTTCTTGGGAATTGTGGGCCGGGACCTGCGAAGATGGTTTTGTTTCTTTCCGGTGGTGGTCCCCGCCGAGAACATTCTGTGCGTCCTTGATCTGCCTAGTCTCGAAGTCAGCAACTCCTAAATCCATTGCAAATTTTAGACCCATAAGCCTCTGTAACTGCCTATACAAGATTTTCCCAAAAATAATTGCAGCAAGGCTGAATTCAGTGCTTCCCAACCTCATCTCGGCGGAACAAGGTGCGTTCATTAAGGGCAGATCTATGGCAGAGAATATTGCCCTCTCCCAGGAGTTGTTTCGGGACTTGAATAGAAAAGTCCGGGGATGAAATATTGTCCTTAAGTTGGATATAAAAAAGGCTTATGATAGGCTTGAGTGGGGGTTCCTCAAGCTTGTCTTACAGAGATTCGGCTTCTCCTCTCAGTGGATAGAGCTTGTTGAGAAACGTTGGGTGAACAATTAGTTTTCAGTCCTTATAAATGGTGAGATTTTGGGTTTCTTCAAATCCTCAAGAGGTCTGCGACAAGGGGACCCCATTTCTCCCAGCTTATTCATCCTAGTGGCGGAAGTGCTGAGTAGAGGGCTTAAATCGTTGATGGATCAAGGTCGATGTCAGCCATATAAAGTTAAAACTGGCTGCTCGACCATTTCCCACTTGCTGTACGCAGACGACACGCTTCTGTTTATGAACGGGGATCTAACATCGCTGAGGGCTTTGCAGGAGTTCCTTTTAACATATCAGACAGCTTTAGGGCAGAAAATTAACTTGAGGAAAAGCTCCTTCTTTCACTCTCCCAAGATCGCTGAGTCGAGGGTGAGGGTGATTAAGTTGGTTCTTGGGATTACCAAGGCACCGGCAAGTTTCTTGTACCTGGGGGTCCCGATGGCGTCAGGTAGGCTGAAAGCTTCTACTTTTTAGCGTTTGATTGACAAAGTGGAAGCTCAGATTCGGGGTTGGAAGGCGAGATGCCTCTCTCAAGCAGGTAGATCGATATTGCTGCGTCACGTGCTTAAAAGTATTCCCATTCACTCGTTAGCTATGGCCCACATCCCGACCCAGGTCCTATCCAAGCTAGAAAAGAGGTTTGCAGATTTTTTTCTGGGGTTGGACTGAGGGCAAGAGTAAATGTCACTGGAAAAGTTGGAAGACTATAGCGATTCCCAAGGAGGAAGGGGGTCTGGATATTAGGAGATTGAAAGACACGATGAACACTTTTAGGCTGAAAATGGCTTGGGCTATCAGATATGTGCTGATCAAAAATCTTTGGAGTTCTTTTATGTCAGCTAAATACTCCCATGACTTAACTGCGGCAGGTATTTCTAGCCCTTCTTTGTATGCTTCCCCTCTGTGGAAGAGGGTTCATGAGCTGCTTTCCTTGGTAGATAATTGTGTGCAATAGAACCTGGGTGATGGTGAGTGTCGATTCTGGTATGACAATTGGTCGGGTCTTAGTCCATTAATCAGCCTGGTAACTGTCCCTCTTCCTACGGCCTTGCTCTAGCTGAAAGTTGCGGATGTGTTAGGCGAGGCTGGGCCTCTTCCGCCTTCCGCGGCCTTTCTTTATCTCCCTCAATGGGTCATAGACCACGTCTTCCAACATGGTTTCAACCTAATGCAGGGGTCAGACACCCCGTTCTGGCCGTTTTCCACCTCGAGAGAGTTCTCCATCGCGTCTGCTTAGGAGAAGTGCAGATCGCCCCTTCCACGTAGGAGCTGGGCAAGAGGAATTTGGCATGGCAAGCTTCCTCTGCCGATCTCCTTGTTTATATGGAGAGTGTTAATGAAGGTGACGGCAATTGATGGCGTTAAAGTGCGTTTGCTACAAGGGAGATTCGCGCAAGGCCATTCCTACGAATCGATTTCTCACCTGTTTCTTAACAGCCAGATTGCTGAAGCTACTTGGAGTTTTTTTGGCAACATCTTAGGCATCCATGTTCTCCCCATGACGTTCGTTGCATCTAAGCTGGCCCAATGGGGGGGCAACGGTGACCAGCGCATCTTGCTCGGTTCTGCAGATGGTGGTTCCCTGCATCATGTGGAGTATTTGGAAATGCAGGAATGCAGCTATTTTTTACAATAAGGTTGCGTCGACAGCAGACGTGATTGCAAGGAGTAAGTGGTGGCTGTCGGTTTTGCAGGATGGGCTGACTAAAAGAAATGTGGATGTCAGTCGTGGCTTCTCTTTCAATGAGTCTGCCTTCCCGATCCGGAGCACAGGGCTATCTAATGGTGATCAGGCTAATGGTCGTTGGATCCCCTCTCCCAATTTCCCTATGGTGGTTAGATGGGTTAAACCCTCATCTGGTTGGGTAAATCTTAATGTTGACAGGTTGGCAATGGGTAACCCAGGCAACTTGGGTGGAGGCGGGATTTGTAAGGACGATAGAAGAGAGTTTTTGTTTGCTTTCATATATGATTGGATTGAACGTCAGTGTAGAGCTGAAGGCCATCCATGACGGGATGGAGAAATGTCTAGTGTGTGGCTTGTTGAGGGTGGAAGTAGAGTCAGATTCTCAGCTCATGGTTAACTTCCTCAATGGGTCCCTCAGCCCTGGTTGGAAATGAGGGTATTGGCTTGTCAGGCCCACCCAGCTCAGGCGTAGGTGGTTTTCACCACATCTTCCGAGAAGGTGATAAGGTGGCGGACGCCTTGACTAGGTTGGGAAGTAGGGAGTAATTGTACATGGATATGAGTAGCCTAGCAGACCTTCCGGACCGTGTCAAGGGTCTTCTGTTTCTTGACAAGGTGGGCCTGGGTTCGATTAGGAATAGAGATAGGATGGCAAGGAGTTGATGGTCCCCCCTATTCTTTGTCGGTCTTCCTTTTCCTTTTGGATTTTTGCATAGTTTGCTTGGCTCGTTATAGGCTGCCCATAGGGTCTTTTATTCCTAGGGGTTGTCCGAATGTAATTGGCGCTTTTTGGATATATGAATAGATTTTATGGTTTTTTTTATATATATATATATATATATATATATATATATATATATATATATATATATATATATATTATGTGGGTTGTGATTATTGGGAGTGGAGTAGGTGTGGGGGTTTGAGAACAGTTGGTATATCTTACTGTTTGAGGTGAATGATGATGTATGTGTGTTGAATGTTTGTAATATTTCTTTTCATGTACATGTGGTGAATGGTTGTAATAGATAGCCTACTTTATTTGTCTCTTGTTTTGATTTGTAATCTTGATTCTTACTAAGTTCAAGAAATCAAGTTGTCTTATCATAAATATTTATTTTTGGTGTAAGGTTGTCATTCGAAGAACTAGGTTTGAATCAATTTCTTAATACTATTACGATTGAGATTTTAGTTGATTCAGTTATATTTATTATTTCTATTCAGCAAATTTTTTTATATCCTGGCATAGTTTTGATCGTAATAATATTGAGAAATTCCCCACCCCACCCCGGGCCGGTGGAAAATTGAATCCAGCTAACCCAACGACGGCGAAGAACCTGGTTTTTCACCAGTCACGAATACCCTAGACATTTGTAATATTTGGGTCTTCTCGACCGCCATCTCTGTTTGATTATGTGCCCATGCTCACGCATCTCTTTCTGCTTTTCTTCTCATGCTTTCTGGTACATCTCAATGTCTGATTTGCAGCCCATAAATGGGCCACACCATCCTCATGGATCAAATACGAAATACAAACCTTGAATCAAGGGCTCAGAGTGACCGAATTGACGGGTCCTCATTTTTTCTTTTGATAAGCATTTTAACCCCTTTGGATTACATCAATGGCTATAACCAAATTAAAATTAAAGGTCAATTCTTTTCTAAAATAAATCCAGCAGTCCAAGGTTAATGCTCTCTCATGTATGCCATTTTTTTGGATATGGCCCATCCAAATCCATGACCTACCAGCCGATCTTTTCCTACCTCTTAATAACTTTGCCACATACACAAAAAGCGAGTCAATCAATATCGTCTTCAAATCCATTTTTTCCCAACTCGTGTGGTGGGCCATCAGCAATCAAACTTAGGGTTTGTACAATAGACACGTGTAGTTGCTTTGTACGTGCCAATCTCTACAGTAACAAGGGCCACATTCCAACTACGAGCAGTCACCCAATTGACTCACATCCGTATAAATAGTACAAGGTCCCTTTTATTCCCATTTCAATGATATATGACTACAAATGCAAAAACAATACCTATGCATTCTCATCACTTTGGCTTCTTTTAATAAAAAACTACGTGGGTTTGGAATCATTTATTAAGCAGTGGTGACTCATCCACCAAGACATAGGTCCATCCAGGCCATCCAAATTATGGCCCCCATTTTCTATGGATAACCTTAGCCATTCATTTAGTGGACATCAGACGAATTATTGCTACCCAAATTTGAGTGACGGTATCGGATGCTTATCGAGGTCCTATAAATACGATTTTTGGGCGCGCCCACGATTTACACGGTGTGGATTGACGTCGATATATGCCACCATGGTGGATGAAAGGACTTACATGTATGGATACTCGGCGATTACTTTCGCTGGCTGACTTGGACGTAACAAATTCAAATGGATGAGATCCACTCCGTCCATCACGTGTACAACCCTATATTTAGACTGGGGCTCAAAACCCATGCTGGTTAAACACTGAGGTCGGCTACACACATAGGAAACAGTTGATATGAGAAGTACCACCATTAAAATCGTCCAAATTAAGTATAGGGTCTAACTTCGTGCATATATGACATCCAATCCACTCATCTGATGCAGTACACCAGAATGAATGGATTCCCAAAAATCAGGACATTCTAAGACTCATGTTGGCCAGATTTTAGAGTTTTATTTATGATTTTACACAGCTCCCTATGGTGTGTGGTCTACTTAAGTCTTGGATTCAGATTATTTTTGAGATCCGTGGTACAAAAAGTGACTGTGCACCTGATGGACATGGTGGATCTGATGAATCTTTGTCCCACATAGCTATCAGTTTGCGCAATCCTACGGTGGATGAGTCACCACCAATTAAGGAATTGAGAGGGGACGCGCTTAAGAAGCATGGTTCTTGCTTATGAAAAAGAATTACAAGCTTTTAGGGAAAGTAGAGTGTCGTACGTAATTCCATCACCTTTACATTAACAAGGCTGTCATTTCAAAGCAAGGGACTTTTTCTTTAAAGGTGGACAACCAAACACTTGTAGAGAATTCGCCTCTGATGTTGTAACCAAAGATAATGCTTTTGCTCACATGGCCACGCAATAAAACCCAAAGATGCTTATTGAAGCTAGCATTAAATGAGGGCCGCTTTTGAGCAGATAATGCCATATTTTACTTTTAATGTTGCTTTTCATCAGTGCTTTACTTTAAAAGAGATGAGGCTTGTCATTTGGATCTAATGCAAAGTTGCCCATGAAATGAAAAGCTTCATGGCCAACCTAAAGGGACCATTGCTTCATAGATTGGGGGAGCATGATGATCTGTACACATGCGAATGGATAGTTTCGATGCACGACCATACATGCAACTTGAATATGAACTTTTAAGACTGTGGGAACCGTTGTAGATGGGTCATTGCAGAGAACATTCGAGTTAAGTTAATCTCTACCATTGATCTTCGGACAACTTATGATCAAAATATTCTAAAGCTTGGATTTTATTTTTATTTTTTATTTTTTAAGAATCATGCATTGGTCATTGTGTTTGAACGTGGAGGACGTGATTGTGATATTGTGAAAAGTAGCCCACGCCCTTGATTAGCATACTGGGTCCCACCATCTAAGTGATCCTAGCCTTTAGTGAGTCTTTAATGGGTATTTCGTTACATGTCCCGCCAATCAGACTCAACATCATTCATGACCCTCATATGAAGAAAAGCCATGGAATTTTTTATTTTTTAAAGAAAACTTTCATGGGTGTTGTTGTTGACTGATTAGTTGCTATGAAATGGATGGTTAAAGTGAAAACAATCAACAGTTCGGATTTGATGAGCTAGTGTATGATAGAGGTTGGGATTATCTTGTAGATCTGATTTCAATGCTATATGCCCCACCAAAGCGGCTGGCGCGTCTGCCTATTTGAAATGTGAGGTTCATGTATGCCACATGTACGGCGGTTGTGTTTGCATGGCTATGGATAGCCCAGCTCCGGCAGCATATGGAGTGACACCTCATATGAAGAAAAAGCCATGGAATTTTCACTTTAACACGCATTCCATGGCGCCCAAACTCCCAAACAGTAAGCAACCGTTAGAGCTGAGAAAGAGGCAGAACGATTTTTGCATTGTAACTGTATTTTCTTCATTCAAGCTCTCCTTTCCTTGCATTGCAGTATACTTTAGCCTTTCAAATTATTTGGTGTCCTTGTGTGTCTTTTAGACCAGTGGACAGATGAGCTTTTTTGACTGAGACTAAGACTCATTTGGAAAAGGGACACTTAGCATTTTTGAAACATCTCCATTTACTGATTAATACACTCATATGCACACCAATGTGTGCTTTTTGAAAATAAATGACTGAATTTTCGGAACCATTTTGATACAGGTGGCGAAATTATTCTCCACCGTTGATTTTCATTAGGGTTGTGATCAAACCATCCAAAGGCTAAGAATTTTTATGCATCGCATTAAGGGTCCACGTTTTTTTGACCTGGAGGACTACATCAAGCACTGATGCAGGGAGAGAGGTCGATCATCATCTCCCGGGGATATCTACTTCAAATCCATGAAGCTCTCCAAACTCACAGAGCTTCCTCGATTCTAGGAGGGATAAAAGCAGAAATAATTTCAAATAAATTTAAAATAAATTGATTGATGATATATAATTTTTTTTTATAAAGAAATTTCAATCCTTTAAATAATTGGCTCTAACGTAGGATGGAATTTTAAACTCAAACACCCTAAAAATGTGTTTATAGTAAACTTGATATTTCTACACGGTCTCCATTCTTACTAGACTTCATGGTTTTTGGCCCAGAATAGCAAGTGTCCAATTTGGCCCAACCATATTATTCTCCTAATTTTTTGAAGCCCTTTTCATGTTAGGCACGAATTCTACAGCTCAAATGATCAAAAGTTATACTCAAACTAAAACTTATTATTTATAGTAAAAATGAAAATAAATTAAACTTTTAACCGTTGATATGATGGAATCTTGAAAATCAGGCGTGGGCAACCTGACATAGCAGGGTTGGTTAGCTTAAGTAGCTTCTCCTACCCTAAAATCATACACAATGCGTCAAAAACCTTATCCTGATTTCTGAGATACGGCTATTTTAAGGTTTTGATGGTCCGGATCGTTTCCACCTTCGATCAGGCCTTCTCTAGTCCATCTTTGCCATGAAAGTGTTTGTGACCCACTCTATATCAAGCATCAGTTGTGGCTAGGCCCCACCTAAAAGCCTGGAGTATTTAGACCGCTCAGTGCCTTTAGGACCACATCACATTTGAACTATAAATGCATTGTAAATAGGGTGTCCCTCATCAGGCCAAGTGGTTAAGGTGGCTGACATGCTCGACCACAACGGTTGGTTAACCCTTGAGTTAGTTCAGCAGTTTCTTCATCACTCGGTGATGGACCAGATCATGTTGGAAGGGATCTGCACCTCCCACGCTGATGACAAATGCATCTGGTCGGGCTCCTCAGATGGCAAACTCTTAGTGGGCCAAGCTTGGCAAATCTTGCGCCCAAGGGCTGACTCCAAGATATGGGCGAGATGGGTTTGGCATGGTAAAGTGCCCCTCGAAAATCTCCCTTCTGATCTGGCGGATTATTTATAAAGCCATCCCGGTCGATGTTAGGCTCTAAAGGAAAGGTATCCCTTTGGTTTTGAGATGCAGCCGCTCCTCCCCCCCGTGAAACCGAACATCGAATCAATTGACCACATCTTTGCCTTCAGCGATATGGCGCAGCAAACCTGGAACCACTTCAACAGCTTCTTTGGGTTCCATGACATGCATCTCTTGTCTGTCGTGGACCAAGCAATTCAGTGATGGGCCACTTCGTCATTCTCCAAGACCAGGATCCTTATCAAAGGTCTTATCCCTTCATCTTCCGAGAGTTGTGGAAAGCTAGGAACAACAATAGGTTTGAGAGCAACCAAGTGAATGTGTCCAAGGTTATTGATGGGGTTCAATTCTGGATAAAGGAGATCAGCCCGCTTTTGCCCCTTACTACCTCCTGGAAAAGGAAATGCATCCTCCCCCTACAGTGGCTGGGTGTTCTAGTCGATCATCCGAAGCCCCCTATGCTCAAAATCGTTAAGTGGACTAGGCCTCAACAGGGGTGGACGAAGCTGAATGTCGATGGCTCAGCCAGAGCGAACCTAGGCTTGTCAGGAGGAGGCGGGATTGGGTAAGCTGCCAATGGTGACTTCCTTTTCACGTTCATTAAAGCATACGGGGTTGGATCCAACACGAAGGCCGAAATGAGGGCCCTTTAGGATGGCCTAAGCATTTATGAGTCTTTGGGATACCGGAAGATAGAGGTCGTCAGTGACTCTAACCCAGTGGTGCAGATCCTTACGAACCCCACCTCCTTCTCGTGGAGCCTATGGTATTGGAAAGTTAGGATTGATGCCATAAGGAAGTGCTTAGAGATTATCATATCCTACACGCCTAGGGAGGCTAACTCCGTGGCCGACGGCCTAGCCCGCCTGGGGAGCGACGGCGAACAGATCTGCTGTTCAGGACTATGACGGCCCTTCCTGACGCAAGGGAGGACGTAAGGTCGAGCACTGTCTTCCTCAAGAGGATAACTATTCCTAATCCACGGAACTTCTCTGGACTCCTCACAAAGACTTCTCGAATCCACGAGGAAAGAAATCAAAAAATTTAAAAAAAATTAATAAATTCGAAATTGATTAATGAATGAATAAAAATGAGTTCACAACCCTTTAAATAGGGGTACCAAGCAATGGGAAAGAAATCAGAATCAAACTATAACCAGAACTCTTAGAATTCGCGACTTACGATAAATAGTAAACTTACTATTTATAGACGGTCGTGATTTCTACTAGTGCGAAAGGTTTTCGGCCAAAAATAGTAAGTGTCCTATTTGGCTTCACCAAACCATTCTCCTAATTATTCTAAGCTCTTTTCACGTTGGGTGCAACTCCTAAAGCCTGACAGATGAAAAGTTATAATCAAACTAAAACTTATTATTTATAGTAAAAACAAAATTAAAACAGGGAAACGACCGTCGATCCAGGGGTTTTTCTCAATTCCAAGATGCGCAACCTGGTGTAGCAGGGTTGGTTGGCTAAAGTAGCTCGTTCTATCCCAAAATCATATATTTTACATTAGGTAACTCATTCCGCTTTGCGAGATACGCCCGATCTAAGGTTCAATGGTCCGGATCACTTCTGTCGTCGACCGGGCCTTTTCTGATCCATCTTAGCCATGAAACTGTCTGCGACCCGCTCTACATCAGTCCCCTCCACTTCAAAAGAACTCGTCCTCGAGTTCTCATCCTGCGTTGGTTCATGATACTCGGTCAGGTCCGCGACGATGAAAGTCCGTGAGATCGTCATGTCATCTGGAAGATCAACAACATAAGCGTTGTCAGTAATCTTTCGGATGATTGGTACTGGTCCAATCTTTTTATTCTTCAACTTGTTGTACGTTCCGGTCGAAAATCGTTCTTTGCGCAGATGGGCCATTACTTGGTCGCCTACCTCGAACACTTTTAGTCACTGATGCTTATCTGTTTGTTCCTTGTACTTTTCATTCAAGACATATAACTTGGTTTGTACCTCCGCATGAATGCCCATGATCTTGTCAGCCATATGATCTGCTACAATGCTTATGCCTGGGAGCTTGGCAGAGGGACCAAGTCTAGTGTGTGGCGAGGTAGTCATCTGTAAATAACTTGGAACGGAGATTTCTCTGTCAAGCGGTCACCATGTTGTTGAATGTAAACTCCGCTTGAGACAAAGCCAAATCCCATTACTTCAATGCTCATACCTAGGAGCTTAGGCAGAGGGATCAAGTCTAGTGTGTAGCGAGGTACTCATCTGTAAATAACGTGGAACGGGGATTTTCCTGTCAAGCGGTTCACCATGTTGTTGAATGCAAACTCTGCTTGAGACAAAGCTAAATTCCACTGCTTCGGTTTTTCTCCTGAAATACATCGAAGGAGGTTTCCCAACGTGCGATTCACAACCTCAGTTTCACCATCAGTTTGTGGGTGGTAGGCGCTGCTGACCTGAAGTTGTGTATCGAATCGAGTTCACAAAGTCCGCTAAAAGTGGCTTATGAACTTTATGTCACGATCAGAAGTAATAGTCTTGGGAATCCCGTGTAGCCGCACAATTTCTTTGAAGAATAGATTCACCATGTGTGTTGCATCAAGAGTCTTCTTACATGGAATAAAGTGTGCTATCTTGGAGAAATGATCTACTACCACAAACACCAAATCCATGCCATGTTGTGTTCATGGGAGACCAAGTACGAAGTCCATAGATAAATCCTCCCAAGGGCCATCTGGCACGGGTAACAGGGTGTAGAGGATCGTATTATGAGATTCCCCCTTTGAGGTCTGACAAATATAACAACGTTGGATTGCCTTTCCCACATCACGTACCAATTGCGGCCAGTAATACCGTTCTTCCACAAAAGCTCGTGTCTTATCTCGCCAAGGTGTCTACTGAGGCCACCTCCATGTAGCTCTTAGATAATTTGTTCCCTTAGCAAACTGTTTGGGATGCACAGTCGATTGCCCTTAAAAAGGAACCCGTCTTCCATAGGTAAGTCACCAAGGTGACCTTCTTGGCATCTAACTCATGCATCCTTGATATCGTCGTCATCGGCATATATATCTTTGAGGCACTCGAACCCAACAACCTCATTGCTCATAGTGACTAACAAAGTTGCACGGTGACTTAGTGCATCAGCTACTTTGTTCTGTTGCTCTGACTTGTGTTTTAGTACGAATGTAAATTCCTGCAAAAATGAGATCCATCTAGCATGCACACAGTTAATGTTAGCTTGACTATTAATGAATTTGAGAGCTTGATGGTCTGTGTAAAGTATAAATTCTCTTTGAATCAAATAATGTCGCCAGTGTCGCAGTGCTTGGACCACCGCGTATAAGTCGATCTCATATGTAGACCACCTCCTGCGTGCATCACTAAGTTTCTCACTGTAGAAGGCTACCGGCCTACCTTCTTGAGAAAAAACTCTCCTAATTCTGACATATGAGGCATCACATTCGACTTTAAACAGTTTGTCGAAGTTGGAAAGTACAAGAACCGTGGTCATGGATAATCTGCGCTTGATTTCGGTAAAGCTCATGTCGTCTTCGTCAGTCCACTGAAACTACCCCTTCTTCATGCAATCTGTGATTGGTGAACAATGGTACTGAAATTTTTCACGAACCGACGATAGAATGTCGCCAGTCCATGAAAACTTTGCACTTCGTGAATATTTGTGGGAACCGGCCATTCTCTGATTGCGTTCACCTTTTCCTCATCCACCCGAATGCTTGTGGATGTTACGATAAAACTCAGAAACAATAGGCTATCAGTCATGAAGCTGTACTTTTTTTAATTGAGATACAGTTTATTTTTTGTGGGCACTTGAAGGACCTTCTTGAGGTGTTCCATATGGGTGGTTTCGTCTTGACTCTATATCAAAATATCATCGAAATAAACCACAATGAACCACCCAATGAAAAATTTCAGAACTTGGTTCATCAATCTCATTAATGTGCTAAGCACGTTCGAAAGACCGAAGGGCATGACCATCCATTCGTATAATCCTTACTTGGTCTTAAAGGTCATTTTCCACTCATCACCCGATCGTATTTAAATTTGATGGTATCTGCTCCTTAGGTCCAATTTAGAAAATATCTTTGCACCCTCTAGCATGTCCAACATATCGCCTAACCGTGATATAGGAAACTTGTATTTTATTGTGATTTTGTTGATGGCTCGGCTATCGACATACATGCACCAAATCTCATCTTTCTTTGGAGTTAATAGAGCTGGTACAGCACATGGAGTCATGCTTTCTCGAATAAGACCCTTACGGATCAACTCCTCTACTTGTTCGATAATGAGGACGATTAGGTAAACTGGACCCAGGGACAAAGTCGATATGGTGTTGGATATCCCGCATGGGGGTTAACCCATTGAAAAGGTCATCGGGCCAGATTTCTTTGAATTTATGTAGCAGGGGCCTTAGTCTTTTAGGGATGATGGTGGGCTCGAGTTCTAGACCTTTTATAATTAATGCATAAGTCTTCATATTTCTTTGGATTCTTCCACGAAGTCCCGTATGGTTAAGAGAAAATGACCCTCCACTTTAGAAGTTTCAGGTAGTCCCTCTGGATCCATAGGGGCCAATATGGTCTTCCGACCATCCTTGACAAAGATATATATGTTATCTCGCCCTTTATGAGTGGCGTCACAGTCAGATTGCCAGGGCCAAGTAGTATGTGACATGCTTCCATGTTAACTACATCGCATACTAATTCATCCTTATAATGTTTGCCAATTGAAAAGGATATGATGCACCGTTCAGTTACTTTTATTTCGGTGACCTTCTTGATCTAACCGATTGTATATAGAGAGGGATGATGCTCCATTTTCAATTGCAATTTTTTGACCATGACCTTGGAGACGATGTTCTCGTTGCTCCCACTGTCAATGATCAAGTCACAAACCTTTCGATTCACCGTACACCTAGTGCAGAAGATGTTATGCTGCTGTAGATGCACTTCTTTTCTTAGCGCATATATCGTCACCTCACGATGAGCGACTCGTCATGATCTTGCTGAACCCAACCTAAATCATCTGCGTTGTCCTCGGTGGTATGTTCCTATTCTTCAATATCTGGATCTTCATAAGTGTTATCAGTACTACCATCATTGATGGCGAAGTTTGCCACTTTTCGATGGGGACAAGTATTTGATAGGTAGCTCGGTTAGCCACAACGATAGTAGTTGTCAGACCTTGATCGAGCATAGGGGTTCGGGATTCTACTTGGACCATCAGCAATCGATACGCCCCTTTAGTGTCTAGCTTGCCCGCTTCCCTGATCTCGGTTATCAGACGTAGGAGGTTGAGTGCGTGCTCCTACGGGCTCCTTCTCCCTGAGTTATGCAGTTCTCTGTGGCGAACCTGCTATAGGGATCCTTGCAGTAGGATAGGTCCGTGTGTTAGGATGTTCAAGTTGTGCTTCTACCCAAGTAGCCAACTCGATCGCATCATTTATCATCCAGACGGACTGCATTTGGACCCGATCCTGGATAGCCATACGTAATCCACCGTTGAATCGGGTGACTTGCTGCGATTCGGTCTCGACCAAATCGTTACGCACGCCAGGCTGTAAAATTCTTCTACGTATTCTCTCACCGACCGACTACCCTATCAACAATTTTGGTATTGTTGGAATAGTACCTGATCGTAATTGCTAGGGAGGAATCGGGTACGTAGTAGCTGCTTCATCTGCTGCCAGGTGTGGATGGTGCTTTCATCTGCCTGGTTCTCACGAGTTGCAGCTGTTTCCACCAAGCTGAAGCTCCTCCTTTCAATTTGTAAGTCATAAGCTTGACCTTTTTTGCTTCAGGGATGTCCATATAGTCAAAAAATTGCTAAACTTTAGAAAGCCAATTAAGAAAATCCCCAATGTGTAGTTGGCCATTGAAGCTTGGAATATCAACCCACATCTTGAATTCTTGATCCGTTCGATCTACTCGATTGCCGCCTTCTCTGGGCTGTTGAAAGACTGTGTCGTTGATTTCCTCCTCACTGGAGCCCTCTTCCTCAATAATGACCCTTGGATGCACTGTCGGTACTATCCTGCGATTAAGGCGATTACGAGTTTTAACAATTGGCGGTGGAGGATTACCACCAAGAACACGGAGTTGCTTTAGGTTTTTCGCCAAAAGATCCGTTATGCGGTCGATGGAAGCCTGTAGCCCTTGTATAGCTTGTCGATTCTCTCATTGCACTACTTCGAAAGTTACCGCCATTAAAGGTAAATTCCTTAGAGCATCGCTCATGGGATTGTTGCCCATTCCGTCGTTAGAAGTCATCGATCCGAAGAGAAACCTCACTTTGATACCAAACTAACGCAGGGGAGGACATGAGGTCGAGCACCGTCTTTCTCAAGAGGATAACTATTCCGAATCCACGAAACTTCTCTGGACTCCTCACAGAGACTTCTCGAATCCACGAGGAAAGAAAGCAGAAAAAAAAAATTCTAATAAATTCGAAATTGATTAATGAATGAATAAAAACGAGTTCACAACCCTTTAAATAGGGGTACCAAGCAATGGGAAAGAAATCAAAATCAAACTATAACTAGAACTCCAAGAATTCGTGACTTACTATAAATAGTAAACTTACTATTTATAGACGGTCGTGATGTCTACTAGTGCGAAAGGTTTTTGGCCAAAAATAGTAAGTGTCCTATTTGGCTTTACCAAACCGTTCTCCTAATTATTCTAAGCTCTTTTCACGTTGGGCGCAACTCCTAAAGCCCGACGGATGAAGAGTTATAATCAAACTAAAACTTATTATTTATAGTAAAAACAAAATTAAAACAAGGAAATGGCCGTCGATCCAGGGGTTTTTCGTAATTCTGGGCTACGTAACCCAGCGTAGTAGGGTTGGTTGGCTAAAGTAGCTCGTTCTACCCCAAAATCATATATTTTACGTCAGGTAATTTATTCCGGTTTGCGAGATATGTCCGATCTAAGGTCTGATGGTCCGGATCACTTCTGTCGTCGACTGGGCCTTTTCTGATCCATCTTGGCCATGAAACTGTCCGCGACCCGCTCTACATCACTTCCCTCGCACGTAAGAGGCCTTTTGTTTGTAGGACAGGATAGGCCTGGGCTATACACGGGAGATTTAGCCTTCGAGTCGTCTTTTCTTTTTCCACATGATAGGGGCCCATTTCTTTTTGTCAGCTGGCCCTCCCAGAATGTATCTGGTTGTACAGCCTTGCTTATTTGTCAATGAATATACATCCTCTTAAAAAAAAAAAAAAAAAGGTGTCCGCTCTAGTTCATGAGACCCACACACTCACGCACATTGATAGAATCAAGTTTATTGAATACAGACGGGTTGGTCCACATAAAAGAACGGCTAGGATGTAACTATGATGTCTAATATCAAAGTACAAATGGATGGCACTTGGTATAAACTACAAAATTTGGACTTGGTATAAAAACCAGATCGATCATCGAGTTGGTAAAATGCAGTCGTTATTGGATGATGTATTGACTAAATTCACATAGATTGGATGTCCCCAACGGTCTGATCAGTCCCCTACTTCTGGATGGTCAAAGCATAAGTTTTCAGCTGTGGCCAACCTAAAACGTGAATTAAGGCCTGCCATGTTTCAAGTTGTTTTGCCTCATAAACGGTACACGTTGTAACTTTACATTAATCCAGACCGCCCAAACTGCAGGGCTATTTCCGATCTAGCAAATCACCTCCATCATACTAATTGAACAATCCAAACCATCAACTTGGAGACCATCCAATGTTGGGCTAAAAGTGAAATATTCATCAGTCTAATTCACGAGTGAAATCAATCAAATGGAAGAGCCACGGCCTGCATACAATCGATCAGGAAGATGATGTGGATAGCCAAGATTGCCCTACATGGATGCCATATGTAAACTGGCTGAAACACCACACCTTAAAATAAAAAAATAAAAATACAATAATAATAATAATAAAAATGGTTCTGAACCATACAAAATCTGGCCCAGTAATAAAATAACATACATTGATTTGAGATGGGGAGTTTGTTATACAATGATAGAAATAGTGTTCAGAGACGGTACACGCACACAAAGGGAAAATCAGAGATGATAAGATTGGAAACATTCCCATGCATGACAAGCCCAAGGTCATGTCATGATATGATATTGTTCCTCCTTGGGGTCCTCATGCAACATTCCCAGTGGGTTCTGCGCCGCTTGATTTAAATATAAATATTTTTTTAAAAAAAAAGCTTTGCTTCCCCAGCATAAAAAAATAAAAAATAAAATAAAAATAAAGATGGATGATCATATGCCGCCCCAGCATGCTAAGAATAGCATGCAGCATATATATATATATATATATATATATATATATATATATATATATATATATATATATATATATATATATATATTTTTCATGATTCATGCCAAAACGTGGAGCCTATCATGAAGATCACCCAGCGAGGAAATCAGGACGGCCCACTAAGAATGTGGGTCACATAGTTGAAATCAACTATGGTCAATGATCTCACCTAATGTACGATGTGGCCCACTGGTCAAGTGGACCACCCTAATTTATTTATTTTTCTTAAAGACCTTCGTAATGATCCTGATCATGCATAGGAGAAGTATACCAGAGAAAAAAAAAAAAAAAAAAGTGCAACATGGGATGCATCTGATCGGCTCAAGATATGAGCAACACATTAAGGTGGAGTCCATCCCAAGCAAACCACATGAATGTATTGGTACAAGTGAGCAATTTTCATGTGTGTGTGTGTGTTTCGTATGGATGGAGTGGATGGTATACGCATACATACATACATACATATATAAATCATTTATTTTTAACAAAAAAAAAAGTTTTATATCGATTATTTCCTTTTGGTGGTGCATTTCTGGAAGTTATTTAAACTTTTTTTTTTTTTTTTTTTTTAAATAAAAAATTTTAAAGTCATATCTGGGGAGAATGTGAAGGAGAGAGCTGAGAGTGCAGCTTGATAGGTCTGTGGGGACTCATGACATGAAATTACATATATAACTTAGTAAAGTCGAAGATGATTGAGAAATGAAGGGGAAATCTCTCGTATGGTGTGTAAGTGGTATTTAGTAGGCCTTTTTTAATTTTTAATTTTTCTTTTATATGACCAAGATAGCAATGGTGGTGGTGATGCTGGTCGTGGTGAGCTCTCCTTTCTATGCAAAGGCACGCTATGGAAGACCAGTCGCGAACATGGACCCTAGCAAAAATAACCAATAAAGATATCAACCTTAATAGTTTTTATAAACTCTGTGGGACTGCCAGTCTTTGGTTGGCCATTGGGGCGGGATCCACGATTCACAATCAGAACCGTTCATATTGTAAACCCTACTATGGATGGCCCATGTAGAGAAAATTATACCGATTAGATGATCCATTGAGTCCTGCAGTAGCTTGCAAATCGATGATTAGAAGTAAAAGGCCAAAAGTCCTTTTAACTCTAGGGAATGGTAACAAAATTGGTAGATCTTTTATATTTCTGGGGCTCACCGAATGAGTGGTTCCAGTCACAGAGGGTGGAGTGTGTTTACGGCGAAAACAGTTGCAATCAACAATTTGAACCGTCCATTCTGTGGTCCCCCATCATAGATTGTCTATGTTTCAAAGAATCTACCTGATCAAGCAATCCTAACTAATCCAACTCCGATTTTAAAATCCATGGCTGCCAAGAAGGGGCCTATTCTTAGACTGATACATCATCCCACTGGCATGATTATTTTCTTGGTGGTTATAAATGTGAGTGGAAGCAAGGTCATGCAGTTCGAAAATGAGAGACATCCCGTCCAAACCGTATCAAGGGTAGGGTAAGGTGTACTCTCTATCATCATAAGGTTTTGATAGGGAACGATGGCATGTTTCTAACCCGAGATTCTATCTTAAATGATGATCATGTGAGCTGTTCATGTTGTGGGCTTTATGCCACCAGTGCCATCATAAGAAGCATTTATTAAATGAATGATTATGTATGAAAATAAATATTTAATGGCTCGTATTCAAAATTCCAGATAATCAGTACAGCATAATTATAATACCATAGCTTCTATATGGCGGCAACACAAACATGAACCGTTTAAATCATTTTTAAGATGCAACCCAAGGTTGAAAACTCACTACTGTACTATACTGTCGCACCGTGGCCCTATCAAAGCCCACAATTGTCGTCTGTTGTCATCAGCATCTAAGAATTTGACACAAGGATACACGTGACGAGGTCCGTCATCATCTTTGTTGGGGGATAATTAATCCAAATATACATTGCTTCTCTAGACTCCGCACAAAGATTCCTCGAATTCACTAAAAAAAATAAGAAAATAGAAATAAATTCTATTAAATTCAAAAATAAGTTGATTGATGATAAAATAAATTTACAATCCTTTAAATAGTATATCAAATTTAGGAAGAAGTTTCAGAGTCAAACTCCAACTCAAACTCCCTAAAAAACGTGACTATATATAAACGGTCATGATTTCTACTAGACTTCATGGTTTTTGGCCAAAAATAGTAAGTGTCTATTTTGGCCTAACCATGTTATTCTCCTAATTTTTCTAAGCCCTTTTCATGTTGTGCATGACTCTTAAAGCTCAAAGGATCAAGATTTATGATCGAACTAAAACTTATTATAAATAGTAAAAACGAAATTAAAATGAACTTTCGACCGTCGATCTGATAGAATCTCGCAAATATGACATGGGCAACCTGGCATAGCGAGGTTGGGTGGCTAAAGTAACTTCTCCTACCCTAAAATCATATATTGTTCGTCGAATAATTCATTTCGGTTTGCAAGGTACGCCTTCATTAGGGTTCTGATAGTCCTGATCACTTCTTCCTCCAATCAGGCCTTATTTTGTCCATCTTGGTCATGAAAGTGTCCCCAAAGACCAAGTTAAGTGTATGGCGAGGCACTCGACCATAAACAACCTTAAATGAGGATTTCTCTCTCGAGCAGTTTATCATATTATTGAATGCAAATTCTGCTTGAGACAAGGCCTAATCTCACTACTTCAGTTTGTCTCTTGAAATACACCAAATAAGGTTTCCCAACGTGCAATTCATAACTTCAATCTGCCCATCGATTTGTGTGTGGTAGGTACTGCTGAACTGAAGTTGTGTACCAAACTGATTCCACAAAGTCCACCAGAAGTGACTAATGAACTTCATGTTATGGTAAGAAGTAAGGATCTTGGGAATCCCGTGTACCTACACAACTTCTCTGAAGAATAGATTAGCCACGTGTGTTACATCGAAGGTTTTCTTACATGAGATAAATTACATTATCTTTAAGAAACGATCTACCACCACGAACACCGAATTCATGCCGCGTTGTGTTCGTGGGAGACCAAGATGAAGTCAAAAGATAAGTCTTCCCAAGGGCCATCAGGCACAAGTAATGAAGTGTAGAAACTCGTAATCTGAAACTATCCATTGGAGGTCTAACAAACATGACAATATTGCACTGCTTTACCTATATCACGTACCAATTACGTCTAGTAATACTGATCATCCATAAGAGTCGTATCTTGTTTCTCCTACAGTGTCTACCAAGGCTACCTCCATGTAGCTCTTGAATAATCTACTCTCTCAGAGAACTTTGGTGGATGCACATTTTATTTCCTTTTAAGATAAAACCGTCTTACATATGTAGGTCACTAGGATAACCTTGTTAATACCTCATTCATGAATCTTTAAAGTCATTGTCATCGACATACAACTCCTTGAGACAGTTGAAGCCGACCACCTCATTTCTCATTGTAACAAGTAGTGATGTACGATGGTTAAGTGTATCAGTCACCTTATATTGTTGCCCTGACTTGTGCTCTAAAAAGAATGTGAATTCCTACAAAAATGCCACCCATCTAGCATGCACATGATTCACGTTAGCCTGACTACTAATAAACTTCAAGGCTTAATGATCAGTATATAGAACAAACTCTTTCTGAATCAGATAATGCCGCCAATGTCGCAGTGCTTAAATAACTCCGTATAGCTCAAGCTCATATGTCGACCATTTTTTCGGGCTTTGTTAAGCTTCTTGTTGTAGAAGGCTACCGACTTACCTTCATGTGATAAGACTCCTCAAATTCTGACATATGGGGTGTCAAACTCAACCTCAAACAATTTGTTGAAACTGGAAAGAACCAAGACTGGTGGTGTGGACAATCGACACTTGATTTCAGAAAAGCTCTTATTAGCCTCATCGATCCACTGAAACGAGCCTTTTTTATCGAATCCGTAATATGTACGACTATAGTGTTGAAATTCCACACGAATCGATGATAAAAGGTCGTCAACCTGTGGAAACTCCTTACTTCATAGATGTTCGTCAGGAATGACCACTCCCTGATTGTTTACACCTTTTCATCATCCACACGGATGCCCACGGACATTACCACAAATCCTAAGAATAAAAGGTTATCCATTAAAAAATGCACTTCTTCAAGTTGAGGTACAACTTTATAACTTGTAGGACCTGTAGCACCTGCCTGAGATGTTCTATATGCTCAATCTCATCCTAACTATATATCAGGATGTCATCAAAATATACTACCACAAACCAGCCAATGAATGGCTTCAGCATTTGATTCTTCAAACGCATAAAAGTGCTTAATGCATTCGATAGACGGAAGGGCATGACCAGCCACTCATACAACCCTTCATCGGTCTTGATTGTCATTTTTCACTCATTAACGAGCCAGATACAAATTTCATGGTACCCGCTCCTTAGATATAGTTTAGAGAGCACTTTGGCACCTTCTAACATATCAAGCATGTCATCCAATCACGGTATTGTGAACCGATATTTGATGATAATCTTATTAATTATCTGGCTGTCGACATAAATGTGCCAGCTCCCATCTTTCTTAGGCATTAATAATGTAGGCATGACACATGGGCTCATGCTCTCTCTCAAAAGACCCTTACAGATCAATTCCTTCACTTGCCCCTAAAATATCTCACTCTTTCAGACTCATCTGATAGTGAGGGCGGTTGGGTAAGCTAGCCTCAGAGACGAGGTCTCTTTGATGTTGGATATCCCACATGGGGGTAATACATTGGGTAACTCTTTAAGCTAGATTTCTTTAAATTCGTTTAGCAATGACCTTAAACATGGAGGAATGTTTAAGGGCTTCGATTCCTCGCCCTTTATCACTATGGCATATACCTCGCCGGTTTATTTGGATTCCTTCATAAAATCTTGAATGGTCAGAAGGGAACCCTTATCTACTTTAGAAGTTTCAAGGTGGTTCTTTGGCACCATAGGGGTAATGACCATCTTTCAACCATCCTTAACGAAGACGTAAATATTGTCTCGTCCTTGGTGGGTCGCATCATGGTCCGACTATCATGGTCAATTGAGTAACACATGGCATGTTTCCTTATCGACCACGTCACAAAGTACTTGATCCATATAATTTTTACTAATTGAAAACAAGATAGAGCATTGTTCAGTTACCTTGGTCTCATTCATATTTTTATCCACCCGATCGAGTAAGGGGAAGGATGCTTTGTCATAGGTAGCCGCAACTTGTCCACCATCACTTTCGATACGATATTCTCGTTATTGTCACTATCTATGATTACATCACAGACCTTGCTGTTGACATTACACCACATACAAAATAAATTGTGATGCTGTGGATGTAACTCCTTAGGTGGAGTATATAATAATCACCTTACGACTAAAGATTCGCCATGATCCTCGGTCAACCATTATTCTTCATCACTAGCTCATTCCTTAGTGGCTTTTTCATCTTTATCAAATTCAGGGTCTTCTTCCGTTGCATCACCTTCAGTGCCCCCTTCATTAATGGTAAAGTGAGTTATAGGGCGTTGAGGGCCGGTGTTTGATAAGTGGCCTAGTTGGCCACAATGATAACAAGTTCAACCTTAGCTGACCATAAGGATTTGGAATCCTACTCAAACTCGCAATAGTGGGTGCCACACATTGAGGCATAGATGGACCGCTCCCTGTGTCATGGTTTGCGGTTATAGGAGGTTGATGACGTCCTCCTACTGGTTCAATTCCTCTTGCCAGCACTGAATCCTACGTGGGACTCGTCATGGGGGCCGAGTCGAAAGATAAGGTCAAGTAGGGACTCTTATAAACTTTATTTCTACCTTACATGCCAACTGAACCACTTCATTCACGGTCCCGATCAGGTGTATCTACACTCGATCCTAAATCGTTGATCGTAACCTGCATATAAATCATGCTATCTTCTACGATTCATTTTCTGACAATTCATTCTGTGTTGCCAACCGCTAGAATTCTTTAGTGTAATCTGTGAGAGTCCGATTCCCCAGTCGGCAATTTTGGTATTGTTGGAACAATACCTGCTCGTAATCACTAGAGAGGAACTATGATCGAAGAAGGCGTCTCATCTATGGCTATGATCAGATGAGGGCCTTGTTTTATTGGGCACGTGAGAGTTGTAATTACTCCCACCAAGTAAAAGTACCAGATTTTAATTTGAATACTCACTACCAAAAAAAGGAGAAAAGGTTACAGAGCAGGTTAGTTTTTTGCTATGTATATAAACCGTAGCTATACTTACTATAGTTTTAATCCGTAGCTAAAAAAGTGCCACACCATTAATAATTAATGGCGGTGTAAGGGGCTCTATAAGGCCTACAAAAATATATGTTTTATATCTAAGCCGTCCATCTATTTTGAAATATTATTATACGTCATGAAACCAAAAATCAGCTATATCGAAGGCTAAAGTGGACCATACGGTAGGAAACATGGAGATTAAATCACATGTGCTTCCTATGATGTGGTCCTCTTGGGCCTTCAATCTACTTTATTTTTGAAATCATGTACTCAAATTATTTATTAAAAATAATGGACAAAATGGATAAACAAAATACATCATGGTGGCTCCTACGGAGTTCCGAACAGGACTGTCCATGTCCGTCTTACCTCATCCACGCCCAAAATTGGGTGCGCGCTCAAAACACAGCCACGCCTAAAAATCCTTCTCTCTCTCTCTCTCTCTCTCTCTCTCTCTCTCTCTCTCTCTCTCCATTCTCTAACACTATTCTCTCTCTCTCCCGATCTTACTCTAGCTCTCTCATCTTCCTCCCTCTCTCCAATTCGTTCCCCAATCTCTCTCTCTCTCTCTCTCTCTCTCTATGTTCCCTAATCCATCCCTCCCTCTCTGTCTCGTGCTCCATCTCCCTCTCCGTCTCGTGCTACCTCTCCCTCTCCATCTCCCTCTCCTTATCTCGTACTCCATCTCTCTCCGTCTCTTGCTCCATCTCCCTCTCCGTCTTGTGCTACCTCTCCCTCTCCATCTTCCTCTCCCTGTCTCTTGCTCCATCTTCCTCTCCGTCTCGTGTTACCTCTCCCTCTCCATCTTCCTCTCTCTGTCTCATGCTACCTCTCCCTCTCCATCTCCCTCTCCCCGTGTCATGCTACCTCTCCCTCTCCCTCTCGGCGCATCATCTCCATTGCCACCATCATTGTCTCCAGATCTGGTGCGGCTAACAGCTCCCGCCCTTCAATCTTCCCCGACAGGTACTCATTTCTCTCAAATGGAGATTTAGGTTTTTTGTTTATAGATCTACAAATCCGCAGATTATAGAGAAACAATATTGGAATTAGGGGTTTCCTAAAATCTGTAATGGGAAAAGGATTATGGCTTTCCCAAAAAAACTACTTTTATAGTGTATTCGTTTGATTTTCTTATGTGCTTCTCATTATTCATGATATGATCTCAATTTCACGGGTTGGGATTTCGAACCAGTATTTGGAATTTCATGGAAATCCGTTACTTAGAAATGGATTTTTTTAAAAGTGAAATTTTATTATTTTATGAATATCGAGAGATATCAAAATTGATTCTTCGGGGCCGTTTTTTCATATATGACGGGAAATCTTACATGGGCTGTTGTTACGCGGTTTTGTCAAGTGATTGGAATGAGAAGAAATGGTAAAAAAATGACTGAATGCCCCTTATATCGGCCGACATTGGTGGTTGTTAAAGAAATGATGAAAATATGAAAAAAAAAAAAAAAGGAAAAGAATGACTGTAACGCACTTCTCTGTATTCATCTGAGATGGCCAAAAGGTTTTCTATTATATGATAGTAGAAAATAGCTATGTCGTTACCCTTTTTCTTTGAGAAATTGGTGTCAGCATATGTGAACACATAGATGCGCCAGCAGGTGTTTGTGTACATAGGTCACAAATACGTGTATATATGTATATCCGTGTGTGTATATATGTTGGCCAAGCACACGAGTGCAAAAGGGAGACATCTTCATGGTACACCATGTGCCAAGGTGGCAGACTTGTTTGATATCCAGTCAGTTTGGGTGGGTCCCAAGTCCCAACTTGTAGATGAACTGTCTTAAAAATCAGGTCAGTCCACCCATCAAACAGCCCCTACAAGCAAAAGGATAGCTAAGAAATATCAGGTCATTTGCAGTTTTGTAAATGGTAGCCCAACTGATCTTGATTTTTGGTCAGAGACACTTCCATGGTGGGACCATCCGATGGATGGTCTGGATGTTGTGCAGATGAGGTGGCATGTAGCTAGGCTCACACAACCAGTACAACAATTTAGTCTTTTCGCAACAAGTCAACTCGTCGCTAAAAACTCCAAACTTGTCGCTAAAAAATTTTAGCGATGACTGTTCTCGTCGCCACGTTTGGTGCAGATACGGCGTCACTAATTCTATTTAGTGACGAAAACAGCAACTCGTCGCCAATAACTCAACTATTTGTGATGACCTAATAACTTGTCGCAAAATATATTTAATTAGCGACGAGTTGACACGTCGCCATTATATATCGTAAAACATCGCTAAATACGAGACTCGTCACGAATAAAGATGTGTTGCGACGAGTCTTTGTCGTCGCTAAAAACTTTTAGCGACAACTGTGCTCATCACCACGTTTGATGCAGATACGGTGTTACTAATTCTATTTAACGACGAAAACATCAACTCGTTGCCAATAACTCAACTATTTACGACGACCTAATAACTGTCACAAAATATAGTTAATTAGCGACGAGTTGACATGTCGTCATTGCATATCGTAAAATATTGCTAAATATAAGACTCATCGCGAATAAAGACGTGTTGCGATGAGTCTTCGTCGTCGCTAAAAACTTTTATCAACGACTATGCTCGTCACCACGTTTGATGCAGATACGGCGTTACTAATTCTATTTAGCGACGAAAACGGCAACTCGTCACCAATAACTCAATTATTTGTGATGACCTAATAACTTGTCGCAAAATATAATTAATTAGCAACGAGTTGATACGACGCCATTGCATAGCGTAAAACGTCACTAAATATGAGACTCATCGCGAATAAAGATGTGTTGCAACGAGTCCTCGTCGTCGCTAATAAACCCAAATTTGTCACAAAATTTTTTTTGCGGTGAGTGTTGCTTGTCTCCAATTTTGTTACAAATAATAACTATTTGCGACGACTTAATAAAACGTCGCTAAGTATAGTTTATTTGCGACGATTTTACACGTTGTCATTACATATCGTAAAACGTTGCTAAATATGAAAGTCGTTGCAAATAAAGACTTTTTACGACAAGTCTTCATCGTCGCTAATAACCTCACACTTGTCGCAAAAGCTTTTTTGCTATGAGTGTTGTTTGTCGCCAATTTTGTTGCAAATACTAATTATTTACGACGAACTATAAATTGTCACTAAATATAGCTTATTTGTCGGATTAACAGCAACGATCAATATCTGTAGCTATTACCTACATTTAAAAATAAAATTATAATCATTCATTCATTCAATTACCACCTACATAATCATTCATTCATTCATTCAATTATAATCATTAATTCAATCAATTGCCACCTGCATAATCATTCATTCATTCAATCGATTACAATTACAATTACAATAATGCTGAAAATACAAATCTTGGTGAGTCTGTCTGTACTCGCATATGGCCAGGTGCATCCTTCATCCACCATAGATAGAAAATGGATGAGAGTATCAGTAGTCCACCTGCACATCCAACAGCTATACCGATAACTTTTCCTGTGCGTCTTCTATAATTATTCAAGGGTGAACCACCACTAGAGGACTCTACAACATAAAAACAAAGGATTAGTCAATTGAAGAATGATGAAAACTAAATGCAAAGAAAATATAGAATTCCCCTGATGTAAACTGAATTAATGCTCCAAACAGCGTTCCCACAATTTATTTACAGTCAAGCGGTCCAAAGTGGATCAAGGTCACTACAGATTCGGTTTTAAATGGATCATGGTTCTTTTTTCTTTTTTTTTAACCCATTTAAAATTCAAGTTAGTCAGAGGTCCACAATGTTAGACCTGATTTTTTTTTTTTAAGGGTCATGTCAGGTCTCATGTGATAATTTGAATTGGATCAGGTTCAGTTAAGATGGGTACACCAACACAAATTAATTAATCCAAATGGGACTCAAATGTAGATATGTAATAATACCAAAATCATTTTGGTTGAAAAATCCTAACCCCAAATTCATGGATGCTTGCTGAAATCATATTGGTGCTAACATACTATAAATCAACATATTGCACATGATAAGTTGAAAATCTTTACACTACAACAAATTAGACTTTTTGCAATGATTTTTTTAGCGACGAGTCTAATTTCATTGGAAAATGTAATTTTTTACAACGACATTTCAAGTCGTTGCAAAAAATAGATTTATTTACGATGACAGTTTAACTCATTGCTAATAGTTAACGTTTTTGCGACGAGTTTCAATTATCGTCGTAAAAACTTGTAAAAACTTGTCGCATTTAATTTTTACTTACAACGATCTTAATATCGTTGCTAATAGCCACTTTTTGTGACAACTTAGGCGTCGTAAAAAAAAAAGTTTTTTACGACGATATAAAAGTTGTCTCAAATAGTAGCTTTTGCAACGACTAGTTCAACTCATTGCAAAAAATACTGAATTATACTTTTTGCGACGAATGTAGTTTCATTGCGAAATATTAAAGTATTTGCAACAATATTGTAAATCATTGCAAAAAGTTAGCATTTTTTGCGATGAGCAATAATTATCGTCGCTAAAACGTTTCCCACCAATTTCTTCAGGAAAAAATGACACAAATACAAACTGAAACTTTTTGCGACGAACGTAGTTTCATTGCAAAATGTCAGAGTATTTGCAACAACATTGTAAATCATCGCAAATAGTCGATATTTTTGCGATGAGTTATAATTATCGTCGCTAAAACGTTTCCCATCAATTTCTCCAGGAAAAATTACATGGCGGGAAAGACGTTTCGCCGCGCATTTCTTTCGTCATCGCCAATGTCTACTTTATGCGACGAATTGAGTGTTGTCGCAAAACATCAATTTTTGCAACGACACAAAAGTCGCTGCAAATAGTTTATTTTAACGACGACTAGGTTAACTCGTTGCGATAAATACCAACTGAAGCTTTTCGCAACGAATGTAGTTTCATTGCGAAATGGTAGAGTATTTGCAACAATATTGTAAATCATCGGAAATAATGAACGTTTTTGCGACGAGTTATAATTATCGTCGCTAAAACGTTTCCCACCAATTTTTCCTAAAAAATCACATGGCGGGAAAGACGTTTCGCCATGCGTTTCAATCATCATCGCTAATGTCTACTTTATGCGATGAATTGAGTGTTGTCATAAAACATTAGTTTTTGCAACGACACAAAAGTTGCTGCAAATAGTTTGTTTTAACGACGACTAGGTTAACTCGTTGCGATAAATATCAACTGAAGCTTTTTGCAACGAATGTAGTTTCATTGTGAAATGTTAGAGTATTTGCAACAACATTGTAAATCATCACAAATAATATCGTTTTTGCGACGAGTTATAATTATCGTCACTAAAATGTTTCCTACCAATTTTTTCAGAAAAATTACATGGCGGGAAAGACGTTTCGCACACGCATTTCAATCGTCATCGCTAATATCCACTTTATGCGACGAATTGAGTCTTGTCGCAAAACATTAATTTTTGCAACGACACAAAAATTGCTGCAAATAGTTTGTTTTAGCGACGATTAGATTAACTCATTGCGACAAATACCAACTGAAGCTTTTTGCGACAAATGTAGTTTCATTGCGAAAGGGTAAAGTATTTGCAATAACATCGTAAATTATCTGCCCGTGTACTCTTATGAATCGTTTTCCTTCATCTGTTTGTGTGCTCATCAATTAAACAGTGGAAACCAATGTATATTGGCTCATTAAGTTCCTGATCGACGGTCGAACAGTACACATTATTGATGATTGCTCGATTGACTTCCTAATCAATAATCGGACGACACGAAGTGTTGTTGAACATCTGATGAACCTCCAATTAATGATTGAACGGTACAAACCAACATAAATCTTGTTATTAATTCCCTTATTGATGATGGAATGGTGCACATCGACAATTGCTTAATCGACCTCCAATTAACAATTGAACAATAGAAAATGTTGTTGACCATCCGATCAACCTCCGATCCTTTATCGGATTGTGGAAATTATTGTACATCACTTCATTAAGTCTTCAATCAACAATCGAATATTGGACATCACCGACAATCATAAGATCAACCTTTCAATTAATGATCGTACAACACAAAGTGCTTTCGACCATTAAATCAACCTCCAATCATCGAATGAATGAGATGGGATGGATGGATGTTTGGATAGTTGGATGGAATAGTTAGATGGATGGATCGATGGGATGGTTGGATGAGATGGTTGGATGGATCAATATATGAATAGATGGGATGGATGGACCGATGAATGAGATATTTGGGATGATTGATGGGATGGATGGATGTTTGGATGGTTAGATGGATGGATGGATAGATTGATCGATGGGATGGTTAGACGGATATTAATAGATTGATTGATGGGATGGATGGTTGGATGGAATGGATGGATATTTGGATGGGATGGATAGATGATTGGATGGTTGGGATGGGAATGGATGGGTGGTTGTTTGAATGGATAGATGATATGGATGGATGGGTAGATGTTTTGATTATTAGATAGAATGAATGGATGGATGGGTTGGTTCGATGGATGTTAGATGGATAACTAGGATAAATGAATGAATGGATGGATGGGATGGTTGGATGAATGTATGAATGAATGGATGGGGTGGTTGTATGGATAGATGGCATGGATGGATGAATGTTTTGATGATTGATGGGATGACTAAATGTATGAATGAGATGGTTAGATGTTGGATGGATGGATAGTATGGTTGGATGGATAGATGCATGGATGGATGTTTGGATGATTGGATATATAGATGGATGAATGGTTGGATAGATGGATTAATGGATGTTTGGATGATTGTATGAGATGAATGGATGGTTAGATATATGAGGGATGCAATGGCTTTCATGCAAAACAACCATGGTTTTCTATTTGCAGGTTGAAGATGTGTTTGACATCGTGGCCGCTAAATCAACAGTCCCTATAACATCATTAAAGAATTTTGTCGCTTTGAAGTATGACTTGCCAGGTCTCCAGTTAGGGGTGGAAATGCGCTAGGCCCAGCTAATGAGTCACTGGACACGATGGTCATATGTCAAAAATTGGAACTTATAGTTCAAGTTTGGATTTTCAACTTGTACAAGTTGGGCCCATTGCTCAGTAATCAACTATGTTGATCTGATGGGATCCACTGGAAGGGAACGGATTGACTACTCCCCCTGACCCCAGCCAATGGCTGGTGGTCGGTGCTTTGTGGGCCCCACCATGATGTATGAGTTTCATCCATGCTATCCATCTATTTTTACAGATCATTTTACATTATGAGACCAAAAAGAGGTATATCCCAATCTCAAGTGGACCACATTACAGGAAACAGTGTTGAATGAGCGTCGACTATTAAAAACATTTTGGGGGCCATTGAAGCTTTGGATCAAGATGATTTTTGTTTTTTCCCTTCATTTGGGACTGTATGACTTAATCAACGGATTGGATATCAAACAAACAATACAGTGGGCCTTAGGAGGATTTTAATGGTGGATATCCAATCACTATTGTTTTCATGTGGTGTGAACCACCTGAGATTTATATACCTCTAATTTTTGGGATCAAGCCTTGAAATAATATTTAAAAATGGATGAACGGAATGGATGAAATACATGCATCATGGTAGGGCCCACAGAGTACTGACCACCAGCCACGGTGATGGTGGCAGGGGGAGTAGCCAATCCATTTCCTCATACATTGGCCATACCTACATCTCTAATGAATGGACTAGATCTTGTACCAATATGCCAGGTCAACGCATAGTGGTGGAGTGTGTGCATTATCATTATTATACACAACATGTGGGCTTGGCAAAGCTCTAATATGTTGAGTTCTTTAAGGTTGTATTTAATTTTCCAATATACTGCAACTTAGTACTATTTTTTCAAGATCATTTGAGAACATCAACCAAAAAATGAATTATATCCAAAGCTCAAATGGACCACACCAAAAATAGTAGTGGAGATAATGATTTTCACTGTTAAAAATTTCGTACGCCCATCATTACATTTATTTTCCATCCAAACCGTTCATAAGGTCACATATACTTTTATGAAGAGTAAAAACAAATTTCATGTGGATCCAAAACTTATGTGATCCCAACAAGGTTTCAATGATAGATGTTCAATCCCTCGCTGCTTTTTGCAGTGTGGTCTATTTTATCTTTATACCTATCTTATTTTTAGTCCCAAGCCTTAAGACGAGCTCGCCAAATGGATGGAGGGTTTGGATATAACACATAAATCATGATGGGACCCACAGAATTTGCTGACATGAGGCAGATCGAAGCGATTTATCTATGGAGCCCACCGCGATGTACGTGATTTATCTAAGCCGTCCATCCATTTTGACACCTCATTTCAGGCATGAGCCTAAAAAAAAAGAGGCAGATTGAAGCCTCAAGCGGACCACATCATAGGAAACAGTGTAGATTAAGTGCCTGCCGTTGATCTGTGGTGTGGTCCACTTGGGATTTCGATCTGCCTTAGTTTTGGGATCATGCCCTAAAAGTAGATCTCAAAATGAATGGATGGTGTGGATAAACTATATACATCACGGTGGACCACATGGAGCGCCTGCTAGCACCATCCGTCTCCAACATCGACCCGTGCGTGCGCAAAAACGATATGCCTGCGCCCAAAAAAAGCCTCTGCGCCCAAATTAGAAAAACCCTAGCCTTCAATTCCCCCCTCTCCACGCCTCTTCCTACCCCTCAATCTCTCTCACGCCTCACCCTTTCTCTCCAACTGCATTGGAATACTTCAACCCTTCCTTGCAATTACGTCCATCTATCTTCGATTTTTTCATTGATTTTTTCTTTTTCTCTTCTCATTTCAGATGCCCTAATCGATTTCTTTCTCTCTTCTCATTTCAGGTTTTCTGATGCCCTATCAACAACCCTATTTTTGTACATAGAGAAGCAGAGGGAAGCATTACACTTCTCCGACTTCAACCTCTGATCATATCTCATGGGATTTTTATGTATTTTTATAGAGAGCCTTGAAATTTTCATAAGGTATGGGATTTCTTCGATTTCAATTACTATGTCTCTTCATTTCTTCAATCTTAGATCTATTTTGTAATATTTCTCTCCGTATCCGCATATGTGATTTGATTAGTTGTTGGAATTTCATTCTTTTTTTATTTTTATTTTCTTGAATTTTGTTGAGATGGTTAGCTTTGGATTCCCAATTGAATAAACTTCCCTAGATCTGTTCATTTGATTGGGTTTTCCCTTCTGATTGGATCTCTTTTTCATGTTAGAAATTGCACTAGCATTCTATCACTATCCAACTTGAAAGTTACTTTGGAAAAATTTCCTCTTTAGTGCTTGCGAAAATGCCCTCTTTAGTGTTATTTCAAAAATAAAATCCCCTCTTAGTGTGACTAGTTCCACTTCATTGGACTAGTAATTGCAATTCAGTTCGACTTTCCATCCAAATGGGCCTTTCTTGATTCAGCCGTGCATATGGATGTGCATGGAAAAGCATGCAAGCTAGACTCTTGTACCCAAATTAATGTGTAAACTATCCAAATCAACACCCCTTTTGCTTCAGGTGGAAACAGGTATCTCTTTTGTTTTGTTTTGTTTTTGTTTTTTTTTTTTTTTTTTTTTTTTTGTCTTTTTTCGTATTGGTTGCCAAATGAATGGCCACGATTGATTTGATTGCTTGAATGAGATTTGATGATGTTATCTGAGCTGAGATTAGAATCCCATTTGGGTTTTGTTTGTTTTCTTTTGTTATGATCTTGGTTACGAAATGGAAGGATAGGATTGGTTTTGATTTAGTGATGTTGGTTGGAATTAGATCTCCTTGCAGAGGTTTGCTCGAATACATCCTATTGTATTAGGATAAGATATGTTGGGATTCTAGCCGTTGGATTTGGGTTTCTTTTGATGACCCAAATCGCTTATTTGATTGGGCTTTCCTTGGACGAAGGGTGGAAAAACTCTAGAATTAAATATTTATGTCCTTTGATTACACTACAACAAAAGTCGGCATAGCTGATGCTGTGTGTTGCTTATCTATCGGCGCTAACTAAGATCGGGCGCCGGTTAACTATCGTATAAATACCCTCCCAAAAAGCCCTAACCCTCCTTCCAAAAGGAAATATGATCCCTAATACATAATTAGCCACAATGTTTAGATTGCACAGGATAGAAACAATTTTAATGATCCAATGACCAGTAGGGATGCAGTCCCCAGGTTTTTCAGTTCCTACAAGTAGGGTCCATGGTTGAATGAACCACGTTGTTTGTGCATACAGACCTGCCATAGATGGACCATGCCCAGAAACAGTCCCCATGATTGATGATCCTCATTTGGGAAGTTGCTAGATATTTCCCTTAAATATCTATATTTGCAGTCAACTAATTTATGGGCTGGTGAATCACTGTTCCGGTGTTCCCGGGATGTGCAGACTGAAAACTTGAGAGGATTGTATGTCCTCAGATCAAGGATCATGTAAGTTCCTTAATGAGATGGATAGGCATAAACTCAGGGAGGGAGAGGGAGAGACCTTTGATGCTCCTTGAGAGATCATCTGGACATTGACTCCATTAGTTCTAAGAACGCTGAATACCTGCCATATGGGAAAATGCTAAAATCATGCATTCATCCCCAATTCTGAAAATACATGAACCCAATTTGTGTTTCTTAAACCGAAAACAGGGGTATTTTGGTCACCAACAAGAGAAAATATCACAAGATTTCAAAATCTCAGCACTTGTAATTTTCAGCAATTCCTTGTAAAATTATTGTGATTTTGATGAGATAATGAAATTTAAACAATGTATTATATTCATACACATTTAAAATTTTGAAAGTTTTTAGTAAATATTTTTTTTTAAAACAAATAATATATTCACAGCGAGATTTTACCAAAAATGCCCTGAGAAAACTAAAAATCTGAAAATCTACCGAGATATTGCTGAGAATGAGATTGTCACGATACCTTGTGACTATTGCTATACCTTGCAACAAGGGAGAAGATATGTATTATAGGCAGAATGATGAGATTTCTGGCACTTTTTCATTTTGATAGACACACACACAAGGGAGAATGATGAGATTTCTGGCACTTTTTCATTTTTGGATGGTTAAAACTGAAAAGTATCAATTATCTACTTATCAGATTGTAGAGCATTTTTTTTTTCAGGTGATTAAAAGTGCAAAATATCCAATAATCCTGTTTTAACAAACAGATACCTATGAATTAGAGGTGAGGATTGTTCAACCAATATGATATTGTGAATGTTATTTAGCAACCGTGATTCCCAAAATTTACTCTATTTCATTTTAAATGTTTTTTTGCCTACATTGTATAATTTTTTTAGTGCCTATATATCAACTGCCAGGTAATAGATTGAATATCAAATAACTCTTGATTTGTATGTATATATATCATAAAGGGAGACTTTCATTTGACATACAAAGTCCACGCAAGTGTCACAGGCTGTTTTGCTCCAATAGTCCATGTGTCCATGTTAAAATAGAGAGTTGATAGGATTGATCTAAACAGTCCACTATTTTAATATATGAATATACATTTTATTTATTGTTATTTATTTATATATAATTGGGTCTAGGTGGGATATAGGTATGGGTTTGCTATAAAAAAAAATGACCCAGTTAAATAATGAGTGGAGAGTTAGAAGACAAGTAGACCAGGCAACCTAGATAAGTCTTATAAATTTTGACTAGAGCTAACAAATCCTTAGTTTTTGACGATGTTGGCACCAACTCGAACCCTTATTCTTTCATAGACCAGTTACAAATACAGGTGAGGGTTGGTCAGTTGAGAAAATGAATAGATGAGAGCAAAGCATCGGTTGTTCATTAGGTGTATTTGTAGGTGAGGGTTAGAAATATAGGTGGAAGAATGGATTGGGCCCCAAGTGCACAGTATCGGTTGTTCATTTGGTGAAACGTATTTGTAGTGAGGAAGTCCATGTAGTAAAATGGTCAATGTGATATTTCCCTTTTGAGTATTCCTCATCCAAACAAGTAAATATGGTTAGATTTGAACTATCCATCAATGGGCCCTACTTGTGGAGTAAATTTGAACTCAAAAATCACAAGATCTTGAATGATCCTATCTGATCAGAGCCATACTAACAAAGACTGTAAAAGGGAACAAGAAAAACAATTCACATTCAATAGGAACCAAAAAATAAATAAATAAATAATCCATTAATTGGAAATAGGATTGTTTAATAGTTTGGAATTTTTAAGCCATGGGAATCTAAATGTTCAGGGCCTAGCTGACAAACAATTCAGATCTAACTCATAATTTTGAATACTATGAGAAAAAGTAGTGGACTAGTAAAGAAGGAGAATATGATTTAGAGAGGAGAAAATTACAATGTGATTTGAAATAGGTGTAAAATCCAATTGAAAGTGAAAATAAAATATTAGAGATGATTAAAAAGAAAGGAAAACTCGTTCATGTACACCAAACATTGGTCGGATTTAGTGATTTTTACACAAATTGGTCTTGATTTAGTGATTTTTTTACACATTGACTTGGGTTGCTGCAAAACTCACGGTTCCCATCTCCGATCAGTGACTGTGATAAGAGAACTTCAGGCCTGTTTGGGAACTTGGAATTTTTATTTTTATTTTTTACTAAAATATGATTTCAGATTCAACTCTAGAATATTTCACAATTTCAAAAAAAAATTGACTGGATGTTGTGGATAAAATACATGCATCAAGCTGTGCCCAATGAGCTTTAACACCAGCTACCTGGCTTGTGTTGGGATCACCGGCCAACTATTGATACCTTGCACATCTAAGTTGTGGAAACTGACCTGACTTTTATGCGAGGCAATCTAGATCTAAACACAGTATCATAGCTAATGGAAAGCTCAGATGCCACACGTGTATCATGTTGTAATACATGCCCACATGTATAAATGAGCAAACCTCCATTGTGGGACTATCACTTCTGATGGATGGACTGATATGTTACTGGTCAAGCTATTTGATGCTCTAGCTATGTTTGACACTTGATACACAGGCATTTAGAAATGGTACAATTGACATCAACTCAAGTTAGAACCACTGTCTCTGAGTTATAGCCCAAAAGTTAGATTGGTCCAATAATCCTAAACGCCAATTCTAAGACACTTGTTTGTTGAAATAGAAACATTAGATTTTTTTTAAGTGCCTCATTATCATCGATGATATCTATGTTTTTTCCAAATCATTGTCTTAGATTGATTTGAACTGTTTATGTTCTTACTGCTGCCATATAGACTTGGCTCATATGCATAGTAATCACTATCTTTGGTGTGTTCAGATTTGAGAAATGATTTGGTTGGCTAAGTGTACAGAAACCACCTTCACATGCATACAGATGCATTTCACATCCAAGTCAGGATCTGGCTAATTGGTATTCACTTTATGCTTTCTTTGCAAAGGTACATCAATACAGGAGATTTCTTCCGTGTAGCTTGAGGAAAGGAGATTTATATCTAGAGGCAACTGCAAATTTCTGGTGCTTATCATCCAATGTTCATCATCAGCTTTCTCACTTTCAACTTCCCGTCTCCATTGATAAATCTGTGAACCCTTGTTCCTCCTCTTAGATGGGCAGAAGTCTTAAGCTTCTTTTTTATAATATATTCGTAGGCAATAAACTTTTGGAATTGATAGTTTCTGATACTTGGGATGTACTTGGTTTCGCTATTAGATACATTTCATTGATATTAGTAGATTTACATGGTATTTTTCCATGGAATGCACTTGAGTTTTTTCAAAGACTTAAATTGAACATTGAGAATATCTTCGACTGTGTATAATCAAATGTATTCAAGCCACTGGTGGTGGTGAATTATAGGAAATTCAACAGTGTTGGCAATCTGTAGGCCTATTTGGTTGTCACTCAAAGAAGGATTTGATCTCATTTTAGTCAACGGTAATTATGGATTGGAGATCATAATTTATTGAAATTATTAGGTTATTAAGATAATTTTTAATCAATGCTGAAATCTCAAGTACATAATTTATTGACTGATTCTTTGCTTTTATGTTGCAGAGTCCTCTAGTGGTGGTTCACCTTCGAATAATTATAAAAGACGCACAGGAGAAGTTATCAGTATAGCTGTTGGATGTGCAGGTGGACTACTGATACTCACATCCATTTTTTATCTATGGTGGATGAAGGATGCACCTGGCCATATGCGAGTGCACACAGACTCACCAAGATTTGTATTTTCAGCATTATTATAATTGAATGAATGAATGATTGTAATTAAATGAATGAATGATTATGTAGGTGGTAATTGAATGAATAAATGATTATAATTTTAAAAAAAATAAAATTAGGCAATAGCTACGGATATTGACCGTAGCTGCTAATTCGACAAATAAGCTATATTTAGTGACAATTTATTAGGTCGTTGCAAATAATTAGTATTTGCAACAAAATTGGTGACAAGCAACACTCATAGCAAAAAAGCTTTTGCGACAAGTGTGAGGTTATTAGCGACGATGAAGACTTGTCGCAAAAAGTCTTTATTCGCAACGACTTTCATATTTAGTAACGTTTTACGATATGCAATGGCGACATGTCAAGTTGTCGCTAATTAACTATATTTTGCGACAAGTTATTAGGTTGTTGCAAATAGTTGAGTTATTGGCGACGAGTTGTCATTTCCGTCGCTAAATAGAATTAGTGACGCCGTATCTGCCTCAAACGTGGCGACGAACAACACTCACCGCAAAAAACTTTTTGTGACAAATTTGGATTTATTAGCAATGACGAGGATTCGTCGCAACGCGTTTTTATTCGCGACGAGTCTCATATTTAGCGACGTTTTACGATATGCAATGGCGACGTGTCAACTCGTCGCTAACTAATTATATTTTGCAACAAGTTATTAAGTCGTCGCAAATAGTTGAGTTATTGGCGACGAGTTGTCATTTCCCTCGCTAAATAGAATTAGTGACGCCGTATCTGCATCAAACGTGGCGACGAGCACACTCATCGCGAAAAGTTTTTAGCGACGAGTTTGGAGTTTTTAGCGACGAGTTGACTTGTCGCGAAAAGACTGAATTGTTGTAGTGTTAAATACCTAATGATGAAATCAATAGTTTTCCGAGTATATCACATGAAGGAATGAAACAATATACATGAATGGTTAAATCTAAATTGCCCTAAACTGGAACAAATCCAAAACCTAACCAAATACAGGGTCCCAAGACAAGAGGGTATCCAAACCCAACCAGATCTGGGTTTAAACAAGATGACTTAGAATTGAAAGCAACAACCCAAGCACAACCACTTCATGCAGGTCTAGGTATGAATACACTTGGACCTGACTTGAAATCAACATGTTGACAGCCTTACTTGAGAGGGAAGGGAATGAGGAAATCATTCCAAATCATGGTCTTAGGACTTGGACAGAGTCCCATGCGACATGTCCGCGTCAACAGACTTGCTTAGACCCAATCTGTTTCAACAACACAAATCACCTCCAACTCTAAGTCGACATGTCCAGGCTGCTGATACTTAACCATTTAAAACAGCAGACCCAGGGCTGGCTTCAGCCTGGACTCTAAACTAGTAGGGCCGACCTGTCAGGACTGTCCCATTAACATTTTGTTTTTACTTGGCTTGGGCCTGACTCATTTATAGTCCTACATGTGGTCGCCGAGAATCCAATGATTTCTATAAAAGAAAATGGTCATTTGTACAAAATACGACCTCAAGTGTATGTTGAAGCGTGGCCCCATGGCATGGGTTGTTAACTCAGGCCATTAAGCTGTTTGGCCCGGCCATAGTTGTATCCAGCCCTAAAATCCCCCTTGACCTAATTGGTTCCACTTATTTAATTATCTGACTACTGGATTCCAACAAATCAAAGGTTAGGATTGTTCAACCAATCTGATTTTGGGATTGACTTAGTAAATAGTTGAACCCTTGGATAAAGCATCTTTGCCTTTATGCCCAAAATTTGTACCAGATCAATACTATCCTATGAGCTACATGCTTATCGTCCAAGATCTGGACAGTGATTAGGCCATGCAAAATGTGGATTCCACCATGAAAAACAGGTGTATACAAACATCAGTTGGGCAACAACTATATGTTGGGTCAGATCATTAGTGGTCGCCCTACTCGTTGAGTCGACCTGTTCAATTTTCAGGCCAAGTGCTCATCCTGATTGGGCCCACCTTTTTGCACTACCTGGACATCCTACACACATGATACATTGAGGGGAAAGAAAAGTACAAAATACTATGAGTTGAATATGATGAGATTCATGTGATCATTACTCTTTAGAAAGACACGCACATCCACATGCATCAATACAGATATGCATACATTAGAAGAGAGTGTTTCTTGGGTAGATGAGAAATACCTGCACGCCTACTTGTTGGTTTTGTATAAAAGCTTGGCATAAGATAGTTGATAGCTTGAGGGCATAGTCCCTGAATAGGAGAGTACTGGAATCTCTCAAGTTCTTTGATGTAAACTCCAAGCTTGCAGTCTTTCTTTGCTTCCTCCACATCTCTCCATCTGCATTAAAAATCTCATCTCTAAGTAACACTTCTATGTACGAATGATACACTTCAACCTGCATCATCAAACACTCATCTCCCAAAACAAATCTCAGAATATGGGTTGTTATTGCTCTCAAGAATAATTGTTAGGATCCTCCAATTTGGCAAATTTTTGGTGCATCTCCATCTACAAGGAGTCCATCATATCAACAGATTGGACTATAGAGAAAAATAGTGGCATGCTTTTAATAAAGTAACAAGTAGAGAAAAATGAATCTTACTTCTAGCATAAGATGTTTATCCTCGGCTTGCATTAAAATAATGTATGTGAAGTCTGATTTTGGCTCAATTAGTAAATAGGTTAGATTTTGGCTGACCTTGACATGGCCCAAACCTGGTTCATAACCACCCCTAAATGATTATCCAATCAATTTACTTTCATTCAACATAAATATCGCAATAAGCCTGTTGGAAAAGAATTTTGAACACAATTCAAAAGCATTTAAGAAGTATGCAACAACAATACCTAAAACTATTCTTACCATAGGAACTACAATATCTTCCTTCCGAGTACTCCTAAAAAATGTGCTGGATAGCATTCCAATACCCTGTGTAGGTCTAAAGACCAGGGTACAAGAAATATTCAGTTACTTTCAATGGTAAAACAAAGCAAAACATAACAAAGAAAATGCAATCCATAACAAGACATAGATTAAAAGTACAAGACCAATAACCATCTGGTTTTGTTAAAAAATATAAGCACATCTCTAATCAATGCTAAAGATCTACATTTTTCAATAACTGAGTTACTATTCATATAAAAAAAATAGTTTAGAGATGGCCAAAATGAAAAAATAAAAAAATAAAAAAATCTAGAATTTTGAAATTGATTCCATGCGTGTACACATTTATGCTCCAGATAACCAAACTGCATCAAAATGTGATTAACCATTGCCTTGATAACCAAGTTACATCAAAATGTGATCAACCACAAAAGGAAGCTAATAATTAGAAAAGCTTGATTTTTTTTTTTAAACTCAAATTATCAAGATTCAAGAGTCACATTTCATTGGTCATGGTTTTCAAAGGTATTGAATATAGTTTTTTTTTTTTTTTTTCATTTTCTTTTGTGGGCTTCATACATTTTCTTTTCTCATGAAAGGGAAGACTTTTTTTTTCCTCTTCCAAGCAAAAGACAATGCTTAGCCCAAAGATCATTCTTTCTTGAAATTTTCTCAAACCTCAAGACCCTTTGGTGACAATTCACAAAATGCAATATAAATGTCTTATCTGAATAGGCAAGGATTCTACTCAAAGCCAACATTGATCTTGCCATTCCTTCATCGTATAACCACTTATACATTAAATAACTTATTTTGACCCTCTCGATTGTATATGACATACATAACGAAAATGCTATTAACGATTTTAATGGGTAACTGACACAGTTTACTAGAAAATCAATCTTCTCAATCAAATCTTCTTCACAAAATGCAATAAAAAATCATTGCCTTCTGGAAGGTATTGGGGAAAATGATCAAGTCCCACATCATGTGGATGATTCGTGGAAACATCGGGTTGCCCATGCTCCTTCCTAGCGACAACCTAAACAGGAATTTTTTTTTTTTTTTAAAGGAAGTTAAACAGAATATAAAGCATGCACCGGCCGGACAGAACCCACTTGCAAAGGCTGAGAAATATCCCCGATTTCACAATTGACCATAGTACCCTGTATTTCAACGAGTGACTCTCCCATCTCACAAAGTAGTATAATTCATGACAATAGAATGAAGAGAAGTATATGAATTAAATGGACATGAAGTTTTAAGAAAGAAAAGGTTGAATTATAGGAACAAATGGAAAGGAAAGTTTTAAGAAAGAAAGGATTGAACCCACTCCATAGTGATATTTTTTTTTTTGGTCTTAAGTTGCCAATGAAGCATAATGTATAAAGATAATGTATAAAGATGGCAAGTGTTGTTGGGTAAGATATTAGCAAGTGCCTAATTAAAATAGCAAATAGAATGAAAACAAGCAGATGTACTTATACAGGACATCGAAAGTTACGTAGAGCGAGCATGACCTAGATGGCTGAAATCGTAGGGGCTGATGCCACAGACATACATACCTACTTTTCCAGGGATTTTAGGCTTGAAAAGCTCCATTTGTTTGGTCAAAGAGTTGAAGATCTGGAAATTCCTCATCCCAAGCCCTCTCTTAAACCCAAATCCCTACCCTAGTCTTTCTGTCAAAATGCATGTGAAGAGATAAGGACAAAAAAAAAAAAAAAGATATTGAGAATTAAAAAACTAATTACTCATGTTAAAGGAAAATCATCAAACTAATCTTACCTTTCCAATATATATATATATATATATATATATATATATATATATATATATATATATATATATATATATCTACTCAATCTTATTTGTTTATTCTTATTTCTTGTAATGACTTTGCCATGAAAGCTTAGGGTCTGCTGCGCCCATCATATAATATGAGAGACGGTCGTGATCGTGTAGTGCAACAGGGATGGCACTAGTCTTAAGGTATTTGGATCATCTTCCATGTGGTGAGTGCACACCACATGAGGATGAATATCCATCTGTCGGGAGCTATGAACAGTTGCTGCACGTTGATGAGAGGTTGCTCAATGTCTAAGGAAGCTGTCAATCAGATGGTCATCTGTTCAATCATAGAGCTACATGCTTATCGTCTAAGATCCGGACAGTGATTAGGCCATGCAAAGGATAGAAACAGGGCTTGAACTGATCGTGAGATGAACAGCATTCCGAGAATGACCTAGACATCAATCAGACCGTAGCCAATCATGATACAAGAGCTTTAGATCCAAACATTAAAGGAGTCCAGATCAAATCTGCAGTGATTAACCTAAATCAAATGCATAGCAGGGGCTCGATCGTACAAGCATTATGTTAAAATTTCAGAAAATGAGAGGATACTTACGGAGCAGAGGGGAAGAACCTAGATTGAAAGAGGGGCCGCTGTCTGCCTTCCTTCCGAAAATGAGAGAGGGAGGAGGTGGAATTCCGAATCAGGTTTTAGAATCCCTCTTTGAAATTGGAGTTTTATTTAGATCCACACAAGGGTTTGTTTTACATCATTTATACTATATAATAGGTTATCAGCCGTACAATTAAGGGCCCACCTAATAGACCATTAAGATTATATAATAGGGTAAAAGTTTAAATAGTAACCATCAACAAGTGGAACACCACTATTTGGATGGTCTGGATAACCATGCATCATTGTCATAAGTGATATGAACGAGTCACCACTATTTTACATTATACCAAAACTAACACATTAATACTCCTTATTTGGCTAGTGAGGGTACCGAACATAGTTGGTGATCTGTGGGGCCCACCATGATGTATGTATTTTATCACATCGTCTATTCATTTTTATATATTATTTTAGGGCTTCATGTCAAAAATGAGGCAAACGTAAATCTAAGGTGGACCACACCACTGGAAAATAATAGTATTGAATGTCCACCATTAAACCTCCCAGGGCCACTACGATGTTTATTTGACATCCAACACATTGATTTGGTCATGCAGACCTTGATGAAGGGAAAAAAGTTTTGGATCAATATGAAATTTGTTTTTCCTCTTCATCCAGGTCTTTGTGACCTTATGAACAGATTGGATGGAAAATAAACGTTATTGTGGGCCCTACGAATTTTTTAATGGTGAAAATCATCACCCCTACTAGTATTTGTAGTGTGGTCCATTTAATCTTTGGATATGATTCATTTTTTGGATAATTCTCTAAAATGATCTCAAAAAATGGATGAACGGTGTGGGTTGATCCTAAATTTTCAGTAAATCCAAAGCTCAAGTGGACCATGCCACACGAAATAGTGTGGAATAATGATTTCTACAGTTGATAACTTCCTTGGGCCCACAATAATGTTTATTTGCCATCCAACCTATTTATAATATCAAAAATATGTGAATGAAAAGAAAACACAGACATTTGCCCGACCGAAAACTTCTATGGCCTCCAGTAATTTTTCAATGCACACACGCCACCACATGTGTTGACCTGGCATATTAATCCATTCATTAGAGATGTAGGTATGGCCAATCTATGGGGAAACGGATTGGCTACTCCCCCTGCCACCAGCCCCGTGGCTGGTGGTCAATGCTCTGTGGGCCATACCATGATGTATGTGTTTCATCCATTCTGTTCATCCATTTTTAAATATTATTTTAGGGCTTGATCCAAAAAATTAGAGGTATATAAATCTGAGGTGGTCCACACCACATGAAAACAACAGTGATTAGATATCAACCATTAAAATCCTCCTAAGGCCCACTGTACTGTTTATTTGATATCCAATCTGTTGATTAGGCCATATGGGAAAAAACAAAAATCATCTTGATCCAAAGCTTCTATGGCCCCCAAAATGTTTTTAATGGTCGACGCTCATTCAACACAGTCTCCTGTAATGTAGTCCACTTGAGATTGGGATATACCTCTTTTTGGTCTCATACTCTAAAATGATCTGTAAAAATAGATGGACAGCATGGATGAAACTCATACATCATGGTGGGGCCCACAGAGCACGGACCACCAGCTATTGGCTGGTGTCAGGGGGAGTAGCCAATCCGTTCCCTTCCAGTGGATCCCATCAGATCAACACAGTTGATAACTAATCAATGGGCCCCACTTGTACACATCGAAAATCCAAACTTGCACCATAAGTTCCAATTTTTGACATATGACCATCTTGTCCAGTGACTCATTAGGTGGGCCCAGTGCATTTTCACCCCTAACTGGAGACCTGAAAAGTCATACTTCAAAGCAACAAAATTCTTTAATGAGGTTATAGGGACCGTTGATTTACTGGCCACGATGCCAAACACATCTTCAACCTGCAAACAGAAAACCATGGTGGGGGCCCAAATTTGGTTTAGCCCAAAAATCAAGTCCCGTCAGATTAACACCACAGGAAAGCAATAGTGATTGGATATCCACCATTAAAATCCTCCTAAGGCACACTGTACTGTTTATTTGACATCCAATCTATTGATTAGGTCATACAGACCCAGATGAAGGGAAAAAAAAAACAAAGATCAGCTTGATCCAAAACTTTTATGGCCCCTAAAAATATTTTAATAGTCGACGCTCATTCAACACTGTTTCCGATAATGTGGTTCACTTTAGATTGGGATATACCTCATTTTTTCGTCTCATATCATAAAATGATATAGAAAAACATATGGACAGCATGGATGAAATACATACATCATGGTGGGGCCCACAGAGCACCGACCACCAGCCAATGGCTGGTGGTAGGGGAGTAGCCAATCTGTTTTTGCAAGACTCCTACTGAAGTGACGTCACTAGTTATATGGGTTCCACCATGATGTGTGTTTTGTATCCACACCGTCAATCAATTCGGGGAGATGTATGAATTGTATCCACACTGTCCATCCATTTTTTCATATCATTTTAGATTATAGTAGATTTAAAAAAAAAAATGCATATCTATGTATCAAGTGGACTACACCATAGGAAATGGTGCTAAGGATGGCCACCATTGAAACCTTTTTAGGGTCCACCATATTGTTTATTTGCCATCCAACCTGTTGATATGGTCATATACACCTGGATGAAGTGAAAAAGTAAATATCATCTTAATCAAAAACTTTTATGGCCCCCAAGAATTTTTCAATGGTAGGAATTTAATCCCCACTTTGTGGTCCATTTGAGCCTTAGATCTTCGTTATTTTCGAGGTCATACTCTAAAATGATATTTATAAATGGATGGACGGTGTGGATAGAATTCATACATCTTGTTGGCCCCTTAGTGGCCCATCGGAGCCTCATTCATCTCATCCCCCATCCAACTATCCATTCATTTCATACAATCATCCAAACATCCATCTATTCAACCATTCCATCCATCTATATATCCAGTCATCCAAACATCCATTCATGTATCCATCCATCCAACCATACTATCCATCCATCCAACCATCTCGTTCATACATCTAATCATCCCATCAATCATCCAAGCATCTATTCATCTATGCCATCTATCCATACAACCACCCTATCCATCTATTCATACATCCATCCAACCATCCCATCCATCCAAGCTATCCATCTAACCATCCGTCGAACAAACCCATCCATCCATTCATTCTATCCAATCATCAAAACATCCATCCATCCATATCATTTATCCATCCAAACAACCACCCATTCATTCCCGTCCCAACCATCCAACCATCTATCCATCCCATCCAAACATCCATCCATTCCATCTAACCATCCATCCCATCGATCAATCTATCATTTGCCCATCTAACCATCCAACCATCCCATCGATTAATCTATCCGTCCATCTAACCATCTAACCATCCCATCCAAACATCCATCCATCCCATCAATCCATCCCAACTATCTCATTCATCGGTCCATCCATCCCATCTATTCACATATTGATCCATCCGACCATCCCATTCAACCAGCCATCTAACTAACCATCCCATATATCCATCCAACCGTCCAAACATCCATCCATCCATCTCATCCAACCACCATTCAATCGATGATTGGAGGTTGATCTAATGGTCGAAAGCACTTTGTGTTGTACAATCATTGATTGGGAGGTTGATCTGTGATTGTCGGTGATGTGCAACATTCGATTGTTGATTGGAGACTTAATGAAGTGATGTATGATGATTTCCACCATCCGATAAAGGATTGGAGGTTGATCAGATGGTCAACAATACTTTCTATAGTTCGATTGTTGATTGGAAGTCGATCAAGCGATTGTCGATGTGCACCATTTCATCGTCAATAGGGAAATTGATAACAAGATTTATGTTGGTTTGTACCGTTCAATCATTAATTGGAGGTTCATCAGATGTTCAACAACACTTCGCGTAGTCCGATTGTTGATTAGGAAGTCGATCAAGCAATCATCAATAATGTGCATTGTTCGATCGTCGATCGGGAACTTAATGAGGAAATAATGTTGATTTCCACTGTTTAATTGATGAGCACACAGACAGATGAAGAAAAACTATTCATAAGAGTACACAGGTAGATAATTTACGATATTATTGTAAATACTCTACCCTTTCACAATGAAATGCGTGGCGAAACGCCTTATCCACCATTTAATTTTTTCAGGAAAAATGGTGGGAAACGTTTTAGTAACAATAATTATAGCTCATCGTAAAAACGTTGACTATTTGCGATGATTTACAATGTTGTTGTAAATACTCTAACATTTCGCAATGAAACTACATTCGTTGCAAAAAGTTTTAGTTGGTATTTGTCACAACGAGTTAGCCTAGTCGTCTCTAAAACAACCTATATGCAGCAACTTTTGTGTCATTGTAAAAACTAATATTTTGTGATGACACTCAATTCGTTGCATAAAATGGACATTAGCGATGACGATTGAAACGCGCGGTGAAATGTCTTTCCCGCCATGTAATTTTCACAGAAAAAATTGGTGGGAAACGTTTTAGCGACGATAATTATAGTTCGTAGCAAAAACATCAACTACTTGCGATGATTTACAATGTTGTTGCAAATACTCTAACATTTTGCAGTGAAACTACGTTCATCACAAATGGTTTCAGTTTGTATTTGTCGCAACGAGTTAACCTGGTCATCGGTAAAGCAGACTATTTGCAGCGACTTTTGTGTCATGGGAAAAAATAATGTTTTGCCATGACACTCAATTCGTCGCATTAAGTGGACATTAGCGATGACCATATAAACGTATGGCGAAACGTCTTTCCCGCCATGTAATTTTTTCGGGAGAAATTGGTGGGAAACGTTTTAGCAACGATAATTATAGCTCGTCGCAAAAACGTCGATTATTTGCGATGATTTACAATGTTGTTGCAAATACTCTAACATTTTGCAATAAAACTACGTTCGTCGCAAAAGGTTACAGTTTGTATTTGTCGCAACGAGTTAACTTGGTCGTCGCTAAATCAGACTATTTGCAGCGACTTTCATGTCGTGGCAAAAAATATTGTTTGTTCACGACACTCAATTCGTCGCATAAAGTGGACATTAGCGATGACTATAGAAACGCGTAGCGAAAGGTCTTTCCTGCCATGTAATTTTCTAGGGAGAAATTGGTGGGAAACATTTTAGCGACGATAATTATAACTCGTCGCAAAAACATCGACTATTAGTGATGATTTACAATATTATTGCAAATACTCTAACATTTTGCAACGAACTAAACATTTTAGCGACGATAATTATAACTCGTCGCAAAAACATCGACTATTAGTGATGATTTACAATATTATTGCAAATACTCTAACATTTTGCAATGAACTATGTTCGTTGCAAAAAGTTTCAGTTTGTATTTGTTGCAACGAGTTAACCTGGTCATCGCTAAAGCAGACTATTTGCAGCGATTTTCGTGTCATGACAAAAAATAATGTCTTGCCACGACACTCAATTCGTTGTATAAAGTGGGCATTAACGATGAACATAGAAACGCATGGCGAAATGTCTTTCCCGCCATGTAATTTTCTGGGGAGAAATTGGCGGAAAACGTTTTAGCGATGATAATTATAGTTCGTTGCAAAAACGTCGACTATTTGCGATGATTTACAATACTGTTGTAAATACTCTAACATTTTACAATGAAACTACGTTCGTCGGAAAAGGTTTCTATTTATATTTTTCGCAACGAGTTAACTTGGTCGTCGGTAAAACTGACTATTTGTAGCGACTTTCGTGTCGTTACAAAAAATAATATTTTGCCACGACACTCAATTCGTCACATAAAGTCGACATTAGCGATGACCATAGAAACGCGTGGCGAAATGTCTTTCCCGCCATGTAATTTTCCATGAAGAAATTGGTGGGAAACGTTTTAGCGACGATAATTATATCTCGTCGCAAAAATGTTGACTATTTGTAATGATTTACAATGTTGTTGCAAATACTCTAATATTTCGCAATGAAACTACGTTCGTCGCAAAAAGTATAATTCAGTATTTTTTGCAATGGGTTGAACTAGTCGTTGCAAAAGCTAATATTTGCGACAACTTTTGTGTCGTTGTAAAAAACTTTTTTTTTACGACACCTAATTTGTCACAAAAAGTGGCTATTAGTGACGACTGGTTAAGATTGTTGTAAAAATTCATACAAAAACTTTTTGCGACAAGTTTTACGATGATAATTGAAGCTCGTCACAAAAAAGTTAACTAGTAGCGATGATTTAAAATGTCATCGTAAATAATCTATTTTTTTGCAATGACTTGAAATGTCGTTGTAAAAAATTGCATTTCCCAATGAAATTAGACTCGTCGCTAAAAAAATCGCTGCAAAAAGTCTATTTTGTTGTAGTGAAGTGTGGTCTCAGCAAATATCATACACTACATACATATATGCATAGGTGCACACATGCACATGCATATATACACTCAGGGCCGTCATAGGGCCTTCTTTTGAAAAAAAAAAAAAAAAAACACATGCACATGCATATATGCATGCAGTAACATAGATTATAATGTTTCAACAACCACTATATGATCTTTTTCTTTTTTCAAAGTTGTGAGCTATTATAAGTTGCACTTTGGTCTACTCTAGTAAAAACTTTAGAGCAATTGTTATCATGAGCCATGGTTTATAACAATAAAAATATGCTGGATCATGAATTGTCTTTTTTGATATGTGTGTGTGTGACAACAACATATGCTTGAATCTGAAATTGTAGCGGTATGATGCTTTGTATCCTTTCATGTAATTGAAGTTTCGCTGGTTCCTTTTTTCCCTCACTGAGTCGTATTTCTAATTCTATAATATTTGATTGCAGAAATGTTAGTTTTGAGTTGAAGTAGTTGATTAAGTAAGAACCTTCTCCAAATAGCTTATTAGTTTTGGTAAATGTTTAGCATTTTGTTCGCAAGGCATGTGTCACCTGATGAGTGGATAACTTGTTTTTTTGGATAAGGACACATGGACTCGTGGGATCATATGATGGACATTTGGGATCCCAAATAGCACACATCCTAAGTGTGTGTTGCATTTGTGCTTGACATTAAATATATTGAAATGAGATATTTTTTCTAAGGCTCAAAAAAGGGACTTCCTTTTCCATCTTAAACTCTATAAAAACTGATTACCATCCAGATGGTATTGCATTACTGTCTTTGCACATAAAAGTATAGAGAGATTTGATGTCATGATTGGGTTTCATGCTATTACATATGCCTAACTTGCTTCTATTCTACGGATCTTTCATTTATTTACTATTCATGCTTTTCCTTCTTCTTTTTTTTTTTTTTTTTTTTTTTTTTTTTTTACAAAGGGATTTTTTGTTCCTTGTTTTATATTTCTTTTACTTGTTTATTTATGTTTCAAGGTGAAGCTTATGAAAAATCTCGTTGATATAGTATTAGCTGAAAATTTTGTTTACGTGGGATCTTTCTTTGAAGGCTATCGATTTTTGAACCATTAGCCTTCAAGGAATGTTATGAAGCAAGAAACATTCCAGATATTACTTCTTGGGTTTGTATGGCATGTGAAACACCTTATGTCAACCAAGAGTGTTGCCTTTGTCCTGTTAAAGGAATGTTTTCTAAAAATTTTAGAAGATCGCTACTTTTTGAGTCTATTAGATAATATCTGCTACAGTTTTAGATTAAGGAAATACAGCCGAAGCCAACCTATGTGCTAAGATCACAACTTTCTATTACCTTAAAATTATTTTATTTTATTTTTTAAATAAAGAAACAACCTCAAGAATGGATATTTCCATGTTTTTTCATAGAACTTTTTGACATTGACCGATCTACATTTCCCTGGAAATCATGAATCCTAAAACAAGTAGGTTATTTAGGATACTTTTCCACAGCTTTCCTCCAACGTGACATCTTCCTTTCCAAATCTACTTTTGGATTTCACCAATCCAAACAAGTCCTAAACCTAATGGGTTTAAAATGCTTATGGAACTCTACAAATTGGATTTCCATTATAATGAGATAAAAGAGCAATGTGAGCAAGGCAATCTTTCATAGCATTGACAGCCTATGGGGGAAATGGAAAGCCCCTGATTGTTTGAATATCTTGTTTCCATACCAAGATTTCTCATTTTTTTTTGTTTCCCATTGTTTTTTGTGATTTTCACTTTGTACCTTCTTCTTTGAATTCTTTTATAATAGTTAGCATATTGGCAAATAATTCTTTGTGGCCTTGGCAATGGAATACAGCTCAGTTCTAGATATAAGGCATTATATTGAAAGGACAATCAAATTTTGGTGTAAATATTTTTATAAGTTGATTCTTTCTTTTCTATTTTTTTTTTGTTTTTTTTTTCTTAGGTGCACATTTACAAAGAGCCATCACTCATAATTCCCGAAACTCCAGGAATTGTACATTATGGGATTTTGAACAACAGAAGGCAGAAGTCAGGTCTTGACTAAGGTGAGTACTAGGGTTTCAATTTCATATCCTTGACAATTTTTTTTATTAACACCACTTGATAGTTTCGTTGATGTAGAGCGGGTCATGGACAATTACATGGCAAAGATGGATCAGAAAAGGCCCGGTCGGCGACAAAAGTGATCTAGACCATCAGACCTTCAATCAGGCGTATCTCACAATCTGGGATGAGTTAGCTGACGTAAAATATATGATTTTGGGGTAGAACGAGCTACTTTAGCCAACCAACCCTGCTATGCTGGGTTATGATGCTCAGAATTGCGAGAAACCCCTGATTTGACGGTTGTTTCCCTGTTTCAATTTCGTTTTTACTATAAATAGTAAGTTTTAGTTTGACTATAACTCTTCATCTGTCGGCCTTTAAGAGTTGCACCCAACGTGAAAGGATCTTAGAATAATTAGGGGAACGGTTTGGTGAAGCCAAATAGGACACTTACTATTTTTGGCGGAAAACCTTGCGCACTAGTAGACATCACGACCGTTTATAAATAGTAAGTTTACTATTTATAGTAAGTTGCGAATTGTAGGAGTTTTAGTTGTAGTTTGATTATGTTTTCTTTCCCATTGCTTAGTACCCTTATTTAATGGGTTGCGAACTCATTTTTATGCACTCATTAATCTATTTCGAATTTATTAGAATTTATTTATATTTTTTGCTCTCTTTTCTCATGGATTCGAGAAAGTCTCTATGAGGAGTCCAGAGAAGTTCCGTGGATTCGGAATAGTTATCCTCTTGAGGAAGACGGTGCTCGACCTCACGTCCTCCCCTGCATCAGTTTGGTATTAGAGCGAGGTTTCTCCTCGGATCGATGACTTCTAACGACGGGTCGTGCAACATTCACATAGGCGGTGCTCTAGGGAATTTGCCTTTAATGGCAGTAACTTTCCAAGCAGCGCAGCAAGAGAATCGGCAAGCCATGCAAGGGCTGCAGGCTTCCATGGACCGCATAGCGAATCTCTTGGCAGAAACCCTAGGGCAACTCCGTGTTCCTGGTGGTAATCCTCCACCGCCAATTGCTAAGACTCGTAATCTGCCCGATTGCAGGATAATGCCGGCAGTGCATCCAAGGGTCATGCCTGAGGATGGGGGCTCCAGTGAGGAGGAGATTGACAACATAATCTTCCAACACCCCAGACTAGGCGGCGATCGAGTAGATCGAGGATTCAAGATACGGGTTGATATTCCTAACTTCAATGGTCAACTACACATTGAGAATTTCCTCGATTAACTTTCTGAAGTTGAGCAATTTTTTGACTATATGGACATCCCTGAAGAAAAGAAGGTCAAGCTGGTGGCCTACAAGTTGATAGGAGGAGCGTCAGCTTGGTGGGAACAACTGCAACTTGCACGAACCAGGCAGATAAAAGCACCAATCCGCACATGGTAACGGATGAAGCAACTACTATGCGCCCAATTCCTCCCTAGCTATTACGATCAAGTATTATTCCAATAATACCAAAATTGTCGACAGGGTGTCGGTCGGTGAGAGAGTACGCAGAAGAATTTTACCGCCTGGCGGCGCGCAACGATTTGGTCGAGACTAAATCGCAGCAAGTCACCTGATTCAACGGTGGATTGCATATGGCGATTCAGGATCGAGTCTAGATGCAGTTAGTCTGGACGATGAATGATGCGATCAAGTTGGCTACTCAGACAGAAGCGCAACTTGAATGTCTTAACACACGAACCTATCCTACTGTAAGGATTACGGTAGCAGGTCCACCTCAGGGAGCTCCACAGCCTAGGGGGAAGGAGCCTGTAGGACCACGCACTCAACCTCCTATGTCTGAGAACCGAGATCAGGGAAGCGAGCAAGCTAAATCCTAAAGGGGCATCTCGACTACTGCTGGTCCAAGTAGAATTCTGAACCCTTATGCTCGGTCAAGGCCCGACAGCTGCTATCGTTGTGGCCAGCCCGGCCACCTGTCAAATACTTATCCCCAGTGAAAAGTGGCAAACCTCGCCATTAATGATGGCAGTGCTGATAACGCTTATGAAGATCCAGATATTGAAGAACAGGAGCATACTGCCAAGGATGAAGTAGATGATTCAGATTGGGTTCAACAAGATCACGGCAAGTCGCTTGTCGTGAGGTGGCTATTATATGCACCAAGAAAAGAAGTACATCTACAACGGCATAACATCTTCCGCACTAGGTGTACGGTGAATCGAAAGGTTTGTGACGTGATCATTGACAGTGGAAGCAACTAAAACATTGTCTCCAGGGGCATGGTGAAAAAATTACAATTGTACATAGAGCGTCATCCCGCTCCATATACAATTGGTTGGATCAAGAAGGTCAGCGAAACAAACGTAACTGAATGGTGCACCATATCTTTTTCAATTGGCAAACATTATAAGGATGAAGTAGTATGCAATGTGGTTGATATGGAAGCATGTCACATACTACTCGGTCGACCCTGGCAATCTGACCGTGACGCCACTTATAAAGGGCGAGATAACATATATATCTTCGTCAAGGACGGCCGGAAGACCATATTGGCCCCTATAGATCCAGAAGGACCACCTGAAACTTCTAAAGTAGAGGGTCATTTTCTCTTAACCATTCGGGACTTCGTGGAAGAATCCAAAGAAACAGGACAGACTTATGCATTAAATGTGAAAGGGGAAGAACTCGAGCCTACCATCATCCCTGAAAGACTAAGGCCCTTGTTAGATGAATTCCAAGAAATCTGGCCCGAGGACCTTTCCGATGGGTTACCCCCTATGCGAGATATCCAACACCATATCGACTTTGTCTCTGGGTCCAGTTTACCTAATCGTCCTCATTATCGAATGAGCCCGAATGAGTGCGAGATTCTGCAGAGACAAGTGAAGGAACTGATCCGTAAGGGTCTTATTTGAGAAAGCATGAGCCCATGTGTTGTACCAGCTTTGCTAACTCCAAAGAAAGATGGGAGTTGGCGCATGTGTGTCGACAGCCGGGCCATCAACAAGATCACCATAAAATACAGGTTTCCTATACCACGGTTGGATGATATGTTGGATATGCTAGAGGACACAAAAATATTCTCTAAATTGGACTTAAGGAGCGGCTACCATCAAATTCAAATACGGCGGGGTGATGAGTGGAAAACAATCTTTAAGACTAAGGAAGGATTGTACGAATGGATGGTCATGCCTTTCGATCTTTCTAATGCGCCTAGCACATTCATGAGGTTGATGAACCAAGTTCTGATACCTTTTATTGGACAGTTCATTGTGGTTTATTTTGATGATATTTTGATATACAGTCAAGACGAAACCACCCATATCGAGCACCTCAAGAAAGTCCTTCAAGTGCTCACTGAAAATAAATTGTACCTCGATTTAAAAAAGTGTAGCTTCATGGCTGATAGCCTATTGTTTCTAGGTTTTGTGATTACATTCACGGGCATTCAAGTGGATGAGGAAAAGGTGAAGACAATCAGAGAATGGCCGGTTCCCAAAAATATTCATGAAGTGCGAAGTTTCCATGGACTAGCGACATTATATCGTCGGTTCGTGAAAAATTTCAGTATCATTATGTCACCGATCACAGATTGCATGAAGAAAGGACAGTTTCAGTGGATCGACGAAGTCGACAGGAGCTTTCCGAAATCAAGCACAGATTATCCATGACCCCGGTTCTTGTACTTCCCAACTTCAACAAACTGTTTGAAGTTGAATGTGATGCCTCATATGTCGAGATTGGGGGAGTTTGTCTCAAGAAGGTAGACCGATAGCCTTCTACAGTGAGAAAATTAGTGATGCAGGCAAGAAGTGGTCTACATATGAGATCGAGTTGTACGTGGTGGTCCAGGAACTATGACACTGGCCATATTATTTGATTCAAAGGGAATTCATACTTTACACGGACCACCAAGCCCTTAAATTTATTAATAGTCAAGCTAACATTAACCGTGTGCATGCTAGATGGATCTCGTTTTTGCATGAATTGACATTAGTACTAAAGCACAAGTCAGGGTAACAAAACAAAGTAGCCGATGCACTGAGTCCGTGCAACTTTGTTAGTCACTATGAGCAATGACGTTGTCGGGTTTGATCGCCTCAAAGACATATATGCCGACGACGACGACTTCAAGGACGCATGGGTTAGATGTCAGGAAGGTCACCTCGGTAACTTACATATACAAGACGGGTTCCTTTTCAAGGGAAATCGACTATATATCCCAAAGAGTTCATTAAGGGAACAGATAATCCAAGAGCTACATGGAGGTGGCCTCAGTGGACACCTTGGGCGAGACAAGACACGAGCTCTTGTGGAAGAACGGTATTACTAGCCGCAATTGGTACGTGATGTGGGAAAGGCAGTCCAACATTGTTATATTTGTCAGACTTCCAAGGAGCAATCTCATAATACGGGCCTCTGCACCCTGTTACCAGTACCTGACGGCCCTTAGGAGGATTTATCTATGGACTTTGTGCTTGGTCTCCTACGAATACAACACGGTATGGATTCGGTGTTCGTGGTAGTAGATCGTTTTTTCAAGATGACGCACTTTATTTCATGCAAGAAGACTTTCGATGCAACACACGTGGCGAATTTATTCTTCAAAGAAATTGTGCGGCTACACGGGGTTCCCAAGACTATTACTTCCGACCGTGACACGAAGTTCATAAGCTACTTTGGGTAGACTTTGTGGACTCGATTCGATACACATCTTCAATTCAGCAGCGCGTACCACCCATAGGCTGACGGTCAAACTGAGGTTGTGAATCGCACGTTGGGAAACCTCCTTCGATGTATTTCAGAAGAAAAATCGAAGCAATGAGATTTGGCCTTGTCTCAAGAGGAGTTTGCATTCAACAACATGGTGAACCGCTTGACAGGAAAATCCCCGTTCCAAGTTATTTACGGACGAGTCCCTTGCTACACACTAGACTTGGTCCCTCTGCCCAAGCTCCCAGGCATGAGCATTACAGCAGAACATATGGAAGACAAAATCATGGGCATTCATGCAGAGGTACAGAACAAGCTACATGCCTAGAACAAAAAGTACAAGGAGCAAGCAGACAAGCATAAGTGACAGAAAGTGTTCGAGGTGGGCCACCAAGTAATGGTCCATCTACGCAAAGAAATATTTCTGACTAAAACATATAATAAGTTGAAGAATAAAAAGATTGGACTGGTACCAATCATCCGAAAGATCAATGATAACACTTATATTGTTGATCTTCCAGATGATATGGCGATCTCACGGACTTTCAATGTCGCGGACCTGACCGAGTATCATGAATCAGCGCATAATGATAACTCGAGGATAAGTTCTTTTAAAGTGGAGGAGACTGATGTAGAGTGGGTCGTGGACAATTACATGGCAAAGATGGATCAGAAAAGGCCCGGTCGGCTACAGAAGTGATCTGGACCATCAGACCTTCAATCAGCGTATCTCGCAATCCGGGATGAGTTAGCCAACGTAAAATATATGATTTTGGGGTAGAACAAGCTACTTTATCCAACCAACCTAGGTACACAGGGTTGCAACACTTGAAATTGCGAGAAACCCCTGATTCGACGGTCGTTTCCCTGTTTCAATTTCGTTTTTACTATAAATAGTAAGTTTTAGTTTGACTATAACTCTTCATCCGTCGGGCTTTAGGAGTTGCGCCCAACGTGAAAGGAGCTTAGAATAATTAGGGGAACGGTTTGGTGAAGCCAAATAGGACACTTACTATTTTTGGCGGAAAACCTTGCGCACTAGTAGACATCACGACCGTCTATAAATAGTAAGTTTACTATTTATAGTAAGTCGCGAATTCTAAGAGTTTTAGTTGTAGTTTGATTATAATTTCTTTCCCATTGCTTAGTACCCTTATTTAAAGGGTTGTGAACTCATTTTTATGCACTCATTAATCTATTTCGAATTTATTAGAATTTATTTCTATTTTCTGCTCTCTTTTCTCGTGGATTCGAGAAAGTCTCTGTGAGGAGTCCAGAGAAGTTCCGTGGATTCGGAATAGTTATCCTCTTGAGGAAGACGGTGCTCGACCTCACGTCCTCCCCTGTGTCATTCGTTCTCTTGAGTACTTGTGATGGTCTCTAGTGACTATTGTAGAAGTAAAGAAAAATTGTTCACCTAAAAAAATGGTTTTTATTAAGCAATTTTATAAGACTTCTTGGTGTCTTTTCAGGACTCCTCGGGTCAGAATATAAATTTGTGAAAATGTTCATTTTGTTTGTTCTACTAAGCTCTCAAGAAACCGAATCAGGGCCATAGAGGAAATCCTTGGGATTGCAAAAGCGTCGTCTTCGTTCTCGTACCTTAGAGTCCCTCTGATACAAGGAAGGCTCAAATCTTCTCATTTCTATCCGTTGGCTGACAGAATAGTGGGGCGAATTAATGGGTGGAAGACCCAAATCTTATCGCAGGCTGGGAGAGCAGTTTTGGTTAAGAATGTGCTAACTAGCATTCCGGTGCACACAATGGCGGCGATACACGTTCCTATGAAGGCGTTGAGCTCAATTGAGAAGCAGATGGCAAAGTTTTTTGGGGGATGGACAGAAGGGAAAGAAAAATGTCATTGGAAGACCTGGAAAGTGTTGGCTTTGCCTGAAGAAGAGGGTGGTATCGGGATAAGACGCCTTACGGACATCATGACAGCCTTTCGGCTCAAAATGGCATGGACTATCAGGTTTGGGAAGGATATAAATGTCTGGAAGCACTTCATGGCTACCAAGTACCATATGGATTTGAGTCCCACCTTGTCGGAGTGGCCTACGCGCCTGTCCTCTCCTTTATGAAGTGGATTTTGGACCTCATCCCTATCGTTGATTCCCGAGTGCTATGGCAAATCGGTGATAGTAAGTGTAATTTCTGGCAAACGAATTGGACAGGTTTAGGGCTGCTCTCGCAGCTTGTTCAACATGAGGTGCCTGAGGGCATGCGGGACCTTGAGGTGTTTAACGTGCTTGGTCAGGAGGGTCCCCTCCCTCCCTCTTCTGTGTGGCTCCTCCTCCCTCAGGGTGTGATCAATCAGATTTTTCACGCTGGTTTCTGCATTGGAAGGGGTTCAGACACGCCAATCTGGCCTTTCACCCCAGGTGGGGAGTTTTCTGTTAAATCTGCTTGGGAGTTGAGTAGAATCCAGCGTCCGAGTCGGAGTTGGTCTCGGTGGGTGTGGCATGCAAAACTCCCACTGAAAATGTCGTTGCTTGTTTGGAAAGTTTTACAAAGAGCGGTCCCGGTTGACTGTGTTGTACAGTCTCGCGGCGTCCAGCTTGCTTCCAAATGCGTCTGTTGCGCCTTGCAAGGTACTCAAGTTCCCCCTTCGCATGCACAGGAATCGGCTCTCCTTTTATTTGTTTCAAGTAAGTTAGCTCAGAGAGTGTGATATGAGATCGGTAGGGACTTTCAGATTGTTGTCATGAAGGTTATGTCAATTGAAGCTCGGCTTCATCAGTGGTGGGTGGTGGTCTTGTCAAAGCAGAGGAGAAGTATAGTCCAGATGCTTACGCCTTACATCATCATTTGGGAGATTTGGAAAGCCCGAAATGCAGCGATTTTTGATTCGGTAGTGGTGTCCTCGGATTTAGTTACTGCTAAAATCAGGTGGTGGAAGGTTCGTATTTCTGGCTCAACGGCGGGTGTTGGTAAAACTATCGTGGGTAGATAGCTCAGTCAGTAGCTCTCCCAAGTGCATTCGGGTATTTATTTTGGGGGGCGAGCCTTAGTAGTGAAGTGGGAGAGGCCTCCGACTAGATGGATTAAGGTAAATGTGGCTGGTTCCTCTCGTGGGAATCCGGGCAGTTCAGGTGGGGGTGGAATTGGTCAGGATGAAATGGGCAATCTCATTTTTTCTTTTTCAGTGGGCTATGGTGTTGGAACGAACACGGTGGCAGAATTACGTGCGGTTCATAATAGCCTTTTCCATGCTCTCCAAATGGGCATGTCCCATATCATCATTGAATCTGACTCTAGACAAGTGATTGATATGATCAATGGTGTGGCCAAGCCAGGTTGGAAATGGAAATCTTGGATACTCAGAATCAACCACCTGTGAGCGCGGGGTCGTACTCAGTTCGTGCATGTCGTGAGGAAAGGAAATTCTCCAGCTGATCTCTTGGCCCAGCATGGGAGTGCTACCCAGTCCTTTTCTTATTTCGATACTTCTATTGCTCTTCCCCACTAGGTTAGAGGTTTTATTCTTCTCGATAAGGTTGGTCTGGGTTCGATTAAGTCTTTGTAAAGGTTTTGCTTTGGTGTCCAGTTAGTTTCTCACGATAGGCACCTATCCTTGGGGTGCCCAAATGTACAGACCATCTTTTTCAATGGAAAAATCTTTCTTAAAAAAAAATAATAATAAAGCAAATTTATAAGATAAATATTGACTCGGCAAAGTTTTCATGGCCTGGTGGATTGGCCAAGCCAATGCAAAACTTGGCCGATTTTTGAATAGGACTGATGCATAGTATGAATCGGTGGAGTGGTTGCAGGTTTGGAGATTTTGGCTTTGGGGTCTCTTTTGTTTACATATATGGGGCTGGTGCTTTTTCAGGATGAGGAGTGGCTCGAGCTGTTGGTGTGGATCATATGATATGGTCATGGAAAACAAACACGAAGCTTTCAATATTTTTCTGATATGGTACTTTACTATTTCTTTTAAGACTTTATGATTGAAAATGTGTTGTGGGGTCACCGTCTTTCCTGAAAATGGCAACAATGAACTACATAATATACTTGGTTTTGGTTTATTTGAGTTAATATATGTCATGTCATGTTCCTTGCTCACAATCCTTTGATTCGGACAATGAAAATTTCAAAACTTATAACTTAGAGAAAGATGATCTTTCCACCAAATCAATTGACTATGCCCAACTGTTGGCATGCTAAGGATCATCTCAAGTTGAGGTTAGGATCCAATAGTATTGATGAAACCAGAATCTTGCTTGGGAAACACACAGATAGTAACAACCATAATGAAGAGCGGGAAATAGCTCCTTTTGGTAATGTTGTAAGACCTAGTCAACTTGCAGCTGAAAGTAATTCACACAAAGAAGCTGGTCTAGGTGATCCTATAGCAGATACAATTTGTTACACTAATCATGCTTGGAGTGGAGATGAAGATGGTTTGAGAGAAAACGCTGATATTCTTTGTTTTCAGGAATTGCTCATTGTTTTTTTTTTCTGGGCTTGCTATTTGCTAAGTTTACTATCGAAGGAACTTTTAGGAGATTTTGAAGCATGCACTGAGATGTTGAAAGGGCCTAGTTATATGCCCTAGAGGGGGGGTGAATAGGGCAATGCCAAATAAAACTTAAAACAATGGAATAATAAAAGATATAAATAACAATGCTAAAATAATAACAATCTCAAAGCATATGAAATATGAGAATGATACTGAATCAGTTCTAAGGACAACCTTACACCAAAAACCAATGGCTTATGGTAGGACAACCTTATTTCTAGAACAATCAGAAATCACAAATGATATGGAAAATAAATCAAGAAAAACTTACAGAGATAAATCCTAAGTTAGTACACCATTCAACTACACTTGCTTGAAATGAAAATTACAACATTCATCCACAAAAGCAATCCATAATACTGAAGCAATAAATGAATAAAGAAATCAAGCACATCCACAACACAAAGATATATAGTGGTTCGCCTGTGTGTTCACCAACTATTAGTCAACAGCCACACAGAATGCTACTCCACTCCTAATATCCTCACACAGGGGATATTAACATGCACTCTCAAAAATAAGTTTTCACAGGTTCACCCAAAACCTTCACAATTGTGTCTTTTTATCTCGGGCTTACATAATCCAAAAACTCCACAATCTGAGTTTTCTGGCTCTCCTCAGATAACCAATACAATGAGATTTTTCTGGCAAATCTCAAACAAAACCAGAGAAAGTAAATTATAAAGTACAATACCTGGATCTCCTTTTGAAGTAGCCCAGTAGAACCAATCGGAGTAGATGTATGATACGTCGTTCAATGTCCAATACTCACTTAAGAATGATTCTATGTCTAATTGATTTTAGATTAAATTAAGAAGAGCAAGGTCTATTTGATTTTGATCCCAGAAGAAGGAATATCACAAATTCCTCTTTTCTAAATGAGATTGGAATGTGGATCAAAATCACAATAGAATAATGTTAACAAAAGGAATATTAAATATGCACAGTAGCTTAAAAAAATAATCACAACTTATCTCAGAGGATAGCCTTAAATCGCTTGAATTGAATGGAATGGAATGTCTAAAACTCTAAAATTCGTGCATTATTTATAGCCTGAAAAAATCCCATCTTCGACTGGTTTTAGGATCCCTAGGACCGGTCGTAGCTTAAAAGATTTTTGAAAGATTTCCGCGGGATTAGATTAGTTGTTCCCACGACTAGTCTTAGGTCACCGACGACCGGTCGTGGGCCACCTACGACTGGTCGTGTGTCACCTACGACTAGTCGTAGGACCCTAGATAAGTCACTGGAGTTCGAGTCGTAGGACTACGACCGGTCGAAGGATGAGTCGTAGAACTTCCCAGGACTGGTCGAAGCAAGTCCAGGACTGGTCGAAGGACAACCAGGAAAATCTGAAAATCAGTAACAACCTAGGGTGGGGTCTGAGAAACCTAAGATGGTCGAAGCAAAGCTAGGACGGTCTTAAGATTTCTATGATTTGGTCTTAGAAACATCATAACAAGCATATTAAAATATTCAGATTATATATCCAGAATGACCTATCAGACAGACCAACCTAAGGTCAATCTAAGGTCAAACAAACCTTGAAGTGAGATGAACATTGAAGTCTTGAAGGTCTGTATTCTCAGATGACCTTGAAGGAAAATCTTGAATCAAGTTGACGGCTTTCTAGAGCTTGGTACTTTCTTGACTTGTCTTGATGAAGTCTTCTAATCTTGAACTTGTTAGAAGCAAACTTAAAGTCTTCTATTCTTGTAGACTTCATCCATGACATGTCTTGCAAACATTCTTCATTTATGATCTTGTCTTGAAAACATTCTTCATTCATGATCTTGTCTTGAAGCAGTGTGTAGTCACAAACAAGAAACACAAGAAGTACAAGACATATAGGTTTTGACACTACACAATTTGACAACCAAAGGGATATGAAATCATAGCACTAACAATCTCCCCCTTTGTCAAATTTGTGACAAAACACATTTATTAATTATAAGAGTAAAATGAAGAAAGAATCATGAGCCATCAGAGCCATCAAAAATACTCTACTCCCCCTAAGTGAGTATAAACAATCAATCATATTCTCTCTCTTTCAATTACTTCAATTACTCTCTCCCTTTCTCCCTTGTTCCATACTACTCCCCCTTTTTGTCTCAAAATGACAAGGGAAGGCTAAAGGAGAAAAGAGAACACCATATGAAGAGTCAAGATTAATTATCAAATCAGTACAACACTTCAATGTTATCAATCCAAATAAAGGATATACAATAAAACTAAACATACAACCAAAGTCATCAACCGTAATAATAATACAGAATCCATCATATTAAAAAAAAGATAATCCACCTAATCAGATCCAGATGAAGGAGCAGGGATGGTTGGATCAATCTGAAGTAAGCCCCTATTAATGCGACGAAGAGTTTTTCACATATATTTAAATTGCATATCATGGGCTACACTCAGGTTATCAACCTTCTCCTCCAATGCACTTAGACATGCATCATAACTAGAAGAGGGATTGTAATCAGAATCATTTTGGGAGTCAGTTTCAATTTCTTCAAATATATCATCCATATTTATATCAGCCTGTGGAGGAAGATCAGCTGCTTCCCCTTCATTTCTTGCTTCAGCACCTTCACCACCACCTTCATAGAATTGACCAGGAAGCAAATCTAACTTCATCTTATTTAAATTAGTATTATTGAATAAAAGATGATGAATTGGTGCCTCATTCTCAGGTAAAGCAACAAGCATATTTATGGCTAAACAAGTCATAAGATAACCAAATGGAATATCACTATGACCCGGATGAAGATGAAACTGAATGATAAAATGACATATCAAAGAAGGTAAACAGACAACGATGCTGGACACAACAGAGTGCAATACCCGAACATGAAGGCAGTCAACTCGGTTTTATTGTCGGACCGAGGATACAAGTTTGAAATGAAGATCTAGTGTAAAACTCTGTATCTGGGTAATAAAAATTTTAAGGGGAGCGCATTTCCTTTGTGCGTCCATTGTACTTCCATATTGCATAAATCTCTTGTCAACATTTGTTTTTTTTATTCTGAAGGTTTGTCATATAATGTATGAATCGGAATACCTTCATCCTTGACAGGTATATCCATAATACCTGATATCAAATGTCAATCTATTAGAAATTTCCCTTCTCTAGTAGCAATTGAGAACGTTAAATTATCAAGGGAAAAATCAGAGATACATGCAACCATAGATTGTGCAATGGACTGGTATGCAGGCCCACCCTAAAAAAAATGTTAGTCCGACCCAATGATTCAAGGAGAGGGACAATCCCAAATTGTTCAATGTGATTAAGACTTACAGGACGCTCAACGATAACTTTACGGCTACGTAAATCCCGTACATCATTGGGATCATCTTCGGGTGACCGAAGGTGCCGTTTTGTTATAGATGTAGTTCTAGATGAAGATGGACCACGGGATGTTTTCTTTTTCCCTCTAACATCCATTTTCAACAAGATTTACCAAGGAGCAAGCAAAAAAGAACACTAGAAGTGGTGGGTTTCTCTAGATCAGAATTTTAGAGAGGAAACCCTAAAAAAATTCAACAAAAGACGAGATCTAGCTTATGGAATAAACAAATCAAAGCATAGAAAGCATAAATCTTCAATAAAAATGAAGAAAAACGACTTATCTTGAAGAAAATCACGAAATCTCAAGACTGGTTGAGCCACGACTCGTCGAAGGAAGAAGAGGAAATGAAGACGAAAGTGATTTTCCTCAATTATAAGATGCTCACGATCTTTACGACCAGTCGAGTGCAGTCTACGACCGGTCGAGCATCGACAAAAATAAATATTTTTATACAAATTGAAATTTATACACATAAAAATTCAAAATATAGTACACTATGATACATGCAGATAAGTATATTCAATTTAAAATGCACATACCAAGATCAAATTTCATTTTAGTTAACCTGCTTTTGTCGAACGGTTTAGTAAATATATCAGCAAGTTGGACATCGGTTGGAATATATTCCAAAGAGATAGCTTTTTCTTCAACTAATTCACGAATGTAATAATACCTAATGCCAATATGCTTAGTACGCGAATGCTGAATTGGATTTTTAGAAATATTGATAGCACTGGAATTATCACAATGTAAGATCATTGAATCTTGATTAATTCCATAATCGCTTAACATGCGTTTCATCCATACGAGTTGAGTACATGCATATCCTGCTACGATATACTCAGCCTCAGCAGTGGAAAGCGATATTGAGCTTTGCTTTTTGCTAAACCAAGAAACCAAACAGTTTCCAATGTAAAAACAACCACCATTGGTTGATTTTCTATCATCAATATTACCAGCCCAATCAGCATCTGAATACCCAGCTAATTTAACATTAATATCAAAAGGATACCAAAGACCCAAATTAATTGTACTTGCGACATATCTAATAATCTGTTTGACAGCAGTGAGATGTGAATCTTTAGGATTAGACTGATATCTCGCACAAATACCAACGCTAAAAGCGATATCAGGTCTACTAGCAGTTAGATATAATAAACTACCAATCATACTACGATATAGCTTAGGATCTACATCTTTACATGTAGAGTCTTTTGAGAGTCTCAAGGTTGTACTCATAGGAGTATCAAATTTTTTACCATTCTCAAATCCAAACCTTTTAACCAAGTTTGTAGCATACTTGGTTTGAGAAATGAAGATTCCATCAGGTTGTTGTTTTACTTGTAACCCTAGGAAGTAATTTAGTTCACCAACCATGCTCATTTCGAATCTTGATTTCATCAACTCTGCAAACTCAATAGACATGTTAGAACAAGTTGATCCATAAATAATATCGTCTACATAGATTTAAACCATTAAAATCTTATTATTATGTTTCTTAACAAAAAACGTCTTATCGACACTTCCTACTTGAAAACTATGACTAAATAAGAATTTAGTCAATTTTTCATACCATGCCCTGGGCGCTTGTTTCAAACCATAGAGAGCCTTTTTGAGACGAAATACATGATCAGAAAGCTTGGGGTCTTCAAACCCTGAGGGTTGTTCTACATAAACTTCTTCATGTAAATCGCCATTTAAGAATGCAATCTTTACATCCATCTGATAAATTTTAAACTTTCTAAAGCAAGCGATGGAAATAAAAAGTCTGATAGATTCGAGGCGAGCGACTGGAGCAAAGGTTTCATCGTAATCGATGCCTTCAATCTGAGTGTACTCTTGTACAACCAGTCTAGCCTTGTTTCGTATAATATTTCCAAGTTCATCAGACTTTTTTTTAAAGATCCATTTTGTTCCAATAATGTGTTTATCTTTAGGTCTAGGAACAAGATACCAGACATCATTACGAACAAATTGATTAAGTTCATCCTGCATAGCTACTATCCAATTTTCGTCAGAAAGAGCTTCTTTTACATTAACCGGTTCTATTTAGGATGTAAAACAAACATAATTACATATGTTTTCAAGTTGTTTGCGTGTACGAACTCTAATGAGAGGGTTTCCAAGGATTTAATTGGTTGGATGATCTTTGACAGTCCTAGGTTCAGATTGAGATGAAGATGTATCTTGATTGTCGATTATAAGAATTTCATCATCATCTGAACTCGGAGCAAGTGTATTCAAATGATCATCAATGACCACATTGATGGACTCTTGAATCACACCTGTTCTTTTATTTAGAACCCTATAGGCTTGACTGTTTAAGGAATATCCAAAGAAAATATTTTCATCACTCTTCGTATCATATTTTCCCAAATTTTCACGATCTCGTAAAATGTAACACTTACTACCAAAAATTTGAAAGTATTTGACAGTAGGTTTCTTTTCGAACCATAACTCATAAGCAGTCTTATTTTCAGATTTACTAGTATAAACACGATTAATAATGTAGCAGACAATATTAATTGCTTCAGCCCAAAGATTTCTAGAGAGCTTCATACTATTTAACATGACATTAGCCATATCCTGAAGCACTCTATTTTTTCTCTCAACTATACCATTTTGTTGAGGAGTTTTGGGCGCAAAGAATTCATGTGATATTCCTTGATCACTACAGAATTTCTCAAAACTACTATTTTCGAATTCAGATCCATGATCACTACGGATCTTATAAACTTGAGAACCTTTTTCATTTTGAATTCGTTTGATGATCTTCTTTACTTCATCTAAGGTTTCAAATTTGTCTTTTAAGAACGATACCCAAGTGAATCTAGTAAAGTCATCTACGATAACCAAGATGTATTTTTTGCCACCTCGACTCTCCATTCTGGTTGGTCTAATGAGATCCATGTGGAGAAGCTCGAGAGGTCTAGATGTGGTATTGGAGTTCACTTTCTTGTGAGAGCTCCTAATCTGTTTGCCCAACTGGCATTCACCACTTATTTTGTCTACTTTTTGTAATTTGGGTAGACCTCTTATAAGTTCTCTTTTGCTCAATCTAAACAAGTTCCGGTAGTGTACATGTCCAAGGCGTTTATGCCATAATTCAATCTCATTAGTATGGACCATGTAACATGATTAAGTAGATGAGCTTGCATCACTAACGATGTAGCAGTTTTCAGAAGTTCTGCGACCAGTTAATATAACAGAACCCTCTTTATTAACAATCTCACAACCTTGATTAGAAAACTTTACATTATGGTTGTTGTCACATATCTGAGATATACTCAGTAGGTTGTGTTTCAAGCCCTCAACATACAATACATTTTTAAATAAGGGAAGGTTATAAAGCTGAACCATACCTTGGCCAATGATTTTGCAATTGCTTCCATCACCAAAAGTGACTGACCCATCAGTCCTATCTTTTAGATCGATGAATAAAGCTTTGTCGCCTGTCATATGCTTGGAGCAACCACTGTCTAGGTACCACTTTGAATGGCTTGTAGCTTTGAAAGCAGTGTGGGCAACTAAGCAGCCAACTTGAGGGACCCATTTCAGTATTATTTTGGGTTTAGAAGTGTAGTTGGACTTTTTCTGTCTGTTGTTATACGAATGACCTATAGAGTTAAATTTCAATAGCTCCTTGAGAAGATCAATAATCTTTTCAACCAAAGGATTTCGGTTTTGAAGATCGAGGTTGACTTTACTATTTTTAGGTTTTTGAAGGGTCCTCGAATTTTTTGGAAGACCTTAATAAGTATTCTTTACTTTTGAGTTCGAAGACTCTCCTTTCACAAACTTAGGAGTAGTATTCTTTTGTTTAGAAGAAGTATTCTTATCATAGCCCAACCCGGATCGATCGCCACATTTTCTTGATCTGGATAACAATTTTTCTAATTTAGGATCACCTTGGGCATATCTCCAAGTGTCTTTCAAACTCAAAAGAGAAGCTACTTCATTTTTGAGTTTCTCGTTCTCGGATTTCAAATCATCAACTTGGGAGGTTTTGATTTTTAAATCACATTTGGTCTTTTCAAAAAAATTGAAAATATGAGATTTTTCTAAAACAAGAAACTCATAATCTTCTTTAAGTTTAGAAAACTTTTCCTTTTCTAATTTAAGCTTGACAACAATTTTACAACTCTCCTTATAAAGGGCATTGTATGCATCCTGAAGATCTTCTTCATTGTCGCAATCACTATTCAGATTCTCTTCGCTAGTTACTTCATCATAATCCGAAAAAGTGACTTTGGCTAGAGTCATAAGGGCTTTAATATCATCTCCCGACTCGTTTTCAAAATCTTCTGATTTCGAAGAGGATTCCGAATCAGATGATTCATCCCAAGTAGCCAACATACTCTTCCTTTTTTATTTGTCCTTTTAGGACATTTGTTAGCCAAGTGCCCATACTCTTGACAGTTGTAATATTGACTATCTTTCAAAGATTTTTGAGCTCTAGGTTTAGATTGTCTCTTATCATTTGATTTTTGAAAATCTACTTTTTTCTTATTTTTGAAAATTTTATAAAACCTTTTTACAAAAAGTGCCATATCATCTTCAGAATTTTCAAAGTCTGAAGTACTCTCTTGTGAAATATTTTTAGATGATTTGAGAGCAATTGATTTTCCTTTTGGAGCTTTAAAGTTCAATTCGTAGGCCTGTAAAGAACCAACTAGTTTCTCAACCCTCATGTTATCCGAATCACGAAGTTCCTGAATCGCAGTTACTTTTGAATTGAACCGTTCAGGAAGTGAGCGTAGTATCTTTACACACACTTTACTTTCTGGGATTCTATCACCAAGACCCCACATTGAGTTTACAATGTCATTCAATCTAGTGTAGAAGTCCATAAACATTTCATTCTCCTCCATATGAATTTCTTCAAATTTAGTTGTGAGGAGTTGGACTTTAGATTTCTTGACAATTGAAGTACCCTCGGGTGTCATTTCTAAAAGATCCCATGCTTGTTTAGCATTTTCACACGAGATGATTCTTTTGAATTCATCTGGTGACAATGCACAAGTAATTGCATTTAGTGCTTTTGCATTGGCACTACTCTCACTTTTCTGAAGTGTGGTCCAAAGGGCATAAGATATTACTTTCATTGATTTTGAACCATCTTCATCAGTTACTTCAGTGATAGGTAGTTTCCATCCATTCACTGTGCCTAGGCATACACTTTCATCCATGGATTTGAGAAAGATTCTCATCCTTACTTTTCAATAAGCATAGTTTGTGCCATTAAAGGGTGGTGGCCTAGTGACAGATAGGCTATCAAAATTTGACATCTTAATATAGCATAGATCGTTAGCTCAGGAAATAAATCCAATAAATAAGCAATAAGCAAGAGCTATTTGGCTCTGATACCACTTGAAAGGGCCTAGCTATATGCCCTAGAGGGGGGGTCAATAGGGCAATGCCAAATAAAACTTAAAACAGTGGAATAATAAAAGATATAAATAACAATGCTGAAATAATAATAATCTCAAAGTATATGAAATATGAGAATGATACTGAATCAGTTCTAAGGACAACCTTACACCAAAAACCAATGGCTTATGGTAGGACAACCTTATTTCTAGAACAATCAGAAATCACAAATGATATGGAAAATAAATCAAGAAAAACTTACAGAGATAAATCCTAAGTTATTACACCATTCAACCACACTTGCTTGAAATGAAAATTACAACATTCATCCACAAAAGCAATCCACAATACTGAAGGAATAAATGAATAAAGAAATCAAGCACATCCACAACACAATGATATATAGTGGTTCGCCTGTGTGTTCACCAACTGTTAGCCAACAGCCACAAAGAATGCTACTCCACTCCTAATATCCTCACATAGGGGATATTAGTATGCACTCTTAAAAATAAGTTTTCGTAGGTTCACCCAAAACCTTCACAATTGTATCCTTTTATCTCGAGCTTACACCATCCAAAAACCCCACAATCTGAGTTTTCTGGCTCTCCTCAGATAACCAATACAATGAGATTTTTCTGGCAAATCTCAAACAAAACCAGAGAAATTAAATTACAAAGTAAAATACCTGGATCTCCTTTTGAAGTAGCCCAGTAAAACCAATCGGAGTAGATGTATGATACATCATTCGATGTCCAATACTCACTTAAGAATGGTTCTATGTCTAATTGATTTTAGATTAAATCAAGAAGAGCAAGGTCTATTTGATTTTGATCCCAGAAGAAGGAATATCACAAATTCCTCTTTTCTAAATGAGATCGAAATGTGGATCAAAATCACAATAGAATAATCCTAACAAAAGAAATATTAAATATGCACAGTAGCTTAAAAAAATAATCACAACTTATCTTAGAGTATAGCCTTAAATCGCTTGAATTGAATGGAATGGAATGTTTAAAACTCTAAAATTCATGCATTATTTATAGCCTGAAAAAATTCCATCTTCGACTGGTCTTAGGATCCCTAGGACCGGTCGTAGCTTAAAAGATTTTTAAAAGATTTCCACGGGATTAGATTAGCTGTTCCCACGACTGGTCTTAGGTAACCTACGGCCAGGTCAGGCCACCCTACGACCGGGTCGTGTGTCACCTACGACTAGTCGTAGGACCCTAGATAGGTCGCTGGAGTTCGAGTCGTAGGACTACGACCGGTCAAAGGATGAGTCGTAGAACTTCCCAGGACTGGTCGAAGCAAGTCCAGGACTGGTCGAAGGACAACTAGAAAAATTCAAAAATCTGTAATAACCTAGGGCTGGTCCTGAGAAACCTAAGCGGTCGAAGCAAAGCTGGGGTGGTCTTAAGATTTCTAGGATCGGTCTTAAACAGTTTACATAACAAGCATATTAAAATATTCGGATTATATATCCGAATGACCTATCATACAGACCAACCTAAGGTCAATCTAAGGTCAAACAAACCTTGAAGTGAGATGAACATTGAAGTCTTGAAGGTCTGTATTCTCAGATGATCTTGAAGGAGAATCTTGAATCGAGTTGACGGCTTTCTAGAGCTTGGTACTTTCTTGACTTGTCTTGATGAAGTCTTCTAATCTTGAACTTGTTAGAAGCAAACTTGAAGTCTTCTATTCTTGTAGACTTCATCCATGACATGTCTTGCAAACATTCTTCATTTATGATCTTGTCTTGAAAACATTCTTCATTCATGATCTTGTCTTGAAGCAGTGTGTAGTCACGAACAAGAAACACAAGAAGTACAAGACATATAGTTTTTGACACTACAAAATTTGACAACCAAAGGGATATGAAATCATAGCACTAACAGATGTCCATTCTTGTAAAATTACCTGTTTGTTTCTGATTACTATGGTTGTTAGTTTCCTAATAGTTATTTGGATTTGCATCTCTGACTTTCAGGTGCTTTTAAAGCTGGTTGTGATAACAGTGCTTGTAATTGCAGAGTCTTCAGACAACTGCATAAAGACGGTATGAAGCTATAGAGTGGTTTTTTTTTTTTTTTTTCTTTTCTTTGGGTGTAGGAGCATTTATGGAGATATTGGACAAGTCATATGTGAAATGCAGGTTGGCTTTGGGACCTACAGTAAAAGTGCATCACTGGGACCTATAGTAAATGTGCCACTATGAAGAAAACACCATAACTAGAAAATTTTAGTAGTTGGTGGGACCCACACATCAGCAGGTGAGGCTACCAATATACCAAAAACCATGTGCCCATGGATTGTAGTTGTACAACAGCAGGCTTAAATGGTACTTTAAAGTACTGAATATATGGAGACCTATTTTTAGAACATTTCAAGCATGTGTATTTCTAATAAAATTCAAATTTAAAAAAGTAGTTTTTTCAGTTGCAATTTTCTTCAATCTCTATTATTCTATTAATAAAACGGGCAGGCGATATTAAGATAAGAGTTTGTTTTGCCTATGTCTGTGCACAGGATATGCCACCCCATTGGAGCCCACATGCTAAGATGGTCTGATGCTGCTTTTTTATTTTGCATTTAAATTTTCCTACTGTAGATTGTGTTGGATTGTCAACTATTCCTCATGGTGATTGGTACTGTTCATATTGCAATTCATAGTGTTTGGGTAACATAGGTTGTGGCAATTCATGTGCGGTTTTTGTATTCTTCACTTACAATATGTAAGGTATGAAAATCATGAATGAAAATAGTAACATTTGTTTCCTTATAGGGTTCAAGCTTAAATGTGTATTTCTTTTTTATTTTTTAATTCAGGTCACAACTTCCATTTACAACCTTATTTTGGGAAAGCTCTACTGTGATCATTATGGTACCATGCAAATAGAAGGAAATTCTGAATATTCGTGTAAGCCAAAATTCAAGGAGCAATCGATCATAGACCGAAATCCTCACCAAGTGATTAATTCACTATGGTACCATATGCAAGTGCACACAAACACACCAAGATTTGTATTTTCAGCATTATTGTAATTGTAATTATAATTGTAATTGATTAAATGAAGGATTGGAATTAAATGAATGATTGTAATTGAATGAATGAATAATTATGTAGGTGGTAATTGAATGAATGAATGATTATAATTTTTTTAAATGTAGGCAATAGCTACGGATATCGGCCGTAGCTGGTAATCTGACAACCATATTGCTACAGATCCAACACTACTTTTAGCTACAAATACTATCCGTAGCGGTATGTACTTTTGGTTACAGAAATAGTTGCTACGGATTATATTTGTAGCTATTGTCATCTATAGCTACGGATTAAATCTGTAGCGATAACATTCAGACCTATTGGCTCGACACCTACGACAACGGTCGTACTACGGACGAAAACCGTATCCATAGATCTATGGCTACGAATTTTATCCGTAGCCTTTGCCCATTTTTTTTTGTAGTGACTACTAATTTTACCTTTTTATGTTCTAGCACGTCCATGTAATCAAAATATCGTTCTACTTTGGCTAACCAGTTGATAAAATCTCCTATACGCAATAAGCCATTAAAACTGAAAAGTTTGACCTTACCTCGATAGTCTCTTTCAGTACGATCTAGTTGATCACCTCCATGGACTGGTCATCAAGAAAAACCACCATCGATGTCTTCGTCGTTAGAGCTTGACTCATCAGGGTAGTCGTATGATTCACCTCTGGAAGTGCCCTACGAAAATCAGGGTTGTGTCGTATAGTAACCATGAATGACTGAGTATCGCCTTGGGCTCAGTATGGAATAAGCATATTTGTAAGACGGTAGAGTGCTTCCTACAGCTCTTGCTTGGTCAACTAACTTTACCGATGGAAAGTTTCTATTCTTTCCAGAAGATAATGAATCATTGGATCACCGTCTATGAGATTTTGGTCCATAATGTCATTATTTTCCATCATCGCGAGGGGAGTCCTCGCCCTGATACCAATTGACGCAGGGATGGACATGATGAGGTCGATCCCTGTCTTTCTCTAGGGATAATTACTCTGAATCCACGGAGTTTCTCTGGACTCCTCACATAGATTCCGCGAATCCGTGAGGAAAAATAGGAAAATAGAAATAAATTCTAATAAATTCGAAAATAAGTTGATTGATGATAAAATGAATTTACAATCCTTTAAATAGTGATATCAAACCTAGGAAGAAGATTCAGAATCAAACTCCAACTCAAACTCCCTAAAAAATGTGACTTACTATAAATAGTAAACTTACTCTTTATAGATGGTCATGATTTCTACTAGACTTCATGGTTTTTGGCCAAAAATAGTAAGTGTCCAATTTGGCCTAACCATGTTATTCTCCTAATTTTTCTAAGCCCTTTTCATGTTGGGCACAACTCTTAAAGCTCAATGGATTAAGAGTTATGATCGAACTAAAACTTAATATAAATAGTAAAAATGAAATTAAAATGGACTTTCAACCGTCGATCTAATGGAATCTCGCAAATCCAGTGTGGGAAACCTGGCGTAACGGGATTAGGTGGCTAAAGTAGCTTCTTCTATCCAAAATCATATATTTTATGTCCAATAACTCATTCCGATTTGCGAGATACACTTTGTTTAGGGTTTTGACCGTCCTGATCACTTCTGCATCCGACTGAGCTTTCTCTGGTCCATCTTGTCCACGACCTTTTCTATATCAGCATTTAAGACTCACCCTAAATACTATTCTCCATTCCACTATGTAGATGACCACATCCTCAGTTAAACGGGTTATTATTATTATTATTATTATTATTATTATTATTATTATTATTAATTTATTTTATTTATATTGCAGCCTCCTAGAAAGTTACAAGTGGGAATTATTGGGTTTTATTTTTGTGTTATTGGGAGAAAAGGGAAGGGGGTTCAAAAGCTAACTTTATGGAATAAATAGGGAGTGAGGCTATTCGGATGGTACAGTCAAGTGATCCACAACACAATCGGATCGCTTTATTCCTTGTCTTTGAGTCGAGAAGAAAATCGTACACACTCCCCGATTCCTTCAGACAGACCGCTCTCCTCTTTTCAGGCCCTCGGTATTGGAGAAGAAAAGAGGAAGCTGCTCTTCTCTCTCTTGCTTTCCTCTCTCTCTCTCTCCCTCTTTTTTCTTCTTTTTGCCTTTTGTTAAAGAACCGGGTTTTATTTTATCTTCTTTCATTCGTAACAAAAAGAAATACGTAGAAAAGAGTTACAAATACAAGAAAAGCTCACATATCATTCCAAAACTGAAGGAAGAGGAAGGCAACTCTTGCCTCGTAAATTTACTTACAATGGCCTCACTAATAGTGTGTTTGTATGTTTATGTGTTACTTTTATTTTAAAAAAAAAAAAAATAGAATTAAAAATAGGGAAAAAAAAATGGAAGCAGATTCCCTAGTGATCTAATCACTAAGGATATCTCTATAGTGACATGAGGTGACGAGATTTAATTGGGTCATATGCAGAGGTTGAGTAAGTATTTGACCCAACAACTTTCAAACGTGCTTTGTGTGGGTCTCATCTTTAATAACTCTAAGTGGCATAATCAAATCCTGCCACATCAGGTACCGGTGATATCCATCATGATACGGTCACCGGCGAATCCAGTTCCCATTAGGTTAGGGTGCAATTAGTGGATCCATGCCTTTATGACATCCAATTCATAGAAAGGAGCTTATGCCATGTGGAGTTGATAAGTTTTATTATTTTTTTGGTCCGGGTTAAACCACTGCCCTGCCCGTTTAGGTGTACAAGGTTCTGTATCTCAGTATATCATAGGTGGTGTGCTCACATCTTTCTCAAAGGGGAAAAGAAAAGATTAAGAATAAGTAAAGAAAGATAAAAAGAAAAGGCTTTTCGCACTGAAATGACCCTCAAAACGACTTTATTTTGCAAAACTATTCGAGGGCCAATAGACCCAATCAATTGACCAATTTATAGGGCATGTTGATTGCTTTCTAATAATATTTTATGTGTATGATTCCTGTAACCAGTAGTAAAATATTAATCATGGCCGTCAGAAGACCTTGGACCTTCATGCCTTGCTCATTTGATTTTGGCCCTCCATGAAATCTTCTCGAACCTGTCCCACATCAGTACTAAACTTATTGAAGCCCTGGGAGAGCATGACCATCAATAGCACGAACACTACCAATGTCTAATTACCTTAATCCAAACCAGTTAGTTCATGGCCTCACTGTAGCTGTGGCACACGCATCATGCATATTCCATCTAATCAAATTGAAATTCTCCGTTGCATGTGAACTACTCAAAATTTCATTTAAACCACTTATTCGATAACTATCAATCGGATAGTTAGATTAATCCTTTACGTGTGATTTTTGGTTATGAACCATTTGGGTTCGTTTATACCATGTGTGCAGCCTGTCTATGCATGTGTATGAAGGTCACACTCCTCAGGAGAATCAATTTTTTTCTCAGTTCTTATTGAAGATTCATGTTGGATTTCTAGGCTTCTGCAGTTAATGGTATTTACCATTTTGCCATGAGAGAGAGAGAGAGAGAGAGAGAGAGGGAGTTGCCTTTGATACTGCAGCATTCCTCCTGCTTGTCAGCACATGCATTCCACTTTCCACTGAAAAATCCACTTTGGACCCCAAATTACCTCCCTTGCAAGAAAAGCACACAGCCCACATCCATATATTTTCTCACTCTACCCCACACTCACATTAAAAAGCATACAGCAACTTCCACATATATACTCGTACACATCCACATAGAATAGAATAGATAGATACATTCATATTGGAAAAACCTACCTACATCCCCCCCAAACACTCCCCCAAAACGCGGTCTCTCTCTCTCTCTCTCTCTCTCTCTCTCTCTCTCTCTCTCTCTCTCTCTCTCTCCAAAACCAAAACCAACCCACTTCTTCCCACCACTCTCCGATTCAAATGAAACCCCTAAAACCTCTTCCTTGATCCCACACCAAAACCTCCACCATCACAATCAATTGTACCAGACAAGGGCTACAAAACGGAGAAAATGAGAACAGGAGGCTGTACAGTGCAACAGGCCCTCACACCAGAGGCAGCAAGCATAGTCAAACAAGCTGTAAGCCTTGCGAGGCGGCGCGGCCATGCCCAAGTCACCCCTCTCCATGTTGCCAATACCATGCTTGCGTCCTCCACAGGCCTCCTTCGCACTGCCTGCCTCCAATCCCACTCCCACCCCCTCCAGTGCAAGGCCCTTGAGCTTTGCTTCAACGTTGCACTCAACCGTCTCCCTGCATCCACCTCAAGCCCCATGCTTGGCCCCCACTCGCACCACCCGTCCCTCTCCAACGCACTGGTCGCCGCCTTCAAGCGGGCCCAGGCTCACCAGCGGCGCGGATCAATTGAGAACCAGCAGCAGCCCTTGCTTGCTGTCAAGGTAGAGGTGGAGCAGCTCATAATCTCCATCCTAGATGACCCAAGTGTGAGTAGAGTCATGAGAGAGGCTGGTTTCTCAAGCACCCAAGTGAAGAGCAATGTCGAACAGGCAGTCTCTTTGGAGATATGTCCACCAAACCCTCCTCCTAGCAAACCCAAAGAAAGTGGGAGTCTTCTAGTTCTTGGTAGCACTGTATCGCCCTCTTCTTCCCATTTGGGTCAGTTTGGATTGAAGGCTAGCAAAGGAAGTAGGCCTTTCGATCATGTTAGGAGTGAGGATGTGATGTGTGTTATGGAGAATTTGATTCATAGGAGAAGGAGGAGTTGTGTTATTGTAGGAGAGGACTTAAGTAGCTCTGAGGGTGTGGTTAGGAACTTGATGGATAGGGTGGATAAAGGAGAGGTTCCTGATTCTTTGAGGAACGTGCAGTTCATAAGCCTTCCTCTCTTCTCTCTAGGGCATCTCTCAAAAGAGGAGGTTGAGCAGAAGCTTGGCGAGATCAGGTGCCTTGTGAAGAGCTGTGTGGGGAGAGGGGCTGTTTTGTACATGGGAGATCTCAAATGGGCTGCTGAGTATAGGGCTAGTAGCAGCTCCATTGACCAAAGGAGGGCTTTCTATTGTCCTGTGGAGCATATGATCATGGAGCTTGGGAGGTTGGTATGTGGTGCAGGTGAGAGTGGGAGGCTGTGGCTGATGGGAATTGCAACCTACCAGACTTACATGAGATGTAGGGTTGGAAATCCTTCATTGGAAGCTACTTGGGGTCTCCATCCTATTGCAATTCCTGCTGGAAGTTTGGCTTTGAGCCTCAATCCTGACAGGTAAAATTCATGAACAGTTTCAAAAATCAAGATCATGACTTTACTTTCCTTCTTTTCTTAAAGTTTTGGTGTGAATTCTTTTTCTATACTGTTTGGGTCTTTTTCTTTCTTTTACTCTTCAGGAATCAGTTAGAAGCAGTAGAGTTTTCATTGAACTAGTAAAAAAAATGGATTCAACGAATTTTTGCAGTTCCTTTTCTTTGTTGGTTAAATCATCAAAAGAAGTTGGGAATTCAAGGTTTGTTTGTTTTTTGTTCTTTCTTTTTTTTTTTTTTCCTTTTTTCTGAAGTTTAGTTTCTTTTGGGTCCCTGAAAAGGTTGAGATTCTAGTCTTATGTGGTGTGTTTTCCTTCTCTTTCTTATGTGAGAACATTAGAATAGAAGAAGATATTATGAAAAATTCATGCTTTTTTACTTTGTTTTTGAATCTTTTCAGTAATAGTTGATTAAATTACAAAACACTAGTAATAAGGAATTTATATTTTTTTTTTTTTTTTTTTGAGGGGGGGGGGGGGGTGTCATTCTTTCGAATCTTCTTAACATTTTCATCTTTTGTTGGCTTTATTTAATCAGTGATTCGCAAGGGCAATTAAGAAACAAGAGAATTGGAGATGGGCCTCTTTGGTCTCACCTGCAAGACGGATTAGAGAAGCAGCTCACTTGCTGTGCTGATTGCTCAACCAAGTTTGAAACCGAAGCTCGCGGTCTAGTAAACAGCACTGCCCACCATGATTCCACCGTTGCTTCAAGCCTCCCTACTTGGCTCCAACAGTACAAGGAAGAGAACAGAAAACTGACCTCTAACGATCAGGTAATTATCTTACCTGAACTTGTTGCAGTTAAATGGGCTAACATTATTAGTGATCATGACCATTCATCTTGTGAGACTCATTCTAGATGGGCCATACCATGAAATTCTTTTCTCTGATATGTGATCTTGTGGGCTCTACTATGGACAGGCCAGTGGTCCACATTCAAGGGATTGCATGACTGAAATTTTCTTATGATGAAGATCTTTTGAGGCAAGGTCCAACCATAGTGGGGCCCACTTGTATGGCAAAAATCTTGTGCATTTCCTATTAAAAATATAAATGCATTCATAATCCAAACTCAGTGCTTTTTGTTTATTTGGTCTTACCTCTTCAGGAATGTCTCCAGATCAGAGATCTCTGCAAGAAGTGGAATTCTACATGCAATTCACTCCACAAACACCACCACCCACCAGAGAAAACCCTAAGTTTCTGCTCAGTCTCTCCATCTTCTTCCGTCTCCTCATATGACCATCCCTACACCAACTTGCATCAAACTAACCAAGCATGGCCCCTTGCAATGGACACAAAACAGCGATGGCGGGGACATTACATCTGGATGTCCGATGTTGCCGATGAAGGCTATGAACCCAATTTGAGAATGTACATTCCGGAGCACAGGGAGCCCAAACCAACCGTTTTAGCTAACCCTAACCCTAATTCAGCTTCTTCTAGCGATACAATGGAGATGGAATATCCTCAGAGGTTCAAGGAGCTCAATGCTGAGGATCTCAAGACTCTATGCAATGCATTGGAACAAAAGGTCCCATGGCAGAAGGACATCACTCCTGAGATCGCGAGCACTATCCTTCAATGCCGATCAGGAATGGTGAGAAGGAAAGGGAAGTCAAAGTTCGGTGAGACGAAGGAAGACACATGGTTGTTCTTCCAAGGTAGTGATATTGAAGGGAAAGAGAAGATTGCTAGGGAATTAGCTTCCCTTGTGTTTGGCTCCAACACCAACTTCATTTCCATTGGATTGAGCAGCTTCTCGTCTGTGAGGACTGACTACATGGAAGATCTCAGAAACAAGCGGTCAAGGGCTGAGTCGAGTTGCAGCTACATTGAGAGGTTTGCCGACGCAGTCAGCAGCAATCCGCACCGTGTCTTCTTTCTGGAAGATATCGAGCAAATCGATTATTATTCTCACTTGGGCATCAAAAGCGCGATTGAAAGAGGACGGATAAGAAGTTCAAACGGTGACGAAGTCCGACTCCACGATGCAATCATTATCTTTAGCTGTGAGAGATTCGACTCAAGGTCTAGAGCTTCTTCTCCTCCCATCAAGCAGAGAGTGGAGAGCGGGGAAGAAGACCAAGCGGTGGATTGCGAGAAGGATACTAGCCCTTGTATTTCTTTGGATTTGAATCTGTCTTTTGATGATGCGGACGATGATCCCTGCATCGACGATGTGGGGCTCCTTGAAACAGTCGATGGAAGGTTTGTTTTCAACCTTAGGGACGATTTATGAAATGGGTAGCCGCTTCGATATCATTGATCACCGTTCCTCATGGTGGGTAGATTTCTTTCTTTCTTTCTTTCTTTCTTCTTCTTCTTCTTCTTTTTTTTTTTTTTTTTCTTTTTTTTTTTTTATAGAGATTTTTGTTTCTTGGTTTGCCATGATATTCTTGGGAAGATCTGATGACTGGAGATGGAAAGAAGAGGTTGGAGATTTGAGTTTGTAGGATTTATGTAGGAAATCATATGTATATTATTATTATCATTCTCTTCATGTAATATGTTCTTGCTGGGTTACATTTCTTATCTCTCTTGCGTACCATGCAAGAAATCCGTTCTGTCCATCAGGTACATTAGCCTTTTTTTGGCCCTGATCCCAAACATTACGATGATTCAGCACGCAATTGGGCCACCCCATAAATTTATACCTAAATTCCTCTTAATGCACGTGGTATAGCTCACCTGAATTTTAGAATACTGTGATTTTGGGTAATTCTTTCATGCTGATGAGTCAGATCAGATGAATGAATTGGATTGCATATGAACAACTATGCTGGGCCCAACACAAAACTAATGGTTGGCAACCAATGCCAATTTTTTTCCTGCTGTATAGCCTACCTGAGTTATGGATGGTCATGATTTAGGATCCCAACGTGAACATCATGCAGAGAATCTGATGGACGGAATGGATCTCATGAAAGTTCCGCCCACGTGGTTGTCAGTGCTCGAGGTACCTATCACGAGTTATCCAGCGCGCGGCCCCTTTATTTTCTTCGTTCCTTTTTCTTTTCTTCAATAGCCGTTTTTTCTGTTATATTTTGTCCTTCTTATTGATCGTTAGATGTTTATGAGAGGGTTGAATTGATAACGACATCAGGGATAAAAGGCCTGCATGTGTGACATCTGATCCGTCCATCATGTACTACTCTTATCTTCACCGTACATTCAAGAGATTAGCAGGATTTAAAAACTCAAATGGGCCACACCAATGGGAACAGTGTGAAGTCGAGCCTAAAACCTTAAGTTCAATCTGAGTGGCCCACCTGAGTTTTGGACTAGGTGATTGTTCATCGCTTCATCCTGATGAGTCACGCCTGATGACTGTTTGATGAAAGATACACACCATGATCGCCCCCACACAAAAACCTACATGCCCATTGTCCCCTGTTGTGCGGCCCTGTCTGAATCATAGATCTGGATGATTTTATGTTCCAGATCATATCATCAACCAACGGACCTGATGGATAGAATGGATTTCACATATACACCATGGACCATGGTGGGCCCCAAAGAGCTTAGATATTTTATGCGCTGTATAACAAAGGTAAGGTAGAGTGTGTGACATCCAGTCCGTCTATCATACTGAAGATCATAATATGCTTTGATGGGCAACACCACCAGGAACAATTTAAAAATTAAAATTAGGCTTAATATATCTAAGTGCACGTGGTTTGGCCGCCTGAGTTCTCATCAGGATGGATTTTCTGTTTGACCTTTATCATGGCGGTTGACATCTGATAAACGGTTTGGATGAAATATAGACTCCAAGATGGCCCCGATGAAAACCTATGGTTGGACTCCCATCCCCATTGATCACTTAGTGTGGCTCATCTGAGTTGTGTATCTAGATTAATTTTGGCCTCAGTTCCTAGAATTGAAGATTGCACCTGATTGACGGAGTGGATTTCAAATATACCACATGGTGGGCCCAAAGAGCTTAGGTGTTTTCTACTCTGCATAAAACAAGTTCTGTAGAGTAATGTGACATCCAAGCCGTCCATCATGTGTTAAACCTTACGTTCACACTGCATGCAAAATATCAGCCTCATAAAAAACTCAGATCCGCAACACCAGTGGGTACAATTTAAAATTAAGCCTAATACTTCTAACTGCACGTGCCGTGTCCCACTGAGTTCTCTTCTCGATTAGGATGATTTTCTACCTTAGCTTTATCTTAGTGGCTCACATATGATGAATGGTTTGGATGAAATATACACACCATGATGGCCCAACGTAAACCTATGGGACGTTGGATCGGATATTTTTTGTCCGTCGAGGTGGACCCCTGACGGACGTCGACGCAGTGGATGTCACAAAGATAACATGGTGTCCCACACGCGCTGCGCTGCCTACGACAGGTGGTGTACAGGAATTTGTTACTGTAGACGTCCGGAAGAATTTTTTTTCTTCGTTGCTCTCTACCAGTTAAATGCGTGTGTTGGCCTTTCTTGTTTTAAGCCGTCTGTTTCCAGGCTTTCAATCGGATGGGTAAGATGGTGCAATCAACTTGATATTATCGTAGCAGCCCATCTAAGTTATGGCCCACCAGGTGGACAAGCAGATTACCATCCATGCAACCAAGAAGACCCCATCAATGGTCAACAATAGATTGGGGTAGGTGGGGTTAAAATCAGATCCTGCGGATGGACGGTTCAGAAACCATCTCCTTTTCTTGTCTCGAATTTTTAGAAGCCATATGTGAATTCGTGGCGGACGCGGTTTGGCTGGCTGGTGACCCAACACCAGCTAGATATCTGGTGTCAAAGATCTGTGGGCCCCACCATGAAGTGTATGTCTAATCCATGCCGTCCATCCATATTTTCAGCTCATTTTAAGCAATCAACCAGAAAATGAGGCAGATGAAAATCTCAAATGGACCACAATACAGGAAATAGTGAGTATTGATTGCTTACTATTGAAAACTTATCGGGGCCACAGAAGTTTTAGATCAAGCTGATATTTTCGTTTTCCCTTCATCAAGATCTGCGTGACCTTATGAACAGGTTGGATGACAAATTAACATCACTGTGAGGTTTAGGATGGTTTCAACGGTGGACATCATTGTCCCCACTGTTTTCTGTGGTGTGGTCCACTTTGTCATTGGATATTATTCAATTCTGGGCTCATGCTCTAAAATGAGCTGGAAAAACGGATGGACGGCGTGGAAAAAAACACGTAAATCATGGTTGGGGCCACGGAGCTTTGACATCAGCTAGCTGGCGTGTACTGGAGTCACAAACCAAACTGCGTGTGCTCGAGGAAGTCTCGGGCGATTTGCTCGAGCGATTAGCCCTGTTAGACCAACACGTGTCTTCTGTACAAGACTATCTATGAAGCCCATGGCGATGTTTAAATGAAATCCATCACGTTCATCGTTCAGAAAAGGTCATTGTAAGCCGCTCACTGGGGCCCACATGCTGTGTGGTCTGATGATCGGAATCATCCATCCATGTTGTCAACTGTCTGCTACACACACCATCCTAATAAACTTATGATGAACGGATGATCGTGACCTTCAAAATTCTATAGATGAATTCCAATGGCACGAATTCCACTCTAAAAATCAAAAGCTAGGATCTCTGAAGTTTCGTCATTAGAGTATAGCTTATTTAAGGTAAAGAGAATATGGACAGTTCAAGTCATTGGACATCTCGGCATGTGGGCTCCAGGGAGTGGCGATACACCGTTGATCCTGCGTCGCCGCAGAGGCATAACGAACTTATTTCCTGCAAACGTGGCTTGGAAGGAAGAAATTGAAACGGTAATCCTAGGATGACGGTACAAATATCACACCTTTGGGTCGATCCTAGCCTTTAATTGTTGGCTGGCAAAGTAACACTAAAAGGCCAGAAAGAAAAATAAATAAATAAAAACATGTACTAGACCCACGTTGCTGAAAGACAAGCGTACGCTCCACCTAACCAAAATAAGAGTGCCAAAAATAAAAATAAAAAAATCAGTACTCAATATTTATGAGATTTAGCAGTATTGAATGCACCCCCACAATAATGTACAGAACTTTTTTCTTCCTTAAAATAAAAATCAGAAATATAAAACATATTTTCATGGTATTTTTTCAATATATAAGAACTCTTTTACTAAAAAATACCGTACAAAATTACTAACCTCTCTGTTCATATTCCCCTTACACAAATAACACTAACCACTTCCTAAAAGACTATACTTTATCATAGGTACACATGTACATAAAATGTGAGGAGAGTGGGTATAGCCTTTCCTACGAGAAAAATATATCTTATATTATTATTTTAATATTCTTTTACTTGAAAACTACTTTATCTAATAGTTAAAAATAAAAATAAAAATAAAAATAAAAACCGCTTTCAACAACGACTATTTAAATATTACCAAACACTAGATACCAATAAGTCCTAGGGGTGCACATTGAACCGGTAGAACCGTGGAACCGGACCGGAATTGACCAAACGGTCCGGTTTGGTCCGGTTCTAGAGTGCACCGGTTCCGGTTCCAAAAATAAAAAAACCGGTTACATCGGTTCGGTTCTTAGTTTGGGGGTATGTAGAACCGAACCGAACCGTGAACCGATCTATAGAACCAAACCATGGAACCGATCCGTAGAATCGAACCGTGGAACTGAACATGGAACCGAACTTGGAACCGAACCAATAACCCTTTGATTGTTTCCACATTTGACTCATGATTTATGGTTTATAATGCACCATTTAATTATTTTCATAAATGTATTTTTACACACCTTATACAATATCTAAACCATTCATCAAATGGACCACAACATGGATGGACATGAGCTAGATTATAAAAAGCCCAGAACCGTGGAACCGATCCGAAACCGAACCGGTTTTAACGGTTCGGTTCCGGTTCGGTTCTAGGGTGTCAACAGTCCAGTTCCGGTTTGGAATATCCTAGAACCGTTAGGAATGGTTCGGTTCCAGTTTCACCCTAAAACCAGACCAAACTGACCCGTGTGCACCCCTAATAAGTCCAATAAAATTTTTGTACTAACCAAACTTCTCCCTAACAATAGACTTCATCAGAAAATACATTATGCTGCCATCCGTGTGAATATTTTGTAATGAGATTTATTCATCTTCTATCATATCATGAATAAAGTGATACTAATATTAATTTACATAGTATAATGACATGGGGACGAACATGATGAGGTCGAGCACCGTCTTTCTCAAGAGGATAAGTACTCCGAATCCACGTAGCTTCTCTGGACTCCTCATAGAGACTTCTCAAATTCACGAGGAAAAGAAATATAAATAATTTTAAGATATATGGAAAGAAACTTCTTAAATGATTGATTAATGAAATAAATGAGTCTACAACCCTTTTAAATAGGGATAACAATACTTGGAATAAGTTTAGGAATTAAACTATAACTAAAACTCCCTAAAATTCATAACGTACTATAAATAGTAAATTTCTATTTATAGTAAGTGTCCTATGTGGCTTAACCACGTTATTCTCTTAATTTTTCTACACACTTTTCTTGTTGGACACAACTCCTAAAGTCCAACAGATGAAGAGTTAAAATCAAACTAAAACTTAATAAAAATAGCAAAAAATGGAAATAAACATGGAATTAGCCATCGATATGATGGAATCTCGCAAATTCGAAATGGGCAACCCACCATGGCCGAGTTGATTGGATAAAGTAGCTCATCTTACCCCAAAATCATATATGGTACGTCAAGTAACTCACTCCAGTTTGCGAGATATGCCTATTTTAAGGTTCTGACGGTCTTGATGACTTCTGCCTCTGTTCGGGCCTTCTCTAATCCATCTTGGACATGAAAGTGTTTGCGAACCACTCTACATCATATAAGCATGAAACATCATATTTTTAGCTAAGTATAATATGTTCTAATACCACAATGAATTACTATCATTTTTTGTTTAAATTTCAATTCTTCTAACAACTTCTTTAACCAAATACTTTCTTTGTATGCTTATGTAGTTAACATGTACTCTACTTCTATATTAGACAAGGCCATTATTGACCATAATTTCAATATCCAACAAACCACATTATCGGCTAAAGAGAAAATATAACATATGATAGATATTTTTTTTACCACTATTTCATGTATACTCAATATAGACGAACCCAACCAAATATAAATTTTAACTACTACAACAATTAACCCCTTAGAAGTATGGATCGAGTAATGAAGGATTAACTTTACATTAGTCCAATAGTCTTTACTTTGTTTATCATGTATTTAATGACTAATCACACTGCTTATGTAATGTATAATTTAGTGCACGCCATGGAAAATATAAAGCTCTATACAACCAATGAATACTGCACTTGAGATAAAATTGTCTTCTCCACTTATATGTTAGGACAATAATTTAAAGACACCTTATAACTAACAAGAAATAAAATAGTACTTGGATTAGAATTTTTCATGTTGAAGCAGTGCGCAAACCCCCCCCCCCCCTTTTTTTAGTTAACCAATGTATCTATTTTTTTTTTTTTTTTAATAAATATATTTTTTCATTGATGTGCAAAAGTAATTACAGTAGTGCAAAACCCTTTTAACATAACTCTTTTAAGTTATATATACTTTCATATTTATAAAATTATTTTTTTTATAAGTATGGTCATCCAAAAAATCTTATTAACAATACTCTAATCCTTCATATCAAATTTTCTAGCTAAACAAGCTTTTAATGTTATTATAATATCTTTACTAATAGTTGCAACTAGTATGTCATCCACATATTGTAACAAGAAACTACAATTATCATAACAATGAATATAGATGTAATAATTTGATTCGCATATTTGAAATCTCAAGTTCACAAATAAAGGAATCAAACTGCTTGTACCTTGGCCATCTGTTTAGTCGAAAAATGATTTTTTTTAAAAAATATTTAGGTTAAGTTATATAATTTTTTTCATCAAGATTCTCGTAAAAAATAAAAAAAAAAAAAAAAAAAAACTGGTTTTATATCCAATTACTGAAGCTTTGAGTCAAGCACTCCTACTATAATCAACAAAATACTAATAATAGTTAAACAAATAACTAGAGAAAAGATATTATTGAAGTCAATATCTGATTTTTTTTTAGCATACCCACTATTCACTAATCGGGCTATGTATATTTCAACATTCTCATTAACATCTTTGTTCAACTTGTAAATTCATCTACAACTAATGTTGATAGATGTCTTGAATCTATAATTCAACAGTCTATCGATGATAGGTTCGATGCCATCGAGATTTTTTGAAATAAATCAAATTGGTTGGTAGACACTTTAGGTACCCTTTTCGATGTCATCCAAGGTTGTTCGATGCCATCGAAGGCTATTTGATGCCATCGGTAAAATTCATATTTTCATGTTTGGTCGCTGGAATGTTTTGGTGTTATTCTGATGACATCGAAGTGGGTTCAATGACATCGAAGGTATAGTTCGATGTCATCGAAGTCCCATCAAATATGTTATCATGTGTAACATGGAATTACATAGATTTGCTAATTTGCAGGATTTGTTTCCGATTTCGATTGAGATTCTTCCAAAGGCTATATATTTGGGTGTAATTAGGATTGGGAGGTATCTAAGGTTTTATAATTCATTCATAGGATTTTAATGGCTTGTAAGGGAGATTCGAGGCTTGTTCAAATCGAGTATTCTCTCTATCTTGTAATTTTCTGCTTTCATAGTGTTTACTGTCGCTTTGTGCTGTGGTTTTTTTACCACAAGGGTTTTTCCATGTTAAAACTGTTGTGTTTACATTGTGCTTTCTTGGTGTGATTGGATTACTCCACTCGATTCATCTCTAAGTGCTTTCGCAGTCCCCCCAACAAGTGGTATCAGAGCTAATGTTGAGGCGCAAGCTTGAATCTGAAATTGAGTAACAATGGCTGTCAATCCTAAGTTCGATGTTGAGAAATAATCCAAAAAAATTAACTTTGAATTATGGAAGGTCAAGATGAGTGTCTTATTAGTTCAACAAGGATTGGATGAGGTCCTTGACAAGAGACCTGAAACTATGGAAGATGATGAATGGAAGAAATTGGATAAGAAAGAAAAATACTCAATCCAATTGTATTTAACGGATGAGGTTATCTACAATGTCATGAGGGAGAAAACCGCAACGGATTTGTTGGCGAAGTTAGAGAACATCTATGCAAAGAAGTCTCTTGAAAATCGCCTACACTTAAAGCTATAATTGTTTAACTTCAAGATGGCAGAGGGAGGAGATGTTGAGGCCCACATCAACAATTTTAGCAAGATCCGTAAATTGCTAGATATGGAGGAAGTGATTAAGGATGAAGATCGGGCTTGTATCTTATTGAATTCACTCTCAGCTTCGTATGATTCTCTTAAAGACACGTTGTGCACTGGTAACCTGTCCCTCAGTATCGATAATGTCATCTTAGCCGTTCAGGGAAAGGTGATGAGAAAGAAAAATGATAGCATAGGGGCCTCCACTGATGCATTGATTATGAGGGGTTAGAATTCTGAGTAGGACACAAGATTCTCTTGATCAAGATCCAAATCTAAGGGCAAGGGCAAGGGCAAGGGCAAGGGCAAGTTAAAGTGATGGAATTGTGAGATGTCAGGGCACATGAAGAAGGATTACACAAATCTGAAAGCAAAGAAAGAGAACATAGAGACTTCTTCCCAGGAGGCCCACTATTCGTCAACCCCAAGTGCAGGGCTGTGATGCAGTAATAACTCATCGAGATCGAGGTCGAATCCACATGGACATACCTTGTACGTATTCTGAAAATAACTAGAACTAGAACTAGTAATCTAAAATCTATAATTTTAGAGAGAGATTATGAATTAAATCTATCAAAGTAATGGAAACTAGAGCGCCAAGGATCCACTTGCAACTATTATGATGATACTTAATTCAATTGAACACAACTGGAATTAAAGTCTTACTCTATCCAGTTAGAAAATGGAGTAGTTAAATTATGATGTGGTGTTGAACTTCATCAAATTAGTTCACACATAAAGTACAAATCTTATGATCGTAGGGAATTCATGCATCAACCATGCCCATAAATGATGATGGATCACAAATTTTACAGATTACATAATTTGCAAAATGGATAAGAAGATATCAAAACCTTCCTGAGCATCTACTATAATTTCGGTCATAATAAATCATAGAAAACTAAAAATATTCCTTCATTCGAACTAGAAATAATTAAAAGTTCAACAGTAACCTGAATCAAACTAGAATAAACATCAAAATAAACTACAAGCTTCACCTCTTAGCTCTAGCTAAGAGATTAGCCAATCAAAGACATGATTAAACTAAAAACTTGTAAGACCCGTATCATAGTCCGTACTGTTCCGTCGACTTCTGCGATCCTTTCCGTCGAATTTCGGTAACCTGCGACGTATAATCAACGTTTGCGATCGACCCTAAGTCCTATCTTATAGAATTGAGTCGGCTTAATCCGAGACCTGTATCATTGCGACCGCACCGTCACTGTGGTTCCAACGCCGCGACTCGCGCACTGATCCGATACCCAAGCTAGAAGATGTGGGCCGGCGTTTATTTCAAAGAAACGCCATGCATTTACAATCCCAAGAGAATCTCTACAACATGTCAAATCAATCCCATCAATCACCCCTTATGTCAAGTATAAAGCACCCCCATGCTTTCTTTCTCCACAAGTCAAGCAAACCCCAAAAGTCAGCACATCTATCACCTCACCCATCACTCACCTCACCCATCACTCATCCTTTCACCCATCACACTCATCACTCACATCTCTCTTACAACCACCACACCTCTCTCTCTTTTCCTTCACGATTCCAAACAAGAGCACCACACGTCCAAGCATTTCATGTGAGAGAGAAAAGAGTTTGTGTGGTCCACTTTCCCATCCCAAGATCTTCCATCCTAGCCATCCACTTCTCATCTTCCACCATCAAAGAGGAGCACAAGAAGATAGGCATTCCAACGGACCGATTAGATCGAAAGGTGGGTGTTGTCCATAGGCCTAGATTTTATTTTTATGATGAAGGGCCAAGTGAGGCTTACCGATTGATGGTACGGATCTCACTTGGGACCCTAGATGTGGCCGATGGCCCACCTTGATGCTCATAATCATTCCATGATGGGGCCATTCTCCATGAACCCCATCATACTATTCATTTTTCCTTGCATGCATAGGGTCATCTAGACCGTCTATTTTAGTGGAGAAGGGATCTCCACCGTTGGATTTTAATTTAATGGGCCCACATGTATTGGGACCCACTTGATTACGATTGATCGCAAGGGAGGGCCCATACTGTCGAGGCCCCTCCATCACACGTGTATCTCTCTCTCCCTCTCTTTCCTTTTATTCTTCTTTTTATGTGATGTTGGTGTGATTGTGTAGCCCACTCGGATGGACCCCACCATCAGGGATGTATTGTATCCAAGCCATCTATACGTGGGGCCCACTCTATATGTATTGTACCCACACCACCCTCCATGTGGTGGCCCACCTCAAATGTATGTGCTATGTCCAACTGTCCAGTGTCCCTGGAAGCTGGACGTGAATTTGGAAAACACAAATATTAGCCGTTTCCCAGCTTATGGGGTGGCCCACTTTCATAGCCCTCACCTTAATGAATGGATTCAATCCACGCCATCCATCCTATTTACCTGCTCATTTTAGGCGTTGAGCCGAAAAATGAAGCTAATCTAACTTTCTGGTGGGCCATACCTTAGCAAACACGAATTCTCACCGTTTAAAGTCACCTGAATTTTTCTACAAGCCAAAAGATGCCCAATATTGGGCTTGATGGATGGATTATGGGCTATGGAATCCATTGGGTGGGTCGGATTCATTTGATGCGGACCCCACATGCGAAAAACCTCAGAAAAATGAGATTTAAAAAAAATTACAAAAATAAGGTGCAGCATCTACTGCTGCTGTGCAGCAGGACGCTGCAGGCATTAGCGTTAAAATGGGTAGGGACCCACAGCTCCAGCCGTGGGCCCCACCTTGATGTTTATTTGACATCCAATCCGTTCATGTGGTGGGCCACTCCTTGAAGTGGGCCCCCTCCAAATTTCAGCCGCATCCAACGCTCAGGTGGCCCACGTCAGAGGAAACAGTGGGATCGAGCGTATACCATTAAAACCCATTTTGGGTTCACAGAAGTTTTGGAATCAATATGAAATTTGTTTTTACTCTTCATCCTGGTCTGTGGACCTTATCCGCCGGTTAGATGGAAGATAAACGTTATAGTGGGCCCCACATGGAACCCACCATTGATGTATGTGTTGTGTTCCTACCGTCTAGGTGGATGGTGGAACCCACCATGATATATGTATTGTATTCGCACCGTCCAGCGGACGGTGGAGCCCATGGTGATGCATGTGTTTTATTCACACTGTCCAACGACAGTGGGACCCACCATGATGCATGTGCTGCATCCCATCCGTCCAACCATTTTAAAAGCTTATTTTATTCCATGAGCTAAGGAATGAGCCAGATCTAAAGTTCAAGTGGACCCCACCATTCATGTAGTGGTTATTAATGCCCACCGTGCGAAAATTTCTAAGGGCCATAGCAGTTTCCCATCAAGTCGATATTTGTTCCCACTTCAACTATCACTATGTAAATTATGAGAGGGGGCTAGATGGGGAAATAGATTTCATGGAGGGCCTTAGGGATTTTAATGGTGGAAATCATCATCACCACTTGTGTTTTGGTGTGGCCCACCTTGGTATACATATAAGGCCCATGTAATTAGGCCCATCTGGATGTATTTGTGGCCCGTTTGTTGAGGCCCACTTGATATATATATGAGGCCCATATGATTAGGCTGTCTTAATGTATTGGAGGCCCATGGGTTATGGCCCATTGTAATGTACATAAGGCCCATTGATGTGGCCCACTTGATGAATATAAGACCCATGCGAGATGGCCCATTTGATGTATTTAAGGCCCAATGGGATGTCCTTAGGGTCCATTGTAATGTGTGATTCCTCCATGGTTTGTGTAATGATGTTTTATGGCGGGCCATGCCTTAGAAACAATGTTGGTTTGACGTCCACATTGTAAGTACAATGTTGGTTAAACGTCCGCATTGTAACTCTCCTTAGGGCCCATTGATAGGCCCATGCTTGTTGAGTATAGGCCGTTTAGGCCCATCTGCATTGTAAGGATAGTTCATTACTTTATAACATGCTTAGTATAATTCCATACCTCATGTCATACGCATCATATATATGCTTGATATGAGTAGTGACTGATCATTGTATACACCATTCAGCAGACTATTTACGGGACTCCTTATGAGATGGAGTGCCCACATTATCGCGTCGTACGTGTAAGATTGCTGCATGACTGGATAGCGTGACCCATGCATCTCGCATATATGTGACTTAATCATTGTACGCCCTAGCCACATCAGGGTCGTGGCCACCACAGGCACATCGTGGGTGGCGAAATGGGACATCGAAAATACTTGGTTCTAGCATTATGGGCACTTAGGATGTCCTTGGGTGAAAATCTCAGAATCTCCGTAGCCAGGTGGTATCCCAACGTCTAGACCGAGTGGAACATGAGCGCCCGAGTGCCGAATACCAGTAGATCGTGTCTCCCACTATGTCGTGGTTGGTTGGGAGGGGGTGTAGCCTTATCCGCCCGAGTGAGGGGGCTATAAGCTAGGCTGAGTATGACCAGCTCATAAATGAGTCCGCTATCAACGAGCCGAGTAGGTATTGACAGACTACTGGCTAAGCGGATAGTGAGGTCTCTTCCACTCATGGGGCTATGCAGCTAGGGAGGAGGCAATCGGTGTGAAGTGTAATAGACCCCGGTGATTTTCCTAGAGAACACCTGTACTAATATGTGGACTTATTGAGCAGGACTTGCATATCCATCCATTCATTCATTCACTATCCACTCAGGCTGGTGGTGCGAAACTATTTGTCACGGGTACCTTCGCATGGTCAGGATTTCGGTTAGGCACGCGACTAACCTGAAATCAGGAGTTTACCTCATTGAGTCAGACTATCCAAATTTAGGTATGGGACTAGTTTGGATAGAAGTCCCTTATGATGGACCCCATAGCCTGCGATACTACGTACCATCATCCCGACTTCACATTCCAGCATGGTCATTTCATTCGCACTGCATATTACATTGCATCCGCAGTACTTAGCATTTTTTGTTACTATATTTCTGCACTTATATGGCCTAGATGAGGTTGATGGTATTCGTGACTCATCAGGATTTGCATATTGCATTACATCCTCAGCATCTGTTATTGTCTTATGTGTTTTGCATCGCATAGCCTTAGTACTACTCATACCACTCATGGACTTACTAGTATACTTCCGCTTACTCTGATGTCGTATGATTCATGATCTTGTTAGTATTTCTACTTATTCCGATGATGTATGATTTATGGGTTTTATGGTATACTTAATACTTATCTTGGGCACACACTTTCACCACCCTCTAAGCTTTTGTAACCTTATGCACGATAGATGCATGCAGGTGGCGTTAGGTTATAGCAGCATTGAGCTTGGAGCGTGCAGCGGTCTTCTGCAGCTTTGATTTTTGATCATCTTGTATTTCCCTTTTCGCATTGTACTTAAAGTTTTAATATAGTGGATATGTGGTGATGTTGTTTTGTGACTTGGTTATGCTTGTAATTATGCTCCATTACAAAAAAAAATCATACTAAAAATCTTCCTTGTAGGATCCCAAGATCGAAATCTGGCATGTCAGTACCGGAATCCAAGAATGGGGCACTACGGAGGCTGTCGGCGCCGAATTCGGCGATCGAAAATTTTGTGAGCCTGTTTTTCGAGTTTGGGGCATGACAAAACTCTTCAAGGAAAGCATGAAAAACTAACTAAGAAAGAAGAAAGAACTCCTTAGAAGATGCTACACCCTTGGCTCTACTCCTCTAACCCTAATTCTTATTTAGAATCCCTTTGAGAACCCAAATATATAGGCTTTTTTCGGCCAACTTTGGAAATTGCCTCAATTTTACACACTCTACGCACCTTTGATGGAACCTCGATGTCATTAAAGGTTCTAGACCCAGTTGGATTCGAATTCAGAAACTCGTGTCTTTCGCACTACGTAAGTTGTCGATGTCATCGCCTGACCTTTGAGTCATCGAACAGTCTTCGATATCATTGAATAGCTCCTCGATGCAATTGAAATTGGTCCAGAACTATCCAGCGAATCGAGCTTGACAATCAAGAATTCTACATGTTATCGAACTGGCATCGATGACATCAAAACTTACCTTCAATGGAATCAATGGGTCTTCGATGAAATCGAACTTTGCACCCAATTTTCTAACAAAAAACTTGATTTTTCACTAAATTCTCGATGTGAGCGATTGTCCTTCGATGAAATCGAACACTTTGATGTCATTGAAGTGTGTTCAATGCAATCGAATAGTCAAGTTCAACAGTTCTGAATTTTTGCACTTTGCAAATTCAATTTTCTTCCTTCTTCAATTAGTTTTCTTAGATCTTGGACTCTTGAAATCTTCAATCTTAGCCTCCAAATATTCAATGCTTGCTTTAGCAATTCTTGAGCATCAAATCCATGTTTTTAGCATCGTTTTCACTTCAAACTCTCGAAATCACCTCGCAAGACAAACATGCATAAATACATCAATTAAGTGTTATCATGTTTATAAAACAAATGTATAAACATGAGGAAATATGCAATATTTGGCACTCAACACACTCCCCCAACCATCATTTTGCTAGTCTCGATCAAAACATGTGTGAAGCAATCTTCAAATTCTCAAATCTCAAATTCTTTTAGAAAACAAACTTCTGTGCAATCAAGTATGAATGAGTAAGAATAAAAGATGAAAGAGTGATAATTTAAGAATTTAGATTCGAATCTCATGGGTAAACAACTGAATTAAGTCCCCTTATATTAATTAACTGATAAAATAAGTTCAAACATCATGTTTCTAATGTGCTCAGTGAACCTTAACTTACTCTCCATAAACGATATCATTGTTTCATAATGTCTGCCATGCTCATTACTTCAAGGCGAAAAGATTAATTCAAGCATTGATTCTGAACCTATCCCATTTCTCTTCTCAATCTTTCCCTTCTTTTTTTATTAAAATTCCATTGAAACACACACACACACACACACACTATATATACATATATATATATGTGTGTGTGTGTGTGTGTGTGTGTGTGTGTGTGTGTGTGTGTGACCTTTTTGTCGTTCTAACTATTTTCTAGCTGGTTCTTAAGGTGGATAAAGATCTCTAGACTTGATTTCTAACACTTTTCAGTGATATAAATGCTAAAACTAGAAATTCCAATATTATTCACAAAAAACAGGTGCGAATTATGAATTAGATTCAATTGATGTTTAAACTTTCTATGGATTAAATCATTGAGAGAAATTAGTCAATAGTTTACTCATTTGATCAAACTTTAAATCTTTTTAAAATCAAGTCGATATCTCATCATAGTACTCAAAACACGAATGATTACACAAATATTCACTTTCTAAACATGTTTTGAAATTGAAAATTGAAATTTTTCAAAGATTTTTGCTCAAAACTAGGAAAACACAAATTAGTCTTCCTAATCTCACCTCCAACCTAAATTCTACATTGTCCTCAACGTAAAAGATGTAAATAAGTAATGCATATGAGACAATGAAAATAAAAGGGAAGTGATAGGAAGATAATACCCGAAGAAAAAGAATTGAAGCTTTTCTAAAGTTCTCAACATGTAAATGAGATTAACATGCAAACTAAACAAATCAAAACAACTTATTCTAATTCTAAACACAGGGAAAGCTATAAACATAACTACACCTCCATTAGACTAGGAGGTCAATCCTGATGCACAGGATCAATCAGAGGGAGGGATGTATCCTAGAAATGACTTTAAACAATGTCCGTTCACTTTCAAATTATTCCCATTCGTTGGATTCTCAATATCCACAGCCCCATAAGGATATACAGTTGTCACGATGAAGGGGCCGGTCCAACGAGAGTAAAGCTTACTCGGAAAGAGATGTAATCAAGAATTGTACAAGATGACCTTTTAACTTGATGTAAATAATTTCCGAATGATGTTCTGGTCATGGAACACCTTCATTATGTCATTGTAAATTCCAAAATTCTTGTAAGCATCATTCCGGATTTCTTTGAGTACATTTAACTGAAGTTTGTGCAGCGAGTCGATGTTATCCAAGTTGAAGTTTAGATTTTTGATTGCCTAGTAGGCCTTATGTTCCAATTCCACACGCAAATGACAAACATTCCCATAAATAAGTCTAAATGGAGACATTCCAATAGAGGTTTTAAAAGCTATACGATATGCTCATAAAGTATCGGTCAATCTGATTGACCAATCCTTACGGTCGGGATTTACCATTTTTTTTCAGAATTTGTTTGATTTCCTTGTTGAAAACTTCAGCTTGACCATTTGTCTGCGGGTGATATGGGTTGCTCACTTTGTGTGAAATGCCATATTTTCTCATTAAATTTTCAAATGGCCTATTTCAAAAGTGTGAGTCACTATCACTTATGATAACTCGAGGTGTTCCGAACCGAGACAAAATATTTTCTTTTAAGAATCGAATGACCATTTGATGATCATTGTTTCGGCATAGGATTGCCTTAACCCATTTGGTAACATAATTGACCGCTAGAAAAATATAATTAGATCCAAATGATGGGGGGAATGGTCCCATGAAATCGATGTCCCAGCAATCGAATGCTTCTATGATCATAATGGGGTTCAGTGACATCATGTTTCTATGGGACAATCCTCTAAAATTTTGACAATGCTCATAATCTTTGCAAAACTCATAAGTGTATCTGAACATAGTAGGCCCATAAGAGCAGCACTATAGGATTTTAGTCGTGGTCTTTTTGACAGAAAAGTGACCACCATAGGCCTGAGAGTGACAAAAGGAGATTATGTTCTGATATTCATTATTTAGCACACATCTCCTCATAATTTGATCTAGGCAATATTTGAATAAATATGGGGTCATCCCAGATAAACTAATGTACCTCAACATAGAATTTCTTTTTATCTTGTGTAGTCCAATGTATCGGTGTGAAACATGCAGCAAGATAATTTACAATATCAGCAAACTAAGGCAATTAGGAGACTTTAAACAATTATTCATCAAGGAACATGTCGTCTATTGGTGTCAGCTCAAGGGAAATGGATATGACAAGTTGAGAGAGATGGTCAGCCAATACATTTTCTACTCCATTTTTATCACGTAGTTCGATGTAAAACTCTTAAGTAAGAGGATACATCTTATCAAATGAGGTTTAACATCCTTCTTAAAATGAATGTACTTGAGCGCCGCATGATCGTGTAGATGATGATCTTGGATCCGATCAAGTAGGACCTAAATTTGTTTAAGGTGAACACTATGACTAAAAGTTCCTTTTCCGTAGTATAGTATCCAAGTACTCGACCCGTTCTCAAAAACTCGGTGTTAATTAGTGATCAAAATAGACAATTTATTAAAGTGCGATTTGTGAAAACAAGCGTAGCATAGATATATCCCTACTCAAATGAATATTCAGGGCCACTCAGCTGGGGCCATATACAAAATCCTAAAAATATAATTGTTCAAAAAGTAACCATGATAACTAAACTATTGGTTTAAACTGAAGTAGGCAGCCTACTGTTGCGACTCCTCATCGTACTACTCCTCCTCAGTGGTAGTAGATTCCGAGTTCGCCTCGCGCTCTTCAGCGCCTGTGCCTGTCTCATTTGTATGGTTGAACATTGATATATGAGTGGCCAACTCAGTGTGATCTCCCCTCAATATTGCACACCGTTGCCCTAGACAAGAAATATCATAAAACATATAGGCAATCTAAAATATAGCAAATACAGTCTTATTATGTGCATGGATCCGTGAATGCAGTCATCGCCCCGGGGATGCACATTCGTACGGAAGTTGGGCTCGTCACCCATGCAATCATCGAACCTAGGAAAATCATCCAGTCGAAAAAATACATACATCATGTACGATAGCAATAGATGCTGGTCTGTGCCATGTATGCATGATTAGCCAACCGTTATTAATCCAGTTACAATCAGCCGGTTTAAGTAAGCTCAAGGTCAGTACGGGGGCTTAAAACCAGCGTAGGCCGACAGCTCATGCAAAGGTCCCATACCACCATCCCCGACTCATGAGGCTGCTGTCTTAAGGTGTGTGTAGAACCCATCAACACGTGGCTAATCAATTCTCAATATTAAGGCACTACCACCGTATGCTGACTAGGAATGAAATATAGAAATCTTTAAATGTAGCGACTAAATGAGATAGTATGTATGATTTCAAATATGAGTAACAATGATGATAATAAATGTTACGAGGTTCATTCCATAGTCAAGTAAGTGAAATCACTGCATAGATGGTAATCCCATGAACTAAGCCACCACTAACCATAACCTCCATGTTGAGGGTTTATTCTCATCACAATCAGTTCTGTTACACCCTAAGTACGGACTCTCTTTAAAGTAGGAGTTTCCATGGAGAGGTTTTAAATAATGTGCGACTTTCGAACAATACAATTCCATGAAGATTCAGACATGCTTTGATAATTGAAGTAAAGCTTATGTATACAGTCAGTTTAAGAACCATATATTCCTAATTTATCAATTTCTAAAGCATGCGTTGCAAGTAAATAATCGAGTATTTTCGTAGATCCAACTCATGACTTCAAGGTAACTAATTAGCAATTCAATGAATTCCAAGAACATATATTTTTTTTTGGAGAAACTGAGATTCCATTGATATGAACAACCAAGATACAAAAGGAGCAGAGTTTCGGGCGCACTCGGGCAGACAAAAGGGTGCCCGGACCGCCTATCATGTGGCTATACAATGGAAGGGAAAATACATGAAAAGGGTTATGATTTCCTAAGCACACTTATGCCCACTTTGTCAAGAAAACAAAGGCCCCTAATCATCCTAGGGAGAGCGCCCTTTGTGATCGCCTAAAAAAAATCCTGATTGGCCTCTCCTAATCGAGCGAGGCCATCAGTCGGCCCATTGATTTCTCGAGGAATACGTGAAATGAGAAAATTTCCTTTTAAAAAAAAAAGAATTTGGATTCTCAATATCTAGTAATCCCATTTTCAATGGAGGTGGGACAGTCCCTTGATGCTTAAACCACAAAAGAAGAGTCTGATTCTATAAGCACGTCATGTAGCCCCTGCACTATGCAGAATTGCATCGCATCGTAAAGGGCCCGGAGCTCCGCCCTGTTATTTGAGGCGTGCCCGTAGCCCTTGTAGAAAGCAAAAATCAGTTCTCCATTGGCATTTTTGCATATACCACCACCCCCAGACGGACCGAGGTTACTAGAGGCAGCCTCGTCAATATTTACTTTTACCTTTCCCATCGGAGGTCTGGTCCATTTTACTAGCTGGCATGGTGGAGATAGAAGATAGTTGTGCAAGCAATCAAGACGGAGGGCGAGCGTGAACCAAGCTTGGGAGCCATGTAAAAGTTTCCCGAGAAGCCATTTAACCTTCCCAATGACCCTGTTGCTAGTAGGTCTTGTCCCATCATATTTGGTTGCGTTCCTTGCTTTCCATATCTCCCACGCGATGAGGCATGGAGTTATACGTCGAAGAATAGAGGATTCTCTACCTGGGCAATTGGAGTTTCACCATCTAGAAAAAGTACTAGCAATGGAGGAAGTAGGGGTGGGCTGGATACCACAAATGTTGCTGAACTCGTTCCAAACATTAGATGCAAGAACCCCCCGACAGAACAGATGTTCCAACGTTTCAGCTTGTGGAGAGGAAATCTACCCATTATCGCAGCAAAAACACCTAGATGCAAGGGAAATCCCTCAGGATTGAATCCTGTCATCCATAGGGACAACCCGATGAAAGAGTCTCCAGATGAAGATGGAGATATTATTGGGAATTTCACAATGCCAAATGTGTTTGGCCCAATCCATTTCTTACCGTACTGACCTACAAACCGACCATCCAAATTTGACCGAAAAGCAGCTTGACCGGTCAAGGGGCAAGATGTGACGATCTGGTTGATCTGTCGTACAGAACCCCGAGTGAATAATGTGTTCCTTCACCCCCGCAAGGAGCAGATCAGCAGCAGGAGACCGAGTGTTGAAGCCATCCAGGGTAAGAAGCTCACTAACAGACATGTGGAGCAGAGAATTTAGGAGAGGTTGATTGATCAGGTCCGTTAACCGCCCAAGCCTAGTCCAGTCTTATTCCATATATTTATAGAACCGCGCCCAATCTTCCAAATGACATGGTTGTCAAGAACAGGTGAAAGTGACATAATGTGTTTCCACATGGTGGAGACGGAGGATAGGGGGCGCCTGAATTCGCACCCACTAGACAACCGTACCTTGAAGTAGCAAATCCTGCCCACAAGCTTTTGTGCGAGCTAACTTTGGTAGACCAGGCCATCTTCAGTCTAAGCGCCGCCATAACATCCCTGTGCTTTCTAATTCCCAAGCCACCCTCCTCTTTCGGCCTAGATATTTTGTCCCAACTTATCCAGTGACATTTACAGTTGCCTTGATTCCAGCCCCTCAGGATTCCCAAGAACATATGGTAGAGTAACCAATTCCAACGATCAGTTTCATGACACGTGGTGAAACAAATTTTTGATCACTTCTAAAATACATAAACAATGGCTATTCCATGGTTAACAAAGCAAAAGGACGTACTCTAAACAAACAAGTTGAATGATTATCCACTCCCATGATATCATTCACAATTGTTATAAAAGACTATCCTTAATCTAGTTTAGAGATGGAAAGCTCGAGGGGAAGAAAATCATCACCTATGGGTTGTAGTCCCTTTCTTGATTTAAATCCCCGCGTGAAGTTAGTGGCTCCAAGTCACTCAAATAGTCCCTTAGAGAATTTGTATGCATTAGATAATAGTTTTTAAACATATTGAAGGTTTGTGGGGGTTAAAGGACCCATGAGAATTACTTGGGCTTGCTTTTTAGAGCGGATGGGTCTGCCAGATCTTGCCATTCAAAAGGCCCAGATTTGGGCCTGGGATTTGTTGGGTTTCAGGTTGTTTACAAGGCCAGATAGAAGCTTGGTTTTGGCCTAGATCACAGCCCAGAATGGTCTGGATATGGCCCACCACTTGGACCAGTTTTGCAGGCTGGCAACATGTCCTACCAACGGTGTTTTGGTTGGATTTTCACAGTCCACATGGGGCTCGTTTTTAACCCGATCCAAGGTCCTGTTGAGGCCTAATTTCAGTTTGGTGCAAGGCTCATCTTCTAGGACGTTTTGTAGCATCAAATGAGGACTGTTTTGAGGCACTACAAGAAACAATGTTTTTACTGATGAAATTTTTGCCAACGAAAAAATTTTCATTGGTAAAAGTAGAGTTTTAGAGTTTTATCGACGAAATTTTTTTCCATCGGTAAAACTGCACTTTTAATTTTCGTCAGGAAAAGTATTTTAATTTTTAAGATAAAAAATTTTAGCGCTATTTTGAAAATTTTGCGATAAGACTTTTACTGACCAAAATTTTCGTTGGTAAAAAGCGCAAAACCACTTTTACCGACAAAAATCTTCGTCGGTAAAAGTGTTGTCTATTTAACTTAGAAAATATCCGCCCTGACTTTTACCGACGAACCAAAACCGTCGGGAATAAAATTATTACCGACGAAACTTTTTGTCGGTAAAAGTGTTATCTATTTAACTTAGAAAATTTGCGGTCTGACTTTTACCGACGAACTAAAACCATCGGGAATAATATTATTACCGACGAAAAGTTTCATCGGTAAAAGTGGTCTATTTAACTCAACTTTTTGCCCTGACTTTTACGACGAACAAAAACCGTCGGGAATAATATTTTTACCGACGAATATTTTCATCGGTAATAATGACCTAGTTTTAACTTAGAAACTTTTCCCGCTCACTTGAAAATTTTCACCTTGACTTTTATCGACGAACCAAAACTGTCGGGAATAATATTATTACCGACGAAAATTTTTGTCGATAAAAGTAGTGTTTTTAAGATTAAAATTTTTCTGCTAAGAGTTTTACCGATGACTAGTGTCGTCGGTAAAAAGTGTAAAACTACTTTTACCGACGAAAAGTTTTGTCGGTAATAATGATCTAATTTTTAACTTGTAAAATTTTCCCGCTACCTTGAAAAGTTTCATGGTAAGACTTTTTCCAACAAACCAAAACCGTCGGGAATAATATTTTTAAGTAAGAAAAAAATATAACACTTTTACTGATGAATATTTTCATCGGTAATATTTAAATGGTTTGTGTGTGTGTGTGTATATATATATATATATATATATATATATATATATATATATGTATGTATAATTAAAAGGTAATATTTAAATGATTTGTAATATCAAATGAAAAAGAATATTGAAAAGTTTAGAAATTTTAACTATGTTTGAGATAAATTTGAGAACAAAATAATGCTTTTGAAGAAACAAATTGGCAATTTGAAAATTTTGAAAGAAATTAAAATATGAGAAATTTTTTGAGATTTTAAAAATAAAAATTCAAAATTTGTATTTTAAATATTTTTTGAAATATTTTTTTAATAAAAATGATATTTTGTTAAAAGAGAAAAAATATACATTTTGAAAAAAAAAATGTTATTTTTAAAAGGAAATTGAATTTTATCTGTGAAAAATAAAATTACTAAATTATTAGGCACATCTACTAATTGAACTTTTAACTATTTTTGGATAATCTGATCTGTCTAGATTAAAGAGTAAATAACTTCAAATGTCTAAATCAAAATTCACTCAAATTGTTGATCAATTTTGTTTGCCCAATATCTTTCTCATATGTAGCATGATCAAGGCGAGTAACTAGTCAAATTAAGGGTAATGATCAGTAAATGTGAGACCAGACTCTAGTTTGCATGTGTGCATGTGTGTGTGAGTATGCATCTTGTTCATCATGGTCTCGCGGTCCTACCGGTCGAATTCCGACGACTCGCAACCCTCGGATTATGTTTGCGGTCATTCTTGAGTTCGGTCATGTAGACCCTACTCGGATCAACTGAGACCTATGTCGTCTCGTTGGTATCGTCGTTGTGGTTCCAACGGCACGTCTTGTGCGTTCATCCGACTTATAGATCAAAAGTTGTGAGCATTTCATCATATGACCACTTTTTGTACAAAAGCATATGGACCACTCTCATGGCATAAGTTCCCATGCACACCACCCACACACACTACAATTCCCATAGAATAAATACTACTCACCCTAAACACTACTCACACCTAACCTACCCTAGCAAACATTGTTTGTATTACTATAGGTTATGATTAGTTCCCTTAAAAGGGATTTTCTCCCTCTTTTCCTCTCATTTTTCTCTTCCATTTATAAAATTCCAGCAACCTTCTCCTCATCTTTCCTCCAATTTTCAGCCCCCTTCTTCCTTAATCCCCCACCATCTAACCTTTGAAACCTCATCTCCACCATTGATCCATTTTCCTTGGTGTTAGAGGATCTTAGTGTGGAAGTTTGGTGATCATCTTTGAGGTGGGTGACTATTCTTTTATTAAATTTTTTTCTTTTCTTTAATCTCATTATTTCTTTATGGATGGATCACATGGGACCCACCAATCCATGGTGGGGATCCCATTTGATCCCATGGATGTGGCCCTTTGGCCCATCCACATGCATGTCATGATCCATGATGGGGCCATTCTCCATGGACCCCATCATAATGTATTTAATGATCCACTCCATTTCAAGGTCATCTAGACCTTAAGGATCATGTTGGGATGACATCCCAACCATCCATAACAATTATAGATCATGCATGTAGTGATTTTATGTTGCATGTACAATCAATATAGTTGTATGGGTACGATTCATTCTTGGGAGGGCCCATTAGTGGCGGGGCCCTACCCTCATGGCCGGATTACTTTCTTTTCTTCTTCTATCTTCTCTAATGTGTGGATGATGATGTGTGTGTAACCCATTTAGTGGGCTTAGGATGTCCCAAAATAAATAAAAATAAAAATTTAACAAGGTGGGACGCCCTTACCACTGAACTCCATGATCTTTGGACACCTTAATCAATGCATGCAAGTGTCCTAGTCTTAGTCTGTGATCTGGACATATGTGGGGCTCACTGAGGAAGGCCACACACCCTTTTTATGGCTGAGATTATTGAGATAAGGGTGGTATTGGGCCCTCGGTTGCCCACTTAGATTGTTAGTGGTTGGGTTGATGTAGTGGGGCCCATTTCACCCAACTTAAACTTATTTTTAAGCCTTATTTTTTTGTGCTTATGAGTTGCTCATTAAGTTCAACTGAATGTATGAGTCCTATGGCCATTGGGACTTGGGCCTTGAGCCTCGATTCCCCTAACCTTTGGGCCTATATTTAATACACTATTGTGATGGGTTTTATTGCCTAAAATACTCAGGTAGTTGGGCCCTTGCTTGCCCATTAAAGTAAACCATACTTAGACCGAGATGTGAGGCCCAACTTACTTGTTTTAAATGTAAGGATCACCCATATGTTAGAATAATGGGCTACCCATTAGGCCTACCACGATGAGTGGACTCATGATCTTTATGGTTGGGCCCAACCTTGCTTGAGGGCCCACCATATTGCCTATGTGTTGGGCTTTGAGTATAAGCCCACTAGGCCATGGATTGCCTTAGGCCTTGGGCTTTAGCTCATGTTCGAGTAGTGGCGGGCTACCTCTTAAGAACCAGTTGAGGTTGAATGTCCTCCTGGGTGATCCTAAGGTAGGCACATGGCTTTCTCTAAAGATGGTTAAAGGCCCACCATATACCCTAGGCCATTTGTTTAAGGCTCAATGTGTATATATGTGGAACTTACCTTAACACATGTTTGGTCCAGGCCATCCACGCCTTGGATCGCCCGATTGTGGATGTACTCACTGCCTTGGGTTTCTGCTGGACTCGCAATCTAGTAAAAGGCTCACTTGATCTTTTCATAATATATACACAATCTCTATCTGGTGGGGTCCCCCAGTGGGTATAGTTGGCCTTCATAAGATTATTCTTACATAGTTAATTTATTTTTGGACCTTAGCAGATCCAGGAAGTCAAATAGGCCAAAAGTTTATCAAAGGGCCTTAAATGTACATTGTTATGGTTGAGACTTTAGTTGGCTATGGGGCCCACCATATTGAGAACTTGTGCATGTGTTACATGCTTATATTTTCTTATAATCTTTGGGCTTAATCAATGCATTCTTTTGGGTCACCTTTAGTGATCACATGAGGACCCCATTTTAGATCAGATTTTTGGAACATCCCTTAGGCCCAGAGTGGGCTGGGACGTCATAGCTTGGCCCAACCATATATTGGGCCGACTTCCACCATTTTGATGGACTTGTGGCTTGAGGTAAGGATAGTATTGGGGACTTGGTTACCCACTTAAATTGCTAGTTATTGGATTGATGTAATGGGGCCCATTTTATCCAAACTTAAACTTATTTAGTCGTATATTGTATACGCGGGCTGCCCACCAAGTCCAACTCGATGATGGATTCTATGGCCATTGGGAACTGAGCCTTGGGCCTTGATTCTCCTCTTAGGGCCCATGTTGTTAAAATTGGTATTATATCTTTTTATGGCCTATTATGGGAGATATATGTATGTGGTTATTTATCTTGAATGTAGGGCCTTGGGCCTTGTATCCATATAGTTCGTGGTTGAGATGCCTCTTAGGGAATGGTGGTTAAATATCCCCATTATGGACCCCTCTAGGCCCGATTGTATCTAAATGTAATTACATGCTCATCTTAAACTTTTGTTAGAATTATTTCTGTGTTACTTAGACACGTAGTTGTATGCTTAGTCTCGTAGGCTACCCCAAGTAAATGGACCCCCACTAGAGGTGGGATTTCTTATGGATATTGTTTAAATACCTAGTCTTAGTCCATTCTTAGATAGGAGGAGTGTACTATGTATATCGCCACATAATGCGCTAGACCCATCTTCATGGCCCATGTGCATCATTGTATGCTTGGATGATACTGTGTGTGTGATTATGATTGTGCCATTAGGCATTGCATGTTACCTTCCCGAGGGATGTAGTATTCCCTCTTGAGCAGGTTGGATGCTTGGAATTGATGCATAATTGATTGTGTGATTCATGCATCTGGCATTGCATAACATATGGGCATTATCGCCCTTGCTTCATCAGGGTTGTAGCCTCCACAGATACATCATAGATGGCCATGTTTAAACACTGGAAATGTTACTTGAGCATACCAGGTGCATAGGATGCTCATAGGTAAAATTCTCAAAACTTCCATGGTACTAAGGATATGCTCAACGCCGTGACCGAGTGGAAACTATGAGAGTACGAGGGTCTTATACCATTAGGCCACGACTCCCACTGTCGTGTAGTCGGTTGGATAGGAGTGTGGCCTTACTCGCCTGATGTAAGGGGGCATTGCTAGGCTAAGTCTGACCAGCTCGTGAATGGGTCCGCTACCTTTATGCCTTGCTGGTGATTGGTTGTCTGCAGGCAGGGTAGTGAGGTCTCTTACGCTCGTTTGATTGTGCGGGGTCTGTAAAGCGGCAGTCATCCAGTAGTGTGATGGACTCTTGTGATTTTCTTATGATGGAAATGTACTTGATATGTGGATTGGATATGAGCACTGACATTACTTCGCATTGCATTTGCATTGGTTGTGTAAGCCTCATAATGCATTACAGTACTCATATTGCATTATAGTACTCATCGCATTACAGTACTCATTGCATTATATAGCCTTGGTATGGCTTCCTATATTATCGTACTACCTTGGTATGGTCTCTTGCATTCATGATAGCCTTGGTAAGGCTAGTGGTATTAGTATTGATCATGACTCCCATCTGCATTCTCTATCTTCTTCTGAGCACCATTGTCACACACTTTCACCACCCTCTAAGCTTTCTATAAGCTTATGCACGATTGATGCGTGCAGGAGATCCTAGGCAAGCGTCGCAGTGGCAGATTTTGGATTAGAGCTGAGCTTGAGGACACAGTGTTGAAGACTTCCTTTCTTCCTTCTATTATCTTATGTATGTCCTTTTGGACCTTGTGGATACTTGTAAAAGTTCAAATTCATAGTGGATTTTTTGATGTGTGCCTTTGTTATTCTAAGATTTACTTGTTGCGATCTTGGGTATGCTCGTATTGGTAATGATTATAATGTTATGAAAATCCTCCTTGTAGGATCCCAGGATCGGAACCTGCCTTAGGAGCCGAGAATGGGGTACTACGGAGGCTGTTGCGACTAGAACCGGCCATCGGGTTCCTTGTGAGTCCGGTTACCGAGTCTAGGGCATGACAGTAAAATAGAGTGAATGGACCAGACATGTAAAATTGGACAAATATTCTTATCAAAATTGTGATCAGATATATGATTATGAATGTTTTAAGGAAACCCTTCTCCGCTACATTTAGGTGAGTTACTCGTTACCCTTTCCAGAGTAAACTCTATGGGGTCCACCATTATTTATTTATTTTATCCACTCCATTCATCCATGTTAACAGATAATTTGAGGTCTAAAGAACAAAAAGGAAGCATATCCAAAGCTCAAGTGGACCACACCACAGGAAATAACATGATTAAACCTTTACCATTTAAAATTTCTTGGAGCCCATAGAAGTTTTGGATCAAGCTGATGTTTTTGTTTTCTATTCATTCATATATTTTTAATATTATGAACAACCTTTAACCATTTTTGGACAATTTGATCAGTCCAAATTGAAGAGTAAATAACTTTAGATGTTTAAATCAAAATTCAGTCAAATTGTTAATCAATCTTGTTTGCCCAATATCTTTCTCATATGTAGCATGATCGGGGCAAGTAATTAGTCAAATTGAGGGTAATGATCAGTAAAATAGAGTGAATGGATCAGCCATGTAAAATGGGTCAAATATTCTGGTCAAAATTGTGACCCAACTTATTGACGCCCAGAGAACCTAAGAATTAATGTTAGTAAGTTTTATGGAGCCCATCATGATGTGTGTCGAACATGAACACCGTGCATTTGATGTGTCCCTTTTATCTTATGAGATATCTCAAAAATCATCCATATACGAAACTCAAGTGGGCCATACCATCTAAAACTATGTGAAGGCATCTAAAAAAATATAAAAGCACTTGGTGGGGCCCACATGAGTTTTGAATGTGACTGAAACTGGGTCTGACCCCTCATCCAAGTAAGACACACATAATGAGTGGGTTAGATATGTGAATCACATTTAGGTAGGCCCAATATATGATTATGAAAGTTTTAAGAAAACCCTTATCCACTACATTTAGGTGAGTTACTCATTGCCCTTACCAGAGTAAACTGTGTGGGGTCCACCGTTATTAATTTATTTTATCCACTCCGCTCATCTATGTTAATAGACAATTTGAGGTCTAAACAACAAAAAGGAAGCATATCCAAAGCTCAAATGGACCACACCACAGGAAATACTGTGATTGAACCTCTACCATTGAAAATTTCTTGGAGGCCATAGAAGTTTTAGATCAAGCTGATGTTTGTGTTTTCTCTTCATTCATATCTTTTTAATATTATGAATAGGTTGAATGACAAATAAACATTAATATGGGCCCAAGGAAGGTATCAACGATGGAAATCATTATTCCACTCTATTTCGTGTGGCATGAGATTAGGATATAACTCATTTTTATTCACATACCGTCAAATGATCTATAAAAATAGATGGACATCATGGATGAAACACATACATCATGGTGGGGCCCATAGAGCACCGACCATCAGCCATTGACTGGTGTCAGGGGGAGTAGCCAATCTGTTTTGGACGCGGATTGGATACTAACAGGTTAAGCAACGAGAGTACTACTAAAGTGATGTCGCCTAATTCTGTGGATCCCACCATGATGTGTGTTTTATATCCACACCATCTATACATTTTTACAGATCATTTTAGGCATGATCCAAAGAATGAGTGAGATCTAAACCTCAAGTGGAACCCACTACAGAAAACAATGCAGAGAATGACGTCCACCATTAAAAATTTCTAAGGGCCACAAAATTTTTCGATCAAGCTGATACTTGTGTTTTCCCTTCTTTAATGTATGTTTTAACTTATGAACAGGTTGGATCTTAAATAAACATCACGGTGGACCTTAAGAAGGTTTCAATGGTGGGCGTCACTCTCCCCACTATTTTCTATAGTGGGGTCCACTCCAGCTTTCCATAGACCTCATTCTTTGGTTCATGTCCTAAAATGATCTCTCCAAATATATGGACGGTGTGGATACAACACGTATATCATGGTGGGGCCCACATAACCTGGTGACGTCACTTCAGTTGAGAGTCTCGCTACTCAACCTCAGTAGCTAATCTGCGCGTGCCCTCCCTGTCTCTCTCCCTAATCTCCTCCCTCTCCTCTCTCCATCTCTCTCCACCCATGATTCCCCCCTCTCTCTATCCCCTAACCTCTCTTTCTCTCTCTCTCTCTTTGAGTGTGTTTGATCTAAAGAATGGAGGAGCTGAAACGACGCCCTCCCTACCCATGCACACCCTCTCTCTCTCTCTCTGAAGCTCGGTTGAAGACCCATTCACGAACACTAAATGCGAGGTATCTCTCTCTCTCTCTCTCTCAATCTCTCTCAATCTCAATGTTAATTTAGGAATTTGGGGATTTAGTAATTTGCAGATTCCGGATTCGATGTGGACCCCTATTTAGGGATTTGGGGATTCCCGATTTAATCTCTCTCTCTCTAAATCTCTCTCAATCTCCAACTGAAATGTGGGATGATGATCGATGCCCGCCAGTTGTTTGATGAAATCCGTGCACATCACTGCGTGACTGAAAATTTCACATACCATTTTATTACTCATATGAACTATTCTCTGCTTGCTAATCACACAACTCCAAATCCCAAAAAATAAGATTGATTGAACAATATTAGTGGATGCTTCTTTGCTGAAACAAGACTGTTGGAATTTTGTTTTTTGTTTTTCTTTTTTGTTTTCTTTTTTTTTTTTTTCATTTCAACCGTTGCTAGATGTGCACCAATCTGATGTTTTAGACAATTAAATACAATTTTTAGTTCACAATACATCTAAACTTGGAGCCATAATTTGGCCAGTTTAGTTTGAATTAATTGTATGCCATGCGTACAATCTCAATGCATGTGTATTATCCACAAAACAGGGACAGAGTATCAATTTGGTGTAATTTTTTGTTGCATTTTCATGTACCAGTTAACTGAATTGGGAACATACAGTTAAGAGATGATTCGGCCAATTGTGACATCTGTTACTGAGCTCTACAAGAAACAACTACTGGAACGTGTTTCTTACAACACTATATAGAGGCCATTCTAGCTCTACAAGATGCCAGCTGTAAATTAGTACAAGGTTGGCTAATAAAAATGATTTGTATGTAGTTTATAAAAGTTGTTTACCTATGTGAATGTGCAAATTTATGTCATTCATCAGCATCTCTATGAAGGATGCTTATTGTGAGCCATTCACTTTGAAGGCATCTTCATTGTCAAATAAATGTAGAAGCATTTCTTTGCTCTGCCTTTGTCAATTTATGATGCTTCCCTTCAATTTGTAGGCCCATGTGAGGCACAGATTCCTTTGGTGATAATGACATCGGATGACACACATGCACGTACTTTAGAGCTTTTAGAGTCAAATTCATATTTTGGAATGAAGTCAACACAAGTGAAATGCAATTGATGGTTGATGCAATTGACTTTGTGCAGGTATTATTAGGACAAATATGGTTGATGCAATTGACTTTGTGCAGGTATTTTGGAATGAAGTCAATACAACGAAACCATGTGAAAACATACCATAGGATAAATGGTTAAGATTTCCAAAAGTGCTATCTTTTTCTAATTTTCAAAACATTTGTATGAGATGATGCATAACGTTTCCTCTCTTCATTGGACCTTTGGCAAAATCATACACAAAGGTTTCATATGCTTTTTGGATGGAATGGTACTGATGTTCAAGGCTATTTTGTAGGGAAAATGAATAGTAATGATTAGTTTGTTTATTACCTATTCTTGAGCTGATTAGTTTGTAAAAATTCCAAAACCGATCTCAATGCAGGGAAAGAAGTCCTACGATTCTTGTAATTCTTTAACTAATCAAACTAATCTTAGCCTCTTAACTAATCATAATGATTAGTTGCTAAAGATCTTTGATTAGTTACTAAGATAACTAACCCAACAACCTACAACAAAAAAGTAATAGGATACAACTGAATTCGTGCTCAAATCAACAAATAGTAGAAAACAACCTGAAACAGGTGGTGAACTAAATCTATTAGAATGCTTTGAATCTCGGCTCTGCCAACTGACATTGAAGGTGAAAGGGTTTCTGTTCATTTAAGAATTATATGATCTTGGACCAATGGATATATAGCATCCTTTGCCAAGGAATGAATTTTCTATTTACCAACTTTGAATGAAGGGGCCGCCATACTTCCTTTGATTCGTACAATTGTTAGAGAACTACCTAAGATGAAATTTCTAGCTATTCGATAGACATAAAAGAAATGAACATGATAGTGGTCCACACTAAGTGAGAAAAGGCAAAAGATTGGACTGCTGGCATTTTCTAATCTCACACACATGATCCCATATATGTGGGAACATGGATCTTGATTCCATCTTATGGTTCTCACCATCAATCTTTTTTTTTTAATTAGTTAAAAAGTATGGTGTTGTGAAGTGAAAATAGTGATAGGAAAGTGTAATTGTGTCAGGTTGGTGGATACACAGTGGAGTAAAAGGGAGACAACACTAGTGCAATGAGAGGAGCAGGTCATGATTTCTTTCTCAATCTTTTTTTTTTTTTTTTTTTCTTTTTAGTAGAAAATCAGTAATAGTTTGTTGATGATAACATTGATAGGATAATGAGAAAGTGGATATGCAAAGGCTTGTTGATTGGAACCAATCAAAGGGTAGGTTTTTATGAAATACAATTACTTTCACATCATGTTGGTAATGACCTTCATGATTTACTATTCTTTGCTTTTCTCTGTCATATTCACAGAAGTCTTGAAGCTAATTGCAATACCTGCTTAAAGATTCAAAAAATGGGTTCAATTCCTTGCCCAAAAACATATCAGTATGTATTCAGTTATCTTTCTTTGTGCTTCAGTGTTATAATCAAGACAATCTACGTTGGATCATTGATGATGGTTTTGTACGTCACATGTCTAATCACCAAAACATTGTACATCAGCATGTCTACCATTAGAGTTCTTTTTTCCCTAGAATTTGTTGTAAAGATGCCATCTTTTCATGTTTTTCTTTGATTTGTCTGTGGTGATGATTTTCCACATTTGAACTTTACGGCCCAGTTTGTCAGAACATCTCCATGTTTAAAAGGTGATACTATCAAAAAGTTCATGGTTAAGAAGGGCCTGTTCGTGATAAGTGGGTCTTTGGCCAGTTTATTTTTATGTCCAATCTTGCATTTAAGCATGTAGCAAGCTGGTTGTGTGCATGTGTATGCAAAATCATCATGCCATTATTTTTAGTCTGAATGCATAAATTAAGTTGAATGTGATTAATCCTCAAGGTGGTATGTTACACTTCAGCTTTGTTGAATGTAGGATGTTCATATAAGAGTTTTCAAGTGGCTAGTATGGAAGTCCAATGGGTAGTTAAGAAACTGTCCGTTGTCCAACTTACATGCACAAAATTGGATGGTTTGGTCAGCCAATCCATGTGAGTTCTGGGCAATGCTTCATCCACAGCAGGACCCATGATCTGGATGATTCGGTTGGCATGTACTTCAACCTGTTTGGTAGATAAGTTGTTGTGGTTTAGTAAGTTATGTTGCTAGTAGCTTTTCTGGAGGTGTCAGCTTTACATTGGCTTTTGTATGGTGGGATACTTGGAGACAACATGTCTTTTGTCTCAAGAAGTTTGTTCTAAAATTGTCATTTCTTTCTTTCACCTAATGTTCAGTCTTAAAATCACAATGTTTCTAGGAAAAAACATTGATTGTGTATTTGAATTTTTACGATCAATGTTTCTAGAAAGAAAGAAATGGAAATACACAATCAATGTTTCTAAGGAAAAACATTGATTGTATATTTGAAAATCACATGCCATTATAATCAGGACAATCGATGTATATTTACAACCATTAATTAAAGAATATACATTGATTGTGTATTTGAATTTTTTTAAATGCACCAACTAGAAATGATTTGAGACGACGTTCAATGATACTTTGTTAAATATGAAATTTATGACCTTTAGTAACTTGGTTAATTAAAAAGAACTATGTAGTGGCTTGATCCAAATCTGACTTTTTGGGTACGTAGGCAGCTGTTCGTAATGTACTATAATATCGGTGCAGCCACAAATCTTTTTTCTCCTTTGAATTGTAACAGAATGTATCGGTTACATTTTTCTCTGTCATACAAGTTGTGGCTATCAAAGATATAATATCACCTCCTTATAGGGAAACATTTAATGATGTGTACAGGTAAATTCATCTTTTCTTATTCCTCATATTGTTTCCCAGTTATATTTGTGTTGGTTTCAGAGTACAGGTAGCGATAGAAATTGCTGGTCGACTGTGGCTTGTAGACAAAGGGATGAGTAACCAATAATACAAATATGGGAGGCCTTCCCCAGGTATCCAGATATTTTTAGATATATTTATGTTATTTTTAAATGTATTAGCTCGAAATTGATGGAGCAAACCCGGATGTGCGTCGGAGCTATCCGGATGTTGAGCGGGGGTCCCTGGAAGGTGGGAACCGCTGTTATGACCATGATGAAGCTGTCCATTTCCTATGGGCAGCATTGGAGGGGCCTGGCCATTTAGACAGTTCATGTTTATGTATTTGCTTGAACTTAATGGAGCAGACCCGGATGTGCGTCGGAGCTATCCGGATGAGCGGGGGTCCCTGGAAGGTGGGAACCACTGTTATGACCATGATGAAGCTGTGCATTTTCTATGGACAACATTGGAGGGGCCTGGCCATTTGGACAGGCCGTGTTTACGTATTTGCTCGAAATTAATGGAGCAGACCTGGATGTGCATCGGAGCTATCTGGATGAGAGGGGGTCCCTGAAAGGTGGGAACCGCTGTTATGACCATGATGAAGCTATCCATTTTCTATGGACAGCATTGGAGGGGCCTAGCCATTTGGACATGTCCTGTTTATATTTATATTTGCAGGGACCACACCCTTAACCTAAACCACACCCTAAACCTATAACCTAAACCTATTCCCAATTACCTAAACTTATAACCTATAACCTAAACTTAAACCTATAACCTAAACCTATTCTCAAATCCAAAAAGATATAGTTATAACCTAAACCTAAACCATAACCTATAACCTAAACCTAAACTTATAACCTTAACTTAAACCTATTCTTAATTCTCAAAACCTATACTTATAACTTTAACCTAAACCTATAACATATACTTACAACCTTAACCTAAACTTATAACCTTAACCTAAACCTATTCTGAAATCCCAAAACATATACTTATAACCTAAACCTAAACCTTAACATATAACCTAAACATATACTTATAACCTTAACCTAAACTTGTAACCTTAACCTAAACCTATTCTCAAATCCCAAAACCTAACCTATAACCTAAAACCTAAACCTAAACCTAAAACCTAAATATATTCTAAAATCCCTAAACTTAAACCTACACCTAATCATAATCTCAACTACCGAAACTAAACCTAAACCTAAACTTGAAAACCCAAACCTAAACCCGATCCCGAACCCGAATACAATTTCTAAACTTAAACCTTAACCCATTCTCAATTCCCTAAACCTATAACTTATAACCTAAACCTAAACCTTAACCTAAACCTATAACCTATACTTACAACCTTAACCTAAACTTATAACCTTAACCTAAACCTATAACCGAAGACCTAAACCTAAACCTAAAACCTAAATGTATTCTCAAATCCCTAAACCTAAACCTACACCTAATCGTAATCTCAATTCCCTAACCTAAACCTAAACCTAAACCCGATCCCAAACCCGAACCCGATTTCCTAAACTTAAACCTTAACCCATTCTCAATTCCTTAAACCTATAGCTTATAACATAAACCTAAACCTTAACATTAACCTAAACTTAAACCTATAACCTATAACCTAAACCTAAACCTAAAACCTAAATGTATTCTCAAATCCCTAAACCTAAACCTACACCTAATCCTAATCTCAACTCCCTAACCTAAACCTAAACATAAACTTGAAAACCCAAACCTAAACCTGATCCTAAACCCGAACCCGATTTCTTAAACCTAAACCTTAACCAATTCTCAATTCCCTAAAACTATAGCTTATAACTTATAACCTAAACCTAAACCTAAACCTATAACCTAAACCTCTAACCTTAACCAAAACCTATGACATAAACCTAAACCTAAACCTAAAACCTAAATGTCTTATCAAATCCTTAAATTTAAACCTACAGGTAATCCTAATCTCAACTCCTTAACCTAAACCTAAAACTTGAAAACCCAAACTATTTTTCCGATCCTGAACCCGAACCCGATTTCCAAAACCTAAACCTTAACCTATTCTCAATTCCCTAAAGCTATAACCTATAACCTAAACCTAAACCTAAACCTAAACCTAAAACCTAAACCTAAACCTAAAACCTAAATGTATTCTCAAATCCCTAAACCTAAACCTACACCTAATCCTAATCTCAACTCCCTAATGTAAACATAAACATAAACTCGAAAACTCAAACCTAAACCCGATCCCGAACCCGATTTCCTAAACCTAAACCTTAACCTATTCTCAATTCCCTAAACCTATAGCTTATAACCTATAACCTAAACCTAAATCTAAACCTAAACCTATAACCTTAATCTAAACCTATAACCTAAACCTAAACCTAAACCTAAAACCTAAATGTATTCTCAAATCCTTAAATCTAAACCTATAGGTAATCCTAATCTCAACTCCTTAACCTAAACCTAAAACTTGAAAACCCAAACTGTTTTCCCAATCCCGAACCTGAACCCAATTTCCTAAACCTAAACCTTAACCTATTCTCAATTCCCTAAAGCTATAACCTATAACCTAAACCTAAATCTAAACCTAAACCTATAACCTTAATCTAAACCTAAACCATAACCTAAACCTAAACCTAAAACCTAAATGTATTCTAAAATCCTTAAACCTAAACCTACACCTAATCCTAATCTCAATTCCTTAACATAAACCTAAAGTTGAAAACCCAAACCCGATCCCAAACCCGAACCCGATTTCCTAAACCTAAACCTTAACCTATTCTCATTCCCTAAAGCTATAACCTATAACTTATACTTAAACCTAAACCTAAACCTATAACCTAAACTTATAACCTTAACCTAAACCTATAACCTAAACCTAAACCTAAAACCTAAATGTATTCTCAAATCCTTAAATCTAAACCTATACATAATCCTAATCTCAACTCCTTGACCTAAACCTAAAACTTGAAAACCCAAACTGTTTTTCCGATCCCGAACCCAAACCCGATTTCCTAAACCTAAACCTTAACCTATTCTCAATTCCCTAAAGCTATAACCTATAACCTAAACCTAAACCTAAACCTTAACCTAAAACCTAAACCTAAATCTAAAACCTAAATGTATTCTCAAATCCGTAAACCTAAACCTACACCTAATCTTAATCTCAACTCCCTAACCTAAACCTAAACCTAAACTTGAAAAACAAAACCTAAACCCGATCCCGAACCCGAACCCGATTTCCTAAACCTAAACCTTAACCTATTCTCAATTCCCTAAAGTTATAACCTATAACCTAAACCTAAACCTAAACCTAAACCTATAACCTAAATGTATTCTCAAATCCTTAAACCTAAACCTACACCTAATCCTAATCTCAACTCCTTAACCTAAACGTAAAACTTGAAACCCAAACCTAAACCCGATCCCGAATCCGAACCCAATTTCCTAAACCTAAACCTTAACCTATTTTCAATTCCCTAAACATATAACCTAAACCTATAACCTAAATTCAATTCCCTAAACCTTAACCTATAACCTAAACCTAAACCTATAACCTACACTTATAACATAAACCTAAACCTAAAACCTAAACCTATAACCTAAACCTTAACCTATAACGTATAACCTATAACTTAAATTCAATTCCCTAAACCTTAACCTATAACCTAACCTAAGCCTAAACCTATAACCTACACTTATAACCTAAACCTAAACCTAAACCTATAACCTAAATGTATTCTCAAATCCCTAAACCTAAACCTACACCTAATCCTAATCTCAACTCTTAAACCTAAACTTGAAAACTCAAACCTAAACCCGATCCCAAACCCGAACCCGATTTCCTAAACCTAAACCTTAACCTATAACCTAACTTAAACCTAAACCTATAACCAACACTTATAACCTAAACCTGTAACCTTAACCTAAATGTAAAACCTAAACCTAAACTTGAAACATAAATGTATTCTCAAATCCCTAAACCTAAACCTAAAACCTAAACTTATAACCTTAACCTAAACCTAAACCTATAACCTAAAACTAAAACCTAAACCTAAACCTAAAACCTAAATGTATTCTCAAATCCTTTAACCTAAACCTACACCTAATCCTAATCTCAACTCCTTAACCTAAACCTAAAACTTGAAAACCCAAACCTAAACCCGAACCCGATTTCCTAAACCTAAACCTTAACCTATTCTCAATTACCTAAACGTAAACCTATAACCTTAACCTATAACCTAAACTCAAATCCCTAAACCTTAACCTATAACCTAACCTAAACCCGAACCTATAACCTACACTTATAGCCTAAACCTGTAACCTTACCCTAAACGTAAAACCTATAACCTTAACTTATAACCTATAGCCTATACCTAAACCTAAAACCTAAACCTAAACCTAAACCTATAACTTAAACCTAAACGTATAACCTATAACTTAAACCTATAACCTAAACTTAAACCTAAACCTGAACCTGAACCTAAACCTATAACCTTAACCTATAACCTATAACCTCTGCCTTCATCGTTGTAATTTTTTGTATTTTTATTTATGATGTTAAAATTATATGTATTTATACATGAATGAATGTGATGTGGATAAGATTGTTTGTGTTTGGATGAATGTAGTTTATGTTTGGATGGATTTACTAGTTTGGGTTTACATGGATGTGAATGTGAATATGATGAAATATATTAACAGGTGTATATCAGGAAGAATATCTATGAAATTTATTGTAACAGGTGTAAAAAAAAATGAGACTTTTACGTACGAAACTTTTCGTAGGTAAAAGTTTTGTAAATATTTTTACCTACGAAAATTTTCATAGGTAAAAGGTTTTTACTTATTTTTTACCAACGAAAATTTTCATAGGTAAAAGTTTTGTAATTATTTTTACCTACGATAATTTGGGTAGGTAAAAGTATTTTGCTTGTTTTTTACCGACGAAAACTTTCATCGGCAAAAGTTTTATAATTATTTTTACCTATGAAATGTTTCATCGGTAAAAGTTTTTTGCTTATTTTTTACCGACAAAAATGTTCGTCGGTAACAGTTTTGTAATTATTTTTACCTACGATAATTTTTGTCGGTAAAAGTTTTGGAATTATTGTTACCTACGAACATTTTCGTCGGTAAAAGTATTTTGCTTGTTATTTACCGACGAAAATTTTCATCGGTAAATCTCTTACCTTTTCCAACAATTTGAATTTTTCATCGATAAAAGTCTTTCCCGATAATCTTTTATCGACGAAAATTTTCATCGGTAAAACTGTTTACCTACGAAAAATAAGCTTTTAGCGACGAAAATTTTCATCGGTAAAAGTGGGTTTTCTTGTAGTGAGGCTGTATTTTTAGGCCGTTTGGAGGCTGATTGCGGCTCCGAAAACAACCAGCTTCATGACCATTTTCGAACTTCTGAGGTGGCCCAATGTTACTGTTATTTCAGTCATTTCCACTACCCTTCAGTTGCAAGTTCTACTGCTCTTAACCTATTTTCTCAGCTATCCTCCTAGAGTTGCAAAATCAGCATCCATTCCGCCGTCACAAGCTGATTTTTTTTTAGTCGTAATGGTGTAGCAGTTGAACGTTGCCTTCATGTTGCATTCCTAGGTACTGTTTAAACTGAAAACCAGCAAGTCGCAGGCCTTCAGTTGTAGCCACTTCTAACCGAAAGTCAGCTGCATTCTTTTAGTGTTTTCAGGCTAAAAATCGGCTACTACATTGCAAGTTTTTCAGTTATTCTCCAAGCTGAGGATCAGCCCCCCGAACGGTCCATTCATGAGACTGTTCTAACCTAGATTTGTGGCTGACTTTCAGCCTGATACAAGGCCCGGTGGTGGTTCGATCTCAGCCCAAACGTGGCCCATTCCTGGGTCGTTTTCAGCTTGGTTCTAGAGTCCAACAAAGGCTCTATTTCTAGTCCAGAAATGAACTGGGTTTGGCTAAGATGGGATGCTCATCCAGAGGCTGTTCACAACCCTGTTTACCGCTCGTTTTTTTGGCCCAAAAACGTGGCCATATGCGAAAAATGAATAAGAAAAGTGGGAGGGGGAAACCTGTCTTCTCCCTGGCTGAATCGACACCCACACTCCCACTTCTTCTCCTTTTTCTTTCTCTTTTTTCTCTCCTTCTTTCCTTTCCCTCTTTCCTTTCTTTTTGTGTGGGATCTGAAGGGCTGTAGTGCCCATTTATAGGCATGGGAAAGTGGCCTCCAACGGCCGTGCCAGCTTCTCTCAGACAAAAACGGAAACTCTTCTTTTCCTCCATTAAAGCTTTTCCTAGCTATTTTTGGCCATGAAGGGACTCTCCCCAGCTGGCTCATGGAAGGCCCGAATCCACTAGTTAATGGAGGTGTTGGCTTACAAGAGAAGCCATCTGATGGTCCCCTTCTTTGGATCTCAGCCATACATGAAAAGATTGGATGGCTAGGACTGATTTCCCTCGTCCCTTTGCGTGGGTCCAAGACCGTATACCGTTTTGTTCAGTGGACCCACGTGAGTAAGATGGACGGTTTGGATCATTCGGAAAGTCCCCCAGATGGCCCACTTTGGGGTTTGAAACTTAACAGTTTCAAATTTTGAAACAAGCGGGAGGAATCCACCCTTTTACAAAGAAATGTCAATCAACGGCGTGTTGACCGTGCAGCTTAGTCCAGTGCACGTCATGCATACTACACGTAAGGTGCACACGCACCATGTGGGGCCCTTTTTGCAATGGTGGTACCTCATCCATCCTGTCCAACCACTTCATGGATCCCTTCTAGGCGTCCTGGCCCATTTTGGGTCGTTGATGAGGCCCAGGTGGGCCGTTACACACCTCTTTGGGCTATATTTGGTCCATACGACATGATCTGACGGTCAGATGGGCTCGATACTCGTTTTCAATGGTTAAGTATGTATTTAAAGCACGGTGGTATTTCGTTGGCTACCCACTAGCCCTCATGGATTGAGTTTTAGAATATTTCTGCCACTAGTTAACTTAGAAACTAATCGAGCTTAAGGTATTCGCTCGAGGTTACCTCCTTGGTGATGTGGAGTGTAGCCCAAGCTTCTAAGGGTCATGGTGGATGGCCTCATCGTTGACGGAGGGTCCTATCCTGCACATGATTAATTCAAGTTACTTAATCAATCGATCCTGATTCTCATTAATGTCGTTTTAAGAGGTAAAACTTGTGTACCAGAGGTACGGGGTGTTACAGTTTAGCTTAGAGAAAGCTTCCTGGTATTCTTTGCTCCACTCGTATGGAACATCTTTTTAAAGGAGATTATATAAAAGATGAGAGATATGACTAAAGTCCTTAATGAATCTCCTGTAAAACCCAGTGTGTTCTAAGAAGGAACACACATCACGTATGCTTTTGTGTGGAGGTAAGTTAGAGATTAAGTCAATTTTAGCCTTTTCTACCTCAATTCTCTTGAATGAAATTATATGTCTAAGAACTATTCCCTTAGAAACCATGAAATGACATTTCTCTCAATTCAACATAAGATTTTTTTTTTCTTCACTTCTCTTCAGCACATGTTTAAGATTTTCAAGGCAATCGCTGAATGACGGACCAAAGATAGAAAAATCGTCCATGAAGACCCCTAGATATTTCCCTACCATGTCAGAAAAAATACTTAACAATGATCGCTGAAATATGACAGGGACATTACACAGTTTGAATGACATCCTTCAGTACGCAAATGTGTCAAATGGGCATGTAAATGTGGTCTTTTCTTGATCTTCAAGTGTTGTATCTATTAGGTTATAGCCCGAATACCTATCTAGGAAACAGTAGTAAGAGTGACTAGCTAACCTTTCTAATATATGATCAATGAAAGGTAAAGGAAAGTGGTCTTTCCTTGTAATGGTATTTAATTTCCTGTAGTCAATTCACATCCTCTAACCAGTAGTGACTCTAGTTGGTACGAGTTCATTATAAGCATTGGTTATGATGGTGATTCCAGACTTCTTAGGAACCACCTGTGTTAGACTCACCCATTGACTGTCTGATATAGGGTATATGATACCCACATATAACAATTTTAGAACCTTACCCTTAACTACTTCCTTCATGTTTGGATTTAAGTTGTGGTTGTCGGGAGGTTTTCGCATTACCCTCAAGATGAATGCGGTGAGTATAAATTACAGGCTCAATTCCCTTAAGGTCCGTAATTGACCATCCAAGGATTCCCTTATGTTCTTTTAGAGTAGCAATAAGCATACTCTCTTGCTCTTTCTTAAGGTGGGAAGAAATCACCATTGGGTATGTCTCATCTTGACCTAAGTATATATATTTAAGATTGGCGAGCAAAGGCTTTAGGTCAAGCCTCGGTGCCTTGAAACTATACGGTAGAGACATTGTTTCGGTTCAGGACAGTCTTAAATTGGGGCCTCCACCGGTTAATTTCAAGTACCGACGTCTCATTAAGCAAGGCATCCATCTTCTTAATCACGTCATCATCCGAATCAGGGGAGTGGGCCAAGCATGTCTCCAAAATGTTAGATATAGAGTCCAAAGTGGTCTATCTTCCATGAATGAATCAATTATGTTAACATCATGGGTCTCATCAGCATCCTCTAGTTGTTTGCTCATATTATTAAAAATATTCAACTCTAATGTCATGTTCCTGAAAGATAATTTCGTAATTTCATTTCTACAATTGATTATGGAATTTGATGTAGCTAGAAATGGGCGGCCAAGAATGACGAGATGGAGCAGTTAAATTATGACTTGGTGTTGAACTTCGTCAAATTAGTTCACGCATGAAGTACCAATCTTATGATAAAATCTATGGATAGTAGAATTTATCGACCTAGACAAGCACATCCTCAATCATCCCTCTCGATACTTAGACAAGCATGTCCTTGATTATCCCTTTCGGTACACGGACTGAACAGTCAGTAAGTTGAAGTATGGTCCTAGTGGGTTTTAATTCACCAAGCCCAAGTTGTTCATACACTAAGGGATCAAATTTACGCTCGCTCCTAAATCAAGAAGTGCGTGCTCAATCTGGTGGTCTCTGATTACACAAGAGATAGTCGGACTACCCGGATCTTTGTACTTTTGTGGCACATCTTATTTAGAATAGCACTCACATTTTCAGTCAAAAAGATTTTGCTTTGTATATTTTTCCGTCTTTTGATAGTGCATAGATCTTTCAGAAACTTGGCATATGAGGGAATTTGCTTGATAGCATTCAAGAGAGGGATATTAACTTTCACATGTTTAAGCACCTCTAAAATATCCTAAGTATTACTTATAGGTTTAGGTGAAATCAACCATTGTGGGAACGATGCAATTGGCTTATACTGTCCCTCCGGTTCTTTCTCATGTGAGACATCACTAATTCTACCATCCTTCTTAGACTCTTTCAAGTCCTTAGGCTTCTCAGCCCTTGTTGGGATGGTTTTTCCAATCATTTCTCAACTTCTAAAAGTTGTGATAGATTTAGCTTGTTCCACATGTTGGTCTAAAGAGCTCGGGTCACTTATTCCACATTGCAGTTTTGTATTAGGGAGATGTTGGGCTAGAAAAGTTCATTTGTCTCTAATCGCTAAGTGTGACTCAATCCTTTGAATGGACTTGCTAAGGTCCTAGAATGCTTGTAAAGTGTTCTGATTATGAAGCTCTTAGTTTTAAATGTGTTTAAGAACCGGATTCTCTTGGGATGTTTGCTAATTTGTATTAGCTGATTGATCATTCCTCCAACTAAAGTTGGGATGGTTCTACCAACTAGAGTTGTATGTATTTGAGATGGGTGTCTTGAATGGCCTTTAATAGTTGTTCAGGGCTTTCGATTGCTCATGTAACAACCCTTGAAAAGCAGGAATGGTAGGACAGTCCTGTGTCAAATGCATATTACTATCACAAATACCACATACAACTTCAACGGTTTCTTTGGGCTAGACCATCTCTACCTTCTTTAGTTCTATGGCCTCAATTTTTCTTGTAAGGTTGGACACCCTTGCACTTATGTCGTCCTCTTCCCACAAGACGTATATTCCTCCATTTTCTCTTAATTGATTGGGCTTAGAAGTCAAGGCTTTTGAGGTGTCCCATGACTGCATATTTTTAGCGAGTAGATCAAAATAGTTATAAGTGTTATAATGATTAAAGCACATTTTATACCTTATTTGTCAAATTTCATCTTGTCAAAACATCTTAGCAAATGATCTTCAAGATTGGTTCAAGATCATGGTTCAAGCCTAACTCAAGTTGAAGATCAAGCTCAAGCTTAAGTTGAAGATCAAGATCAAGCCCAAGTTGAAGAATAAGCTCGATCTACTTAAGTTCTAGTAGAAGATAAAGCTCTTAAGAGATGTTCAAGTCTCTAATATACTTCAAAGTAATGAAGTTCAATCTATACAGGTATTATAAACCCTAGAAAGACCTTAGGTTTAGGTGCTTTTAAAATATATTTTAAATTGAATTTTTATACTTATAATTGGTTAAGTTTCGACCAGCCTAAGTTGTGGCTCGACCAGTCTAAGATTTTCTCGACTAGTCTTAGTTCTAGCCGAAGTGAAACAGAAATTATGTTACTCCTTAGACTGCTCGAGCGATCTCCTCGACCAGTCAAGTGATTCTCGGCTCGAAGTCCAGCAACTAAGACCGTTCAAATTTTGGTATCCTCGACCAGTCAAAGACCACCTTCAACCAGTTGAGCAGGGCCTTCGACTAGTCGAGTAGGCTTTCGACCATTAGAGGATCTGTTAGATCTTATCCCGCTTAAAATTGAAAATTTGTTGAAACTGAATCTAGTGCTTAGACGAGTCGAAGACTGTCTTAGATGAGTCGAAGCAACAACTTCTTTACCTATAAATTCAGGTTCTTTCTCAATCTAAAAATACAATTCAATCGACCAAAATCCTTCTGCAAGAAAGATAAGAGCCTCAATTATTGTCAAGCTATTAAGCGGTATTTATAATTTATTTTATAGATTTTTGTTGAATTCCTTAATCTCTAATTCTATCATTCTGATTCTAAAAAGAAAATGAATGCTCTTCTTTTTGAGATTTAAAGGAATTAATACAAGAAGCCTTTAGTTTAAATTTAATTAAAATCAATAGAGCCCTAGACCTTTTCTATCGGACTGAACATTGAACATTCGTCATTCAAGAAAAGCAGTTCCACGGCTACAACTTCTTCTACGGTGAAGATAAGTATACATTTACATTTTGTATTTGATTTTTCTGAGATAGCTAAAAAATCTCAGTGTTGGTTTTTCTGAGACAAGCTAGAAAATCTCATTGAGGGTTTGTGTTTGTTATAGCCTGATAAAATCACATTTGTATCGGGTTTTAAGGTGAACATTGAAAACCTTATTCATAATGAAAGCTAAAATTACGCGGTTAGTAATTTTGGGAGTAGAGTAGGTATGGCTATTTGAGAACAGTTGTTGACACATCGAACCACTATAATTCTTGGTGTTGTAGTGAATGCTTTTATTATTTTTGTGGTGAATGGTTGTAATTCCTTTTATGCTAAAGTGGTGATTGTTTGTAATAGAGAGTTTTATTTACTCTTGCTTAGTTTGGAATTTTTATTCTTATCACATTGGTGAAATAAGGTTGTCTTGCCTGAACTTGTGTGAGTGAAGGTTGTCCTACAAATCAGTTTGAATCAACGTTTCAATACTAATGCAATTGAGATTTCTGATTTGTTTAATTATTCGGTACTTTATTCCCTCCTCTAGGACTTCTTAAGCTCACCTTTTCAATAGTCCCATGTGTCATCGGCCTCTTTGTTCATAAACTCTCTATTGCACATCATCTCTATGAATTGGCGCATGAGCGAAGTCAGTCCATCATGGAAAAAGCTTATGACCCGCCATATTTTGTAGCCATGATGTGGGTAGGAGTTTAGAAGATCCTTAAATCTCTCCCAACATTGGAAGAATGTCTTCCTCTTTTTGGGAGAAGTTCATGATCACTCTCCTCAATGTGTTGATCCTATGAACCGGGAAGAACTTTTAAAGGGACTCCCAAGTCATCTCAGCCCAAGTCCCTATTGATCTTGCTTAAAGGACATGTAACCATGACTTGGCCTTCTTTTTCAAAGAGAATGGAAATAATTTAAACTTCACAATGTCATCCGACACAATCGGGAAGTGCGATGTAACCTTAAGCTAAAGGGGTGAAGCAAGATCTTTCTTTGATACAAGGGAGACAATACACTAGAGCTAGAAAAACCAGAGTATGGTACAACCAACTCTCCCAAGTACGGATAATTTGGGTGCAGATTTGGTGAGTCTGGGCTTAATGAAACCTACCCTAAGTGTTGTATATTAACTGTCCACCAGCTTTCCGGACCATTTTAAGGCGTAGTCCCAAAAATGTAACAAACCCAAATCTCAAGTGGACCATACTGTAAGAAACATTAGTCATTGAATACCCACTATTAAAAAATTTCCTAGGGCCAACGGTGACGTTTATTTGCTATATAACCTATTAATAAGGTCACGCGAACCTAAATGAAGGAAAAATGAAATATCAACTTGATCCAAAACTTTTGTATTCCGCGAGAAGTTATTAATGGTCAATCACAACTGTTTCTTGTGATGTGGTCCACCTGAGATATAGATTTGCTTCATTTTTTGGTGTATAAATTTGCTTATTTTTTTGGACCATACACTAAAATGAGCTGGAAAAACTGAGGGATGGAGAGGATATACAACACATACATCAAGGTTGGTCCCACAGTCGGGGACTCTCCAACTAAGCTATTACCATGGTCTCACCTAATCGGCACCACTATAGTATCCATTCATGAACTTGGGCCACTGGAAGAATGGCTTATTTTCCCAAAAATCACACCTAATAGAAATCTAGCTCACCTAATTGGTGGACACAAAAGCAGCGGCAGAGATAATAGAGAAGGGTAAAATATTCAGTAGGGTAAATTGTAGAAAGTGAAGGATAGAATCATATAATCAGTTTGATTTTTGTGGGCCAATAGATGGATGGATCGGATTGATACTATTGGAATATCTGGTTGAATTAAATAGCCTATTAAAATCGAGAACAAAAAATAAATAAATAAATAAAATTTTGAGAAAGAAGAACTTATAGAATTGAGTCGAGGCGTGACTGAGTCACTCAGCTTGAAATCGAATTTACTCCCCTTGGACAATGTCCCAAGTGCAACAGGTTTCCAGAGCAATCGACCTCCAGGATACAACGACTATGACCCGGTCCCAGCAATACACTCACTGTACGCGGGCTCGAACAACTTGCAGTTTAATCCAAAAGTGTTGAGTTGACTCAGCGATGAACTCAGTAAAATTCTTAAAACCGTATCAGAGAGAGTTTTATAAGAGAGATAATAATTTTCGTATTTTGAAACTGGAATCGAAAGTCTTTATATAGACTCCAAAGTGATGTATAAGCACCCTTTACAAAAGGTTGGGTCCGTTAGGTTTAAACCTAACAAGTGCGACCAACCGGAAGGGATGCATCTTTCCAGTTAAAAACGAGAAGGCGCAAATGCGAGTACACTCTCGCAAATAAAGTCCCGAGAGTACCCATACACACACCCGCGAGTACACTCACACCACACCCGCACCTGCGCACTCGGCTCGGCGCGCGCGCGTGTGGTCAATGACATATATTAGAGCTATTGGCATAGCCCCCCCACAGGACCAAATTCACATGCCCCCTGAAAGGGGCACAAGCCCTATGCAAAAAGACTATCTTATATACAAGATAGTTTAATTTATCAAATCCGATGTGGGACAAAACCTACAACACAAAAGTACCAAAACTTTTCAAATGTGGAGGGAAATCACCGAAAATTTGAAAATTCAAATTTTAATATTATTTTAAAACAAAATATATCATATACATCACACAACCATGTGTTGAAAGTGTAATTTCCCATGTGATGAATGAATATGAGGCTCTCAATCCTCCTGTATTCACGCGGCCTTGCTTCCATTTTTTACCATCCCTTTAAAATGAAGCGTTACTTTATGACTTATCTTCCATGCAGCAAATGGGCCCTGTGATAACTATCTCCAAGATTTTTAAAATATCGTGATATTTTCACAAAATATATTTTAATGCCTTCATAATCTCGTCACTTTTGATTTTATCGTGATATAATCAGAAAATTATCAGATTCTAAAGTTTTTTTTTAAATTATATATATATATATATATATATATATATATATATATATATATATATATAAAATAATTCAGATCATTCATTTCTATCTAAATAATTAAAAAAGAAAAAAATGTTTATTAGTATGTAATAAAGCTTTTTAATAATTTATTTTCGGCGTGATTTTTTGACAATATCCCGAGAGAAAAATGTCATAATATTAAAATATCTTAATAAATTCCCATCCGGAGAAATTGCCGATAACGGGATTTGTCAATCTGCAAATAGGAATGTGCAAGACCTTACCATGTATTTGAATTGGAGAAATGCCCTCGTTTTCTTAGAGTAATATAACTGTTACGGTACGCCTAGTTACATTGCAACTTTTAGATAGTCCAATCGATCGATCTGAACTGTCCATTAAGTGAAAACACTTCGAAGAGCCCATGACACAAAAGATCTCATTCTTCAGATGATCTACTCCATTGATTTGGCATTATTTTTTACAGCCATCCTTTTTCCAAGTCATGGATGGGATTATTACAATTGCCTATGATTATTTAGAATCATAAGAAATCCATGATGGGAACTTTTCAAATAGATGGATCGAATTGTTTTTTTAGCACAATCAGAGTCCTGGAAACTTCGAAACACAAACCCTTACACCATTGATCCAACGGTTTTTGTTTTCATTGATCGAACGGTTAGTATTTGTCAAGTCAGTGTGAACTTTGCATGATAGCCCTTGAAATGTACGCTGGACCTAACCAATATTCCACTACAATGGATAGGATTGTCTAAGTCCCCCAGATATGATCACTCCCACTGTGGTTTGAGTGCTTGTGGGGAGTGAGTGCGAGTGTAAAAAAAAAAAAAAAAAAAAAAAAAAAAAAAAAAAAAACCACTACAGCTGATATTGCTGCGGAGCACTGGACCTTTTCTGGTGAAACTTACCAAAAAAAGAAAGTTTGTGCAGAACCGTTAGCAGGTTCCATGATTCAGTGATCAAAACAGTTGATACTATATGGGCCCCATTGTGGATGCTCCAACCACCATAAATATTCCAGATGGAAAAATCGTAGCCGTTGGGCACGTGGGAAACTAATCAACGGTTATATATATATATATATATATATATATATATATATATATATATATATACACACACACACACACAGGCGCACACACACCCCCATTATATTACCGGGTGTTGAAACTCCTTGAAGTCTACAACTGGAGCAAGAATAAGGATCTAAAAAAGAAAATAATTTAAAAAAGTGGTTACCATTCAATCAAAAAGAAGGGAAAGATTATAGCTAGGATCTCCTTATCTTTGGGAGTTTTGGTAAATCAGCGTCCTATAAAACAGTCAAAAACATCCGAACTTGTGGGGCCCACCACGTCGAATATTTAAAATCCACTCAATCCATCATGTTCTACCTATCATACGATCTAGGGACAAAACCTCAGAAAGATCTGAAACTCATGTGGACCACATCTAGGAATTAATTAACTTGAAACAAATATCAGACAGGCCACACCGTCTGAAGTTACAAGTTTTACCAGGACGTTTACATTTTCCCCATTTGTGTGGGCCACCAAAGGTTTTTATTGTGAGGTTTTTTTGCATGAACAGTTCAAATAATGCTTCTCCCCTGGTGGGCGGAGTGGATTTACATATAAAACAGTGCGAGCCCCAAATAGGTTTAGTGTTTCATACAGCTATGTAAAACAAGTGTTGCATACGAACAATGGACCCCACATTTACAACTGAAAGCCCTACATACTGCCCAAACTTTGGGCCAGGGAATTGGATCATGCATCGCAAGGTAAGTGTGATTTTTGTAAACGTTGCAAATGCATCACTGTGCATCATGGAAGCGGATTGCGTACTGAGTAAACTCTATGGAGTCCACCTTGATTTATGTATTTCATCCACTCCATCCATCCATTTTAAAAGATAATTTTATGGTTTTGTACCAAATGAAGGATATCTAAAGCCCAAATGGACCACACCACAGGAAATAGTGTGAATTAAACATCTACTATTGAAACTTCTCGGAGGCCACCCAAGTTTTGGATCTAAGCTGTTATTCTTATTTTCCCTTCATCCATGTCTGTGTGATCTTATAAACAGGTTGGATGACAAATAAAGATCACTATAGGCCCTAGCACGATTTCAACATTGAAAATCATTAATACCACAGTTTCCTATGCTGTGGTTCACTTGAGCGTTGGATATACTTCAATTTTGGGCTCAACCTCTAAAATTAGCTGGAAAATGGATAGACGGCATGGATAAACCACAAAGATTCACGGCGGGCCTAATAGAGTTTACTCGGTACGATAAAAGCATAACTCAGTACCCAATCCGATTCCGTGCATCATGAAAATCACTCCAAAGCTCAGCGGCCCACATGAGTTATGGAATGGGCTGATTTTAGGGGTACCCTTTCTTATTGGTCGGACGTATCTCATGAATGGATCAGATCGCATATAGATACGACGGTGGCCCTGCAAAAAATAGGAAAGCTTTTATGGTGGCATCCCTCTCCCCATTTATTCTCACGGACACCTGTGATGTTGACCTAGGATAAAGTTAAGTAATACAGTCAAAAAATTCGATTCGAGATCTAATGCCTACTATAGCTTTTTATCATTTAACTTTGTGACTGATTGAGCAGTTTTGTAAAATTCAGTCGTTTTAAAGGTTAAATTTGAATTATATATCAAAATTTAAATTACAACTTTTATTATTTTTAATTATTTTAAGATTTGAAAACTCTTAAACTTTAATTTGAGCCTACCATGAATATTTACTTAAGAGTTAGATGCCTTGGCTACTTTTAGAATATATAATTTAAACAAGTATAAAAATTAAAACTTATGTAAGTGATGTAAGTGATATAAAGGATAATGTTTAGAATTTTATTATCATTTACTAGGTTTTTATTTTTATTTTTTATTATTAATTTTTTAACCTTATGATTCGAATTGCTCCTCGAGTAAAGATTTTGTTATCAAGGAAGGAAACAATGAAACTTTGCTCCCTTTCCACAACAAACCCAATACATTTATATGTGACTAACCTAAATTTCGAATTAGGCTCATTTTCTTTTTTGCTTTAATTCTAATATAATAGGTATATCTTAGAAAAGCCAGACTCCTATCTTAATTTCACACCGTTTAAAAAATGGTGGTGACTCTAGGTAATAGTTGTATGGCAATACAGACTCTCAAAGATTTTAATTAATTATTTTATACCCTTATACTTTGTTGGATTAAAAATTCAAACCACTCGATTAATTCTAAGTGTGTTCTCATCAAAGTCCTTGTGGATCGAAGTCGGTCTCATTGAGTTATTACTGTATCGCGTCCTTGCACTTGGGGTTGTCAACCCTTAGCTTTGATCAACTCATGCATCTCTAGTTGGGCCAGGTAGCCCTGAGATTGAGCCCGAGTTTGGAGTTATTGCGACGCCACCATTTGCGAGCCCGGCTGACACTACTCCATTGGGTGCCTAGGAAGGAACAACTGCATTCAATTTTTTAGACCAAATGATTACCTTAATACAACAACACCAGCTTACGTTTGCTGTCATGCTAGAAAATACGAATATGCAGCATAACCCTCGGATTTCAGAAAAGGGGGTGAAGTTCACGCCTTAGTTAGCTCCCTCTTCAAATCAAGTTAGGCATTGCAACTATTATGGGAAACCAGGTCATTTCCTAAAATTTTGTTACAAAAGACAATGGTATGAGAGAGTCCTCCCTCCACATCAAGGAGATCGATCGTCTGCCACCAACTCAGGTTGCTACTAATCCTACTCAAACCTCACAGCCCAAAGCTCGAAGCGTGGAAAAGGATTACGAGCATCTAGCTACGGCGCGTGTTCCATTTAAAGAACTTCAAAGTAGAATCATATCGGCACCTCCCACATTGTCGATGACAGAAAAGCAAGTGAGGTTCTCACCCCAATCGACTCCTACTCAATGTAATCATCATGAAGTCCAAACGTTACAAATCCCTCTCATGAAATCAAAGGGTGTCCTTCTCATGGTGTCCAAATGTTATAAATCCCGCTCAAGTCTTACATCTGCAAGCACAAAAGTAGGGAACCCATCACATGTACGCCCTGATAGTTTCCGACCCTGAAGGACACTACGCCAAAATTGCCAATTTGCGACGGACAAATCTCTTGGTTTAATGACGGATTTAATCCGTCGCTAATGGAAAACGTCCGTCGCTAAGCCTGTCTTTTTCAAAAATCCGGTCCGAACGTCACGGAATTTCGCGACGGACCAAAATCCGTCGCTAAAATCTGAGTTACGACGCATTTACGATGGATTTGTCCATCGTAAGTATGCGATGGACTAAATCCGTAGCAACTTTTGATTTTGCGACGGAATATGATCAGTTGCAAATTCCCGCCCAGAATACCAGTTGGCGACAGTTTTCGGTTACTATTGCGACGAATCATGGTTCGTCGTCAAAGGTCTTTTGCCCTAAACATTAATTTTTTTTCATTTTTTTTTAGAATATGGTGGGAAATATGTTTTTTGTAGTCTAATAATTATTTTTAATACAACTTCAGTGGTTTAATTGTACATATTTTTATATAAGATGATTTTTTAACAATTAATTGAATGCAAAAAAAAAAAAAAAAATTTATTTTGTTTTTATAACAAATGAGTAGAAATTATTATTTTTATTTAAAACTAATATTTAAATGATTTGTAATATCACATGAAAAAGAATATTGAGAAGTTTAAAACATATTGTCTATGTTAGAGAAAAAAAAATGAAAATTTGAAAAAATAAAAATCGTGATTTAATAAAAATCTATTTTGTGGGGAAAAAAAGAATATTGAATAAAGTTGATAAATTTGGAAAAAAAAAAAAGCATTTGATTTTGAGAAAAAAATAATATCCTTAAAAAGAAAATTAAAAATATTCTTAAAAATGTGAAAATTTTCAGAATGTTGAAAAATGAAATTATTTTAAAAAAGAAAATGAGAGTCTGTATTTTGAAAAATAAAATAGAATTGAGAAGTTAGATAAAAATTGACAAGTTCGAATAAAATGTTTTTTAAAAAATGGAAAAGTTAAAAAGAATTCAAAATTTTAAAATAAAACGATATTAAAAAATTGATACTTTATCAAAAAACAAACATTTTGAAATGAAAAACAATTAAGTTAAAAACTTTTATGATTTTGAAAAATAATTTAAAATGTTCAAAAATTGAAATTAAAACAAAAAGTTATTTATAAAAACACTAAGATTTTGAAAATATATATATATATATAAATTTTTTTTAATTTGAAAAGTTGAAAACAAAATGATGCTTTTGAAGAAAAAAAATCGGCGTTTTGGAATTTTTGGGAAAAAAATTAAAATTTGTGAAAATTTTAGATATTTTGAAAATAAAAATTCAGAATTTGTATTTTAATTTATTTTTTGAAATATTTTATAATAAAAATGATATTTTGTTAAATTTTTTCAAAGAAAAATTAAGAGTAAAAAAATATACATTTTGAAAAGAAATGTTATTTTAAAATGGAAATTGAAATTTATCTATGAAAAAAATTAATAAATTATTAGGCACATCCACTCATTGAACCTTGAACTGTTTTTGGACAATCTAATTAGTCCGGATTGAAGAGTAAATAACTTCAGATGTTTAGATCAAATTTCACTCAAATTGTTGATTAATCTTGTATGCCCAATGTCTTTCTCATATGTAGCCTGATCGGGGCGAGTAACTAGTCAATTTGAGGGTATTGATAAGTAAAATAGAGTGAATGGACCAGATATGTTAAATGGGCCAAATATTCTCATCAAAATTGTGACCAAATTATTGACCTCGTGAGAACTTAAGAATTGATGTTAGTAAGTTTTGTGGGCCCCATCATGATGTGTATCGAACATCAACACCGTGCATTTTATGTGTTCCCTTTAGGTTATGAGATATCTCAAAAATCATCTGTATACAAAACTCAGGTGGGCCATACCATTTAAAACCATGTGATGACCTCCTAAAAATATAAAAACACTTGGTGGGGCCCACGTGAGTTTTAGATGCGGCTGAAACTTGGTCTAACCCGTCATCCAAGTGGGACACACATAATGAGTGGGTTGGATATGTGAATCACATTTAGGCAGGCCCAATATATGATTATGAATGTTTTAAGGAAACCCATCTCTACTACATTTAGGTGAGTTACTCATTTCCCTTACCAGAGTAAACTCCATGGGGTCAACCATTATTTATTTATTTTATCCACTCCGTTCATCCATGTTAATAGATAATTTGAGGTCTAAAGAACAAAAAGGAAGCATATCCAAAGCTCAAGTGGACCACACCACAGGAAATAGTGTGATTGAACCTCTACCATTGAAAAATTCTTGGAGGCCATAGAAGTTTTGGATCAAGCTGATGTTTGTGTTTTCTATTCATTCATATCTTTTTGATATTTTGAACAGGTTAGATGGCAAATAAGCATTACTATGGGCCCAAGGAAGGTATCAACGGTGGAAATCATTATTCTACACTGTTTCGTGTGGCATCGTCCACTTGAGTTTTCGATTTATCGAAAATTTGGGATCAACCCACACCGTTCATCCATTTTTTGAGATCATTTTAGAGAATTATCTAAAAAATGAATCATATCCAAAGATTAAATGGACCACACCACAAATAAGGGGAACGGATTGGCTACTCCCCCTGACACAAGCCAATGGCTGGTGGTCGGTGCTATGTGGGCCCCACCATGATTATGTGTTTCATCCATACCGTTCATCTATTTTTAAAGATCATCTTATGACATGAGACCAAAAATGAGGTATGTCCCAATCTGAAATGGACCACATTATAGGAAACAGTGTCACTACAAGAAACACCACTTTTAGCGATGAAAATTTTCATCGCTAAAAGTCAAATTTTCGCAGCTAAAACCTTTTAGCGACAAAAATTTTTGTCGCTAAATTCGTCACTAAAAGACCGATGTACAAGGCTTTTACCAGCGAAAAATTCAAAGCGTCGCTAAATGCAAGCTTTTTAGCGAAAATTTCATTATGGTGCCTCCATGGAATGGAAGAAAGGGATGTCACGCACATGGTGGTGCCTCCATCTGTAAAATAATTCATGTACCGGGGAGCAAGACAGGTGCAAGGCTACATGATTTATTTTACAGAGGGAGGCACCACCAAGAACATGTAATATCCCAGGTTTGTTATTTCTTCCATTACATAATCATTGTGAGTTCTAAGAATCATGTGGAACAAGTAACATGGTCTGCGTTAATCTTATCTTTGATGTCTTTATTAATTCAATTGATGCACACTTTTTATTGCTAACTGATCCACCCATATGACACCCAAAAAAAAAAAAAAATGTGACCCACTCTTGATTTTTGTGGTTCAACATATTGACCCTAAAAAAGTTCACAAGAGCTCAATTAGCTAGCAACTGTGTTTCTTGAATCTTACCATCAATGAATCAGGAAGGAATGTAGAGAAAGTTTCTTCTTCTTCTTCTTCTTCTTCTTCTTCTTCTTCTTCTTTTCTTTTGCATTGAAGGAATTTCAGTTTAAGCCATGCTTGAATCTAAGGTTACTTCAAACATGAGAAATTTGAATTCACAAAAATATTGTTTAATTTTCTATATACCTTTTTAAACTCTAGAAATTCAGTTAATTTTACTTATTTTTAGGTGCTGAATCTCTGATTTCAATTTTTCCAAAAACCCATTTTAGGATTCTTTTCCCTATGCTTGGCTGATCAACTGGATTCCATGTTTTAATCTAATCAAAATTGCATGGCATACAATTGGAGTTGAAGAATGTAATATCAAAAGATTCTCTTCTCAAGAATGTAATATAAAAAATGACAGAAAAAAGATACTAGAATGTATATTTGTTGGAATTTTACTACAGAAAATGGTAGGTTCTAGTAATATTCCCCCATTGAATTAGGTGTGAAATATTCTTTTTCACTATCTGTTTGAAGGTTACCAATCAGATAAGCAGGGTGTGATTTTAGAAATCTACAAAATCTGCATTTAAAAAAGGAGGAGCCAAGCTAGCATTGCAAGGCCCAGCACATTTTCACATTTTTTTTTTACTGAAATTTCTATCCAAGCTGTCCCTAAATCATGTGGTTGGAAAAACTTTTAGGAAACAAGTCATCCATGGGCTCCTTAGAATATGAACAATTCATAAAGAACTCACACTCAAAAAAAAAAAAAAAAAAAAAAAAAAAAGCAAAAAAACAAAAAAAAAAAGCCTATAAAATAGTGGCATGGCTCTGGATCATTTGGTTTTTATGATTTCGGACATATGGAGTATCCACAGTTAGGTATAATAGATGAACAGTTTGGATCTCATACATATGTGCCTTACGTACCTGACATAACTAAGATATTAGCATCTAGCACTGGATACTTGATGATTTATACAACAATGAAGCACTTTGGCATCTGCAAAAAACAAAATGACAAGTGGAATTTTGCATATTACTGGTTTGCATTGGAACAAATAACCAACCAAATGGACTATAAAATGAAAATTAAAGAATGAAACACATTGAAAGAATAAATTTTCATTAGTCAGAGGTTAAAACTTACAATTTCCCAAACAATCTTAATTTGAGGCCCTGCCCCGTCTAAAGATGGGCCCCCATGGTTTGAGTTTGGATCAGTACATGTATGCCCATGATTTGAGCCTGACTTGTATTAGGCTGAAGTGTCCTGTTACCTATTACAAGTGTGGGTGGTAGTTCTGAGATATAAACTTTAATTTTGATAAGCTCTGTCAAAGAATATAGAATATAAATATCAATTTTTTACGAAAAGATGGACAACGATTAGAGAGAATCATGATCTACAAGAGGTCTGTGCACCCCACATGGACAATTACACACAACTTGTGCCAACTTGGCAAATTTGAGGTTGTACAAGCTGCAATGTATCTCAGCTTAGTAAACACCCATTCTCAAAGCAAACAACAATGTCAGGAACCTAGAGAAAGAAGCCCTGGCAGTTACATTGTTTAAGGAAAGAGGCCGCTATTTTGACAAATGCATCAAAACATCAATACACAACACTTGTTTAAGCTCACCAGGACAGTTGACTTGATAGGCAATCAAGTGGATGGATCATATCTCAAAAAATCATGTGGAGGAAGCTCATCAAAAAATCAATACACGTTTCTACTTTTTTCTTCTTTTTTTTTTCTGAAAAATGAGTATTGTTCAGTTTTCACAGGAAAAAAAAATTAGATCTTCTGAAATATACAAACTTTTAAACATAAAAGCAATCATACAAGTATTTCTCAAAGTTACAAGTTTGAAAGGAGTTCTGTTAACTACGATTATAGCAGCAAACTCTAGGACATTTACAGTGAGTGGATCTGGAAAGGGACAGAGCCATCTACCATGTTCTTCTAAGAATAAAGATAAACTCTAACTCACTCATTGCAGAAAATGCAAATTTCTTTAGGAGCAATTTTGAGATTTAAATCTCCATCTTCATCCAAGCCATGAAACTGCTGCTGCAAATTCTGCTCATATTGAAGGGAAGAATAATCCTACCAATTTTCCTCCTCGCATCACTATGGTAGACCGTAGACCTAAGAGGCCAGCCATGCTTTATGGGAAAGAATGTTAGGCAGTTGAAGAAGAACATGATCTTAGGTAGTGTAGTATGAGTAGCAAGATGAGAAATTATAAAATTATAAATGAAGCATTCAAGGGAACTTAGAAACATGTCAAACATAAGAGTAAAAGAGATTCAAAGAATTTAGAAACATAGTTAGAAAAATAAGATGTTTCACATGTCAAACATTACTTACATTTCATAACATATAAGTCCTCTGTTCTGTTTCCTTCAATCAAACCCGTACGAGTATAGATTCGAACTTGTGCATGGATGACAAGAAGTCTAAAGTTTGAATGGGGGCTATGTGGGGATTCCATACAATGAAATGTGGACCAACATCAAAATGATATAGCAGAATGATAACAACAACAAATGAGTGCAGGTCTTACCTGGAATCTTTGAGAAGGTAGAGATATGATATGGAATGTGAACAATCCACCAGACGATTGGGGACTTCACTTAGTGATGGTAATTATTTTTTGAATAGAACTGTTGTCTATAACAGGCCTATGCAATCTATCAACAACTTCCACAAAATATCATTTAAAAAAGCAATTTGTCGACAAATGGACCTCGCAATAACTTCAGCTATGAATGTTACTTGTCATGCTCATGCATATGAATGTAGAGAATTAAATTCTCTTGAATCAAGTTTAACTATGTTAGCAAATCTCTTTAATCATGGAGTGATATTTGAGTCTGTTTAACCATTGAAGAGAGAGTTCAACTGGTCTATGGAGATGAAAACTCTCACTCATACATTGTAGATGAAGAGCTCATATTTCTTTGCAAAAAGAAAAAGAAAATTCTTTAAAAAAAAAAATACAAGAGCCCATATTTACACACAAGCACATGTATCTATATATTTAGTGGGCTAATGGATGAGTGCAGCCCACACCTATAATAACAGGTGCTAAAACACACACACACACACACACACACACACACACACACACACAACACCCATGAGACAGCCACGGGGTTTAAAGTATCATCCAAAATCATTTTTTGGGCCCATGAATGCTAAAACACACACACACACACACACACAACATAGCTGATGTTCATGGCTCCTTTCACAAAACCATGAGAGGGGATATGCTTACTCTCATCTCCCCTACCATGATTAGAGATCAACTTCTTCCAAAGATTGATGGAACCTTGAGAATGGCAGGGAGATAAATTGTTGTCGCATGTATTTCATGAAGAAAACTAATCTAAAACAGGAAATCCAATAGTAGTAGTAAATGTCAGAAAGAAGCATATACCTTTTTTTCTTGAAGTTCTTGCAATGGCGCCTCTCAATCTAACAACAAAGAGGGAAACCAGTAGTCTCAGATGCACCGAGACAAGTCAATGATGGAACTCCAATCGAGATGATGAAGGGTCCTCTGAGGTTTTCTGAGGTGATGAATCTGATAGAGGGAGAGGGAGCATGACACAGGGAGAGAGAGAGAGAGAGAGAGAGAGAGAGAGAGAGAGAGAGAGAGAGAGAGAGAGAGAGAGAGAGATTGGGGAACGAATAGAGAGAGAGAGAGAGGAAGATGAGAAAGTTGGAGCAAGATCGGGAGAGAGATAGGGTTAGGGAACGGAGCTCGCACAGAGAGAGAGAGAGAGAGAGAGAGAGAGAGAGAGAGAGAGAGATTTGGGGTCTTTTTTGGGCGGGCGTCTGTTTTGAGAGCGCGCCCAAATTTGGGCCGACGTCTGGTATGGCTCTGTGGGCCCCACCATGATGCGTGTCAAACATCTACCCCATCAGTCAGATGCATCATCCCATGGTGAGCCCAGGGATTAAAAATAAAATCAATTTATGACTTGTGTGGGCCACACCACATACAAAAGTTGAGAGGGGTTACCCTCCATTAAAACATTCATAATTATTTTTTGGGCCCACAGAAATGTGGTCCACAAATCCAGCCCATCCATTATGTGTGTGCCACTTGGATGAGGGATCGTACCAAATTTCAGACGCATCCAAATTTCAGGTGGGGCCCACCAAGTGCTTTTATATGTTTTAAGCATGTCTTCACATGATTTTAGATGGTATGGCCCACCGGAGTTCCGTATATGGCTAATTTTTTGTATATCCCATAATTTAAAGGGGACCAATCAAATGCATGGTGTTAATATTCGACACACATCATGGCGGGGCCCACATAGCTTGACCTCATGGGGATGACATGGATTAAACACATACTTCATGGTATGGCCCACCTGAGATTTATATCTCGAAAAATGGATGAACAATGTGGGTTGATCCTGAATTTTCGGTAAATCCAAAACTCAAGTGGACCATGCCACACGAAACAGTGTGGAATAATGATTTCCACCGTTGATACCTTCCTTGGGCCCACAGTAATGTTTATTTGACATCCAACATGTTCATAATATCACAAAGATATGAATGAAGAGAAAACACAAAAATATATGAATTATTGTGGGCCAACTACGATGATAGTGTAAAATCCACTCTGTCCATCATTTTCCCTGAATCATGATAGAATGAGATCTAAAAAATCAGATAGATCCATTGTCAAAGAAATGGAGAGAAGATACCACCATTTCTACCAAAGTAACCCATGGGCACAAGATCTAAGTTGTACATCAGGTGAGTCCCACCGTGTACGTCGCTAATTCCAGCCTACTACTCAAGTGGATCACATATTTGTCTTCCCCGGCCTTCAAACAACCGCCCCAAACATATTAGCTATAGAACCTTGTATCAACCATATGCCCCTAGTTACTTGAATCACAGTTTTTTTTTTTCTTTTTCTTTTTTGTTGGAAGGTATAATCTCAACAAATGATTCAAGAAGACTTCAACGGCCTTGAAGTAGAGACTAGAAAGTCAAATCTTTTGGATCCTCAATGATCTTCACTAGAGTTTCCAAGAATGAAGCCAAATCAGCACCATATATAACACGATGATCTGCAATAACATTCACCTGCAAGCATTCACAGTTTTGCCCAGGTGAGTTTGTGGAAGGCTCAAGACTGGAGGTTCCAGGCTTCCAAATAACTCACCGGGCAGAATGTTTCTCACTTGCACATCTGACTTTTCACACCAATCTGGCCATCCTTGGTAGCAACCACAGTTGGTTGGGATGCTCCAATGGCTATGATTGCACCCTACAGAACAGTCCATTGCAAATTTGGCAGTCAGACTCTCAATTGAAGAGGGGATAAGGTATTTGATTTAAAAAAACTAAAACATAGAATCCCCTTGTTTTTTTTTTTTTTTTCTTTTCTTTTCTCAAAGTGGGATTGTGTATTTGATTTACATGGTGCAGCATCCAGGGAACTTCTTGAAGACACAAGAGTCAGGAAATTCAATTTTCACCCATGGCATAGAATTGCAAGCATTCCCTACACTTGTTAAAATTAAATGACACTAGTAGTGCCACTGGTCCTTGAGCCAAGACATGACCCTGACTGCTTATTGAGTGGATTTCTACTGAATTAGTTTAGTGGGTGTTTACACAAAATTATGCTGATTAATGAAGAAATTTCATGATGCAACCAAATGCACCATTACCCAAAAACAAACACCAATTAGATTATCCTAAATATCCATATTATGGGCTGAAAATGGATATTTAAAAACAAAAATCACCAACACACATATAACAAATAAGAAGGAAATCAACTCTGATATGGTCATGATTGTTTGATTAGGGTAGCTTCTGCAGCTATTCCACAATGATACCCACCAAAATAAATGGTTGGAATTACAGGGGAAAATCATTTCCCATACACAATATAAGGATAAAAGAAAACATGAACTCTGTTGTAAGTGACTAATTAGTGCATATACCAAGTCATACTCATCCAAGTGACTAACTATTGCATTTCTGATCACCCTTTGTGAAAAACTACAATCATGCAGATTTTCTATACTTTGAAAAGCTACAACCATGTGGATTTTCTATATTTGTTAAGAGGAGTTTCTTCAAGGCATATACCAAGTACTCAAGGCATCGGTCGGCCTAGTTTCTCATCTCTGTTATGCTCTCTCTGTGAAGTTTTCTTGCATTATTTTCAACTGATCCGAGCCCGTGCCAACCAAAATCATAATGTTAAACAGACCCGGCCGTAGTGTGGGACCCACCTTGAAGATGTTTTCTATATCTACATCGTCCATTCATTTTACCAGTCCATTCTAGGATATGGTTCCAAAAATTGAATAGATCTAAATATCAGGTGGACCACATCTAGGGGAAAATTGTGGTGTTACCAGTCCATTCTGGTTCCAAAAATTGACAGATCAAAATATCAGGTAGACCACATAAAGAGAGAAATTATGGTATTACCAGTCCATTCTAAGACATGGTTCCACATCTAGGGAAATTGTAGTGATCGAATGCTCACCAGCCAAGAACTTCCTAGGGCCTACAGACCATAATAAGATCAACCAGACTTATATGAAGGGAAAATACAAAGAGTCCCTGTCCCAAAAATTAGGTCGTTCGCCTCATGATCACTGAACAAATGTATGGTTTTGAAAGGATGAGCCATAGGCTTATTATAATATTTCTTTTTTAGTCGAATTTGTTTTAAGCCGATTTTGTAGCGGTCTATCTCACTTTACGGGTCATATCTAAAGGTGAGCGGTCCCATAAGGGGCTCTATGGGCCCAACACAATGTATATGTTTTATCTAAGCCGTCCATTCATCTTAACAACTCATTTTAGGACATGAGCCTAAAAAAGGAGGCAGATCAAGGCTCAAGAGGACCACACTATAGGAAACAGTGGATATTAAGCACCTACCATTAAAATTTTATTAGTAATGGTGTGGTCCATTTAGGCCTTATATATGACTCATTTTTTGGATCATGTCCTAAAATTACTTGTCAAAATTAATGGACGACTTGGATACACCACATACATCACAAAGCTCTTGGTAGGGGAAACAGATTGGCTACTCCCCTTAAGCAGGGGAAACGGATTGGCTACTCCCCTTGACACCAGCCCCGGGGCTGGTGGTCGGTGCTCTGTGGGCCCCACCATGATGTATTTGTTTCATCCATTCCGTTCATCCATTTTTACAGATCATTTTATGGCTTGATACAAAAAATTAGAGGTATATATATCTCAGATGGACCACACCACATGAAAATAATAGTGGTTGGATATCCATCATTAAAATCCTCCTAAGGCCCACTATATTGTTGATTTGACATCTAATATGTTGATTAGGTCATACAGGCCCAGATCAAGGGATAAAACAAAACTCATCTTGATCCAAAACTTTTATGGCCACAAAATGTTTTTTAATGGTCGACGCTCATTCAACATTGTTTCATGTAATGTGGTCCACTTAAGATTGGGATATACCTCATTTTTGGTCTCATACTGTAAAATGATCCATCAAAATAGATGGACGACATGGATGAAACACATACATCATGGTGGGTCCCATGGAGCACCGACCACCCGCCATTGGCTGGTGTCAGGGGGAGTAGCCAATCTGCGTCCCTTGGTAGGAGCGCTCGTCTCTAGCTCCGTGCGGTGGGTGTAATACCCCGTCTGCGCCCAAAAACTCTCCTTTTCATTTTCATTCTCGCGGCTCTTCCCTTTTGCTACCCCTCTCTCTCTCTCATGCTACAGAAATCTGAGGAGATGGAGAGCTCTCTCTCTCTCTCTCCATCTCATGCTACAACAAGCTAAAAAGGAGATGGTCTCTCCATACAGTGAAGAAAGAATATCATGATAACAGAATCTTCCGAAGCTCGACCAACAACTCATCCACTCTCCTTCTTACTTTGGTACTCACTCTCTCTCTCTCTCTCTCTCTCTCTCTCTCTTCTCTCTCTGTTTATTAATTTCTGTTCCACCCATGGAGGATTTGGGGGTTTGTGGATCTTAGGAATTAGGGAGTTGTGGATTTTGGAAATGGGGAAATTGGGGATTTTAGGAATTGGAGGATATTGGGGACTTTCATATTGAAGGAATTTGGGGAAATTAGGGATTCGTCCCAATTTGGGGAAATTGGGGAAATTTGTGGATTCCACTTTCCTCCCATATAGTAAGGAGTGGTTTGAATAACCATGTGGACCAATCATTTCTCTAGATGGATGATCAGAAATGTGAACTATGTTGGCCAATCATTTCTCTAGATATAATGAATCACACTTGCAAATTTTGCTCACATCAGCAACATCCAATCCACTCATTTTTTTGGTCACATGATATACCATAGAAATTGAGAGTTGTAGTTGATGAAGAGATGGAGCAATCCCTACTTGTTCATTTAACTTAGACACTTCTTAGTTGAATGGACAGTACACCACACGTGATTCTAAACCTGTAAGCCTACCAAACACAGGCATTATAATTTCTAGGAAGTACAATGCCTACTAAAAGTTGCCCAAACAAAAAAAAAAATATAATGGTTGGGTTTTGAGATTTTGACTCAGTTACTTGAAAAATCCAGGATATCCAAACGACTCATTAGCTTTGTTCAGTGAATCGGGTTTTCAGATTTTGACTCAGTTACAGTGAGTTCATCTTGGATGGTTTGATCTGAGTCACTGTATGTCGTGTGAATAATTTTTTAGGTGATTTTCAAACATCATATGCAGCCAAAGTATCAAATCATTCCCTTTTTTAAATGGGCCCCACAATATAAGTGGTATTCATGCATCTCAATGCAAACAGTGGGAACTTTCGCTGGTGGAACATTTGGAAAAAGATAAAGAAAAAAATCAACAGGATCTTAAGCATTTGTGCATATGGACTCATCAGCCTGTATGTTTCCTTGGCTTTATTTTTCCTAAGTGGATTAAAACAAGCTACACCAACCCAACAAGCTTCTTCTCTAATGACACCCCCAACTACCAAGCCACCTAGATTCCCCCTTGAACTTCCATATTCAATTTTCACAAGCCTAGGCACCAACAGGTCAATCTTCTCCCAATGCTTGACATAATTAAAAATGACCAAGTTCCAACCACCACCCCATATTGAGGCATTGGTGCCTTAAAAGCTTCAGTACCAGTCCTAACTTATGATGAAGTGTTCAATTCTTTCCTTCACTACAAATATCAATGACAAGATATTACAAGAAAGCTCACCTACTTTGTTCTTTCCATATTCCCCACATACAAGCTAAAGGGAGAAACCTCCATACAACTCACCGACTCAATTGGAAGGACCCTACAATCCACCATTTAAAAGATCCACAATCTACTTTGTAATGACCATGAATGTTGAGTAACTTAAAGAAGAAACCCCCAGAGTTTCCTCACCATTTATAAGTCAAAGGCTTAAGAGAGGTCTGCTTTCTATAGTCAGAAGAAAGGTCTACTTACTTTTCTATAACCAGAAAAAAAGGTCTGGTTATAGAAAAGTAAAAATATCAATGCAAGAAGTGCCCCTTAGGGCCTGTTTGGTTGCTAGGGAATTCATTCACTGGTTTTTATGTTTCCTATGAATGGTAGAATTAGTATTTCTCTCCACAAGTACCTTTACACACAGAGAAATTTATTTGCCTGAACAGCTGTTGGTAGGATAAAATTTTCACTGTCCTATGTCATTTTAATTTCATAGTTGTGGAGAACCTCGTTCTCATAGTTCCAGACCTGGAAATGTATGCCAAATGATTCAAATAAAACGAACACATTGGAGCTCCCCAGATGAATGATCAGTTTTTGAAACATGTTTTTGGAGTAAAAGAAAAGATTGGAGAACAATGTTCTCTAAAATTAATTTTTGGTGAATTCATAGCTTTTTAAAATTATTTTACACCATTTACTTTGGTGTGGCCCACCTGAGTCTTTTATTTACATAAATCTCGGTATTTAGGGTGAAAATGAGGCTGCACACCTGATTGACCTGGATCTCTGTCACCACATGTTATTCTTCCTATCTACGGAACATAACACTGATTTGGGCACTGGTCGGTGCTAAGATGCAGTTAAAGATCTGTGGAGGATGCTGATGTTGTCTATGCATGCTGAGAAAGAAACATGATTGGAAAATGCTTGTTGTTTTAATACATGTAATATTTTTGGATGCAAGTTGTTTTATATGCTTGTTACCTTCTTTGTCATCAGAGTGGAAAATGCACCCTTCGTAGCCATTTGTCTATTGGAGCAAGTGATTTGATCACCTAATGAAAATTCCTGAGATTCGTCAACATCCACGGTTCCAACATCATCTTCCTGGATACTTAGCCATTCCTGCAATAGATGTGTTGCAAAGAGTGAAACAGGTACTACACTTTCTTACCACTTGATGGAAATTTTAGTTAGAAAATATCTTTAAATAAAGTTGCACATAATAGATGTGTTACACGTAATTTGTCATCCACTAGTTTTTGTAAATGAAGATAAGAGGATTGATCTTAACAGTATGGTCGTCATGTACATAGACATAAAATGCTTGCAATGAATTTTTATGAGTACTATGTAGCCTATTAATGAAAACAATGTCTCCGTCCATAATACGTCTGTTTATGATTTGACCAACTTTCAAATATGTATGTCCTTTTGAACCTTCCCTAATTGCACAAGTGGCTGAACCATCTCTGTATGTTACACATAATTTATCATCCACTAGTTTCTGTAAATGAAAATAAGGGGATTGATCTTAACAGTATGGTCATCATGCACATAGACAGAAAATGCTTGCAATGAATGTTTATGAGTAGTTGGTAATTTTGGAGTCTATGGTTAGGGTTTGGGCTGAAAGTACGAGTGCTGGAGCCGATGCTTTCGGAGTCCGAACTCATTCTTTTGAAAAATAGAAAATTGGGAATATTAGTAAATATGGATTTTCTTATTAAGAAGAAAATGGAAGATGGATTGAAAAACATAAAAGAGATTTTTTTTTTCTTCTTTTTTGCTGAGAGAGAGAGAGAGAGAGAGAGAGAGAGAGAGAGAGAGAGAGAGACGGAGAGGTGAGAGTGGGGAAACATCGGTGGCTTAATTAAAAAGAACTACCTGGTGGCTTAATTAAAAAGAACTACCTGGTGGCTTGATCCCAATCTGACTTTTTGGGTACGTAGGCAGCCGTTCGTACTCACATGGTGGCCCACGCACAAACAAACCTATATATGGTTGACATCCCATTTACATCATTTCATGTGGCGTGGCCCATTTAATTTGTGGATCTAGTTGATTTTTTTTAACCTCAAAACCTAACATCGAGTATAAAATTTGATTAGAAGAGTGAAGTTTGTAATTAAAACATGGTGGGGCTCCTAGACTTGGTCATTGGTGTCGAACATCTACCCCATCAGTCAGATGTACCATTTCATGATGGGCCTGAGGCTTAAAAATCGAGACAATCCGTGACTTTTTTGGGCCACACCACATACAAAAGTTGAAAGAGGCTACCCACCATTAAAATATTCATAATCATTTGTTGGGCCCACCGAGATGTGGTTCACAAATCCAGACCATCCATTATGTGTGTCCCACTTGGATGAGGAGTCAGACTAAGTTTCATATGCATCAAAATTTCAGGTGGGCCTCACCAAGTGCTTTTATATGTTTGAGCCATTTCTTCACAAGAATTTAGATGGTATGGCCCACCTAAGTTCTGTATACGGCTGATTTTTAGGATATCCCATAATTTAAGGGGGCCCATCAAATGCACGGTGTTGATGGTCGACACGCATCACAGTGGGGCCCATTTAACTTTGACATCCTTCAAACCATTCATACAACTCGGAGCTCGAGGAGCGTCAGCGCATAAACGCTCTCCCGACCATCTCTCTCTCTCTCTCTCTCTCTCTATTCCTCTCCATCCCCCCTTCTCTCTCTTGGGCCCTATTCCTCTCCATCCTCTTTCTCTAATCCTCTCCATCCCCTCTCTCTCTCCAATCATCTCTCTCTCTCTCTCTCTCTGATCCAAAAAAGGGAGGGCGCTGAACCGATCTACACATTGGTGGCCATTTCAGCAGCAAGGGGCTAGTGCAGCAGGTATTTCTCTCCTCTCCTCTCCTCTCCTCTCTCTTCAACGTCGAATATCCAAACCCTAATTTTGATTTTCCAATGGTGCATGTATTTGGGGATTTTCGGTTTTTCATCCCTAATTAGGGTTTTCCAATGTTGCATGTTTTTGGGGATTTCCATTTTTTAATCCCTAATCAAGGTTTTGTATATATAAATATTGAAATCCCTAATTAGGGGTATTCAAGTTCAAATCCCTAATTAGGGGTATTCAAGTTTAATCCCTAATTATGGTTTTGCAAATCTCAGGTGGACCATACTATAAGAAACAGTAGTGATAAAAAGTCCCACTGTTAAAATCTTCATAGGGCCATTCTGTAATGTTTATTTGCCAGAAGGTGAAATATACTTGGATGAATGAACAAAACAAATATCAGCTGATAAAATTAGGGTTGTCAACAGGCTGGGCTGGGTAGGTCGTCAACTAGATTTTGAACTGTTTTTGGTCGGGCCGTCGGGCCTGCCCTATTCAAAATTCTTATTTTAGGACCAAGCTTATTAAATTGTTGCCTTACTATCCTTCATGAAAAAAAAATGATTTATAAGAAATTCTTGCCATATAATCTTTTTTTTTACAGGCAATTGATTTAATTGAGAAACAAGAAAATTTAATTGAGAATTCTTACCATATAATCTTTTTTTTACAGGCAATTGATTTATTATTTTTTCTTAACCATCTTTTGTAGGACATTGATTGAAAAATTAAGAAATTCTATCTATAAGATTTTTGGAACATCTTCCATCTATGGCAGTGCATATCAAATCAAAATTTGGATTTTTGAACCATTGGTCCCACTTGTAACAAGCATCAAGACACTTGGACCGAATGCCCTAGGAATGCATTTAGTTTAAGATGCTAAACTTGTTGTGTCTTTTCTTTTTGTTGTTTTATTCTTGAATCAAGTCCATGGGTGTTCACCTTGCTGGAATGCATTTAAATTGTAAATAAGCATTCCATTTATGTTGATTAAATGTAATGGTAATTGTTTTCAATAATGTTTTTTCAGATTTCACCATGAAGATCATCTAGTGCTAAAATTGGCCGCATTCACTCATTAGGTGTGCCAAAACATAGAAAACAATTAGTGGCTAATACAATTAAAGAAGTAGGCATGGCCAACTTGATGAGGGATTAAACTAATTTTTTTTTTTTTGCTCAAGGTGATCCTCATGGTGGGGCCAACATTTTTGGATGGGTTGGATGTTGTACACATATGATAGGATGGGACTTATCTGCTGGTTGGATGTGAGCTTCTCTCTATTTATTTATGTGGGATTATCCTGTGTGTCATGTGCTTCATGTTAAGCTGGAGATCACTTGTATTGTATAGGTGCAGCAATGCTGCATTGGACTATTCCCCTTTATTTGTATACTAATTTATACCCATGATGTTAGGCTCGGTATTTCATATCCAGAGCTTTTTTTTTTTTTTTCAGAAGAGTTAACAGATTTTGATTCATGTGAGAAATGCTTGAAAAGGCTATGATCCACTATGCTTGTCCAAAACACCATTTTCATATCCGGAGCTGACTGAAATGCAAGCATGTGCTGTCTTTGAGGTTGCAATTGCTATGACCAATCAGGGTGTTAAAGTTCTTCCAGAGATAATGGTCCCTCTTGTTGGAACACCACAAGCATGTTCTTCTTTCCTTTATTTTTCGTGATCAATGGTTTTCAATATAACTTTGAATTTTCCCCATAAACTCATAACCTCAATTGTAGTCTTCCTAAGATCATAGTAGTGACTCCTTTTTTTTTTTCTTATCAGTTATAAACATTTGGGTGCATGCCGTTAATTTCATAACATAAATCATGCAATCTAGCTAACTATTATGGATTTGATAGATGCATACCTGATTTGATCTTGTCGCATCACGACCAGTCTACTGACTCCTTCAACCTAAAATAGCGCAATCTTGAATGCGAATGGTGATTGGATAACTAAGAATTATCAGCTTGCATGTTAAATCAATGACCAATGATTGACTATTAATGGGTCACGAAAGTTTCTGATCAAGCTGATATTTGTTTTCTCTTCATCTAAGCTTAAGTGACCTGGTTAAACTGATGGATGGATTGGATATCACATGGATATTGCTGTTGGCTGATTTGAGTTTTTGGTTACATGAGCTCTTGTAGCAAGAAATTCATGTTTGAAAATAGGCCCTAGAATTTTGCCACAAGAGCATTCTTACAAGTAGGCTTAAATAGGTTTCTCCTTTTTCTTTGTGCAAGAATGAAATGAAGTCTTGTTTTAGATCTTGACTGTTGTATCAAGTTATGCTCATATTTAGGTCCATTATTTGGTTGGATGCTTGTATTGGTGCCTTGATGTGGATGGGAACATGTCTGTTAGTTAGTTGGTATGAAATTCCCTCCAATCTCAATCCTTTGATTTGGTCAGCCCCATCAGATGTAGGGCTGAAATTTGTTTGATAAGTCATTCTATGTAAATCATGTTGGCCTACTTGTAAAAATTGAAAATTTGACTATTCTATATTATTAAATTGTTGCCTTACTATCCTTCATGAAAAAAAAAATGTTGCCTTGTAAAAATTCAAAATTTGAATATTCTATATTTTGAATTGTGTCCCTACATGGCAAAATAGAAAATTTGACCATGTTGTGCATTTTTTGTTGAATGTCATATTATCTTTTTCATAAGATTGGTTTTGCTTTGATCTTTGCAATCATTCTCTACTTGTAAATGATTTATTAACAAAGCCCCCTTCTCATTTACCAGCAAAAAGGTGAGTTTTCATTTACTAGTAAATGAGGAGAGGGCAATGGCTTTATTTTTATTTTTTTTTAATGAAAGCCTATGAAGTAGATTTTGATTATTTATTTATTATTATTTTTTATAATACCAATTGCAAGCTATTCAAACATTGTAAATGATTTATTAGTAAATCATTAACCAGTTTCTAAGACAAGTTTCTCATTCTAGAGAATTTCACACTTTTAAACTGTTTAAGGGCCACGAAAGTTTTAAATCAAGCTCATATTTGTGCCATTTCTGAAGGTCCATGGAAGAAAAAGAACCTGCCATAATTTCATATTGTCACTCAATGCATTGTGCCTGAAAGAATCAATGACCAATGCCTGACAAATGTTTTTTTCAAGATAAATGCCAAGGTGAGCTGTCACTGAAATATCATGTCCCTTCCCATTGGAGGGGCCTGGCCATTTGGATAGGCCATGTTTTTGTATGTGCTCGAAATTAATGGAGCAGACTCGGATGTGCGTCGGAGCTATCTGGATGAACGGGGGTCCCTGGAAGGTGGGAACCATTGTTATGATCATGATGAAGCTGGTCATTTCCTATAGACAACATTGGAGGGGCATGGCCATTTGGACAGGCTGTGTTTTTATATTTACATGAAATTAATGGAGCAGACTCGGATGTGCGTCGGAGCTATCCGGGTGAGCGGGGGTCCCTGGAAGGTGGGAACCGCTGTTATGACTATGATGAAGTTGTCCATTTCCTATGGACAGCATTGGAGGGGCCTGGCCATTTGAACAGGCCGTGTTTATGTATGTATTTGCAGGTACCACACCCTTAACCTAAACCTATAACCTCAAACCTACAACCTAAACTCATTCTCAATTCCCTAAAGCTATAACCTATAACCTAACCCTAACCCTAAACCTTAACCTTAACCTATAACCTTTACTTACAACCTTAACCTATACTTATTACATAAACCTAAACCTAGACCTATTCTTATAACATAGACTTAAACCTAAACCTTAACCTATAACCTAAACCTAGACTTATAAGCTTAACCTAAACCTATTCTCAAATCCCAAAACCTATACGCTTCTCCTTAAGCCTAGACCTTGACCTTAACCTTAACCTATAACCTATACTTGTAACCTATAACCTAAACCTATACCTATGACCTATACTTATATCCTTAACCTAAACTTATAACCTTAACCTAAATCTATTCTCAAATCCCAAAACCTATACTTATAACATAAACCTAAGCCTAAACCTATAACCTATAACCTATAACCTAAAACCTAAACCCGATCCCGAACCCGAACCCGATTTTCTAAACCTAAACCTTAACCTATAACCCATACTTATAACCTTAACCTAAACCTATTCTTAAATCCTAAAACCTTAACCTATAACCTAAACTTATAACCTATACTTAACCTATACTTATAACCTTAAACTAGACCTTAACCTTAACCTATAACCTATAACCTAAATCTATACCTATAACCTAAACCTAAACCTTAACTTATAACCTAAACCTATATTTATAACCTTAACCTAAACCTATTCTCAAATACCAAAACTTATAACCTAAACTTCTAAACCCGATCTTGAACCCGAACTCGATTTCCTAAACCTAAACCTTAACCTATTCTCAAATCCCTAAACCTAAAACTACACCAAATCCCAATCTCAACTCCCTAACCTAAACCAAAACCTAAACATGAAAACCCAAGCCTAAACCCGATCCCGAACCCGAACCGATTTCCTAAACTTAAACCTTAACCTATTCTCAATTCCCAAAGCTATAACCTATAACCTATAACCTAAACCTAAACCTAACCTAAACCTATAACCTTAACATAAACCCAAAACCTAAACCTTAACCAAAACCTATAACCTTAACCTAAACAAAAACTTAAACTTATAACCTTAACTTAAACCTAAAACCAAAACCTAAACCTATAACCTAAACCTATAAACTAAAACCTAAACCTAAACCTAAACCTAAACCTATAACTATAACCTAAACCAAAACCTATAACCTTAACCTATAACCTAAACCTTAACCTATAACCTATAACCTAAACCTAAAACCAAAACCTAAACCTATAACCTAAACCTATAAGCTAAAACCTAAACCTAAACCTAAAACCTAAATGTATTCTCAAATCCCTAAACCTAAACCTAATCCCAATCCCAATCTCAACTCCCCAACCTAAACCTAAACTTAAACCTAAACTTCAAAACCCGATCCCAAACCCGAACCCGATTTCCTAAACCTAAACCTTAACCTATTCTCAAATCCCTAAACCTAAACCTAAACCTACACCAAATTCCAATCTCAACTCCCTAACCTAAACCTAAACCTAAACATGAAAACCCAAGCCTAAACCCAAACTCGATTTCCTAAACCTAAACGTTAACCTATTCTCATTCCCGAAGCTATAACCTATAACCTAAACCTAAACCTAACCTAAACCTATAACCTTAACCTATAACCTTAAGATAAACCCAAAACCTAAACCAAAACCTATAACCTTAACCTAAACCAAAACCTATAACCTAAACCTTAACCTAAACTTATAACCTTAACCTTAACCTAAAACCAAAACCTAAACCTATAACCTAAACCTATAAACTAAAACCTAAACCTAAACCTAAACCTAAACCTATAACCTAAACCAAAACCTATAACCTTAACCTAAACAAAAACCTATAACCTAAACCTTAACCTATAACTTATAACCAATCGATAACCTTAACCTAAACTTAAAACCAAAACCTAAACCTATAAGCTAAAACCTAAACATAAACCTTAACCTATTCTCAAATCCCTAAACCTAAACCTACACCTAATCCCAATCTCAACTCCCTAACCTAAACCTAAACCTAAACTTGAAAACCAAAGCCTAAACCCGATCCCGAACCCGAACCCGATTTCCTAAACCTAAACCTTAATCTTAACCTATTCTCAAATCCCTAAACCTAAACCTACACCAAACCCTAATCTCAACTCCCTAACCTAAACCTAAACCTAAATATGAAAATCCAAGCCTAAACCCGATCCAAAAATTGAACCTGATTTCCTAAACCTAAACCTTAACCTATTTTCAAATCCCTACACCAAATCCTAATCTCAACTCCCTAACCTAAACCTAAACCTGAACTTGAAAACCCAAGCATAAACCCGATCCCGAACCCGAACCTAGTTTCCTAAACCTAAACCATAACCTATTCTTAATTCCCAAAGCTATAACCTATAACCTAAACCTAAACCTAACCTTAACCTATAACCTAAACCTAAAACCAAAACCAAACCTATAACCTAAACCTATAAGCTAAAACCTAAAACCTAAATGTATTCTCAAATCCCTAAACCTAAACCTACACCAAATCCTAATCTCAACTCTCTAACCTAAACCTAAACCTAAACTTGAAAACCCAAACCTAAACCCGATCCCAACCCCGAACCCGAACCCGGTTTCCTAAACCTAAACCTTAACCTATTCTCAATTCCCAAAGCTATAACCTATAACTTAAACCTAAACTGAACCTAAACCTATAACCTTAACCTAAACCTAAAACCAAAACCTAAACCTGTAACCTAAACTTATAACTATAACCTAAACCTATAACATGTAACCTAAACCGATAACCTAAACCTATTACCTATTACCTAAACTTATAACCTATAACCTAACAGTAACCTAAACCTAAAACCTAAACCTTAACCTATAACCTAAAACCTAAAACCTAAATGTATTCTCAAATCCCTAAACCTAAACCTACACCTAATCCTTATGTTAACTCCCTAACCTTAACCTAAGCTTAAACTTGAAACCCAAACCTAAACCCGATCTCGAACCCAAACCCGATTTCCTAAACCCTAAACCCTAAACCTATTCTCAAATCCCAAAACCTATACTTACAACCTGAACTTAAACCTAAACCTAAACCTGGAGGAGCTGGCGAGGCAGAGGGAGGAGTAAGAGAGGAGGATAGAGGATCAGCTGGTGAGGCAGAGGAGGATGAAAGAGGAGTTGGTGAGGCAGAGGGAGGAATAGGAGAGGAGGATGTAGGAGATGCGGGTGGAGCATGAGCGACGGATGACAGAGATGTTTCAGGCTTTCGCTGCACGCTTACTAATTGATGCCCCACCACCTCTGCCTTCATTTTTGTGATTGTTTTATTTATTTGTTTATGTTAAGTTTATATGTATTTATGAGTGAATGAATGTGATGCATTTAAGATTGTTTGTGTTTGGATGAATGTAGTTTATGTAGTTTGGGTTTAGATGGATGTGAATGTGAATATGATGAAATGTGTATATCAGGATAAATATAATGGAATATATTATTAATAGGTGTATTATTAATAGGTGTATATCAGGAATTTTGTACGAATTTTGAGCTAGAATATTTTTTTTTAAAAGAAACTTTTGGTGATGAAACTTTTCGTCGCTAAAAGATATGTTAGTTTATTTTTAGCAGCGAAAATTTTCGCTGCTAAAAACATAAAGATTTTTTTGTCCAGTTTTTAGGCTAAAAGTTGAACATTTTTAGCCGCGAAAAGTTTCGCTACTAAAAGTTTTATATAGTATTTTTTAGCGACGAAAAGTTTCGTCGCTAAAAGTTTATGTAGTTTGATGTGAATTTGAATATGATGAAATGTGTATATTAGGATGAATATGATGGAATATATTGTTAACAGGTGTATATTAGGAATTTTGTACGGATTTTGAGCTGGAATATTTTTTTTAAAAAAAGAAACTTTTGGCGACGAAAATTTTCATCGCTAAAAGATATGTTAGTTTATTTTTAGCAGTGAAAATTTTCGCTGCTAAAAACATAAAGATTTTTTTGTACAGTTTTAAGACTAAAAGTTGAAATTTTTTAGCCATGAAACGTTTCGCTGCTAAAAGTTTTATATAGTGTTTTTTAGCGACGAAACTTTTTGCTGCTAAAAGTTTATGTAGTTTGATGTGAATGTGAATATGATGAAATGTGTATATCAGGATGAATATGATTGAATATATTGTTAACAAGTGTATATCAGGAATTTTTTACGGATTTTGAGCTGGAATATTTTTTTAAAAAAAGAAACTTTTGGCGACGAAAATTTTCGTTGCTAAAAGATATGTTAGTGTATTTTTAGTAGCGAAAACTTTCGCTGCTAAAAGTCTTGTACAGTAAAAGACTTTTAGCAGCGAAAATTTTTGCTGCTAAAAGCAGAAAGATTTTCTTTTTAAGTTGAAAATTTTTAGCCACAAAAAGTTTCGCTGCTAAAAGTTTTATATAGTGTTTTTTAGCAATGAAACTTTTCGCCGCTAAAAGTTTATGTAGTTTGATGTGAATGTGAATATGATGAAATGTATATATCAGGATGAATATGATGGAATATATTGTTAACAGGTGTATATCAGGAATTTTGTACGGATTTTGAATTGGAATATTTTTTTTAAAAAAAAGAAACCTTTGGCGACAAGAATTTTCGCCGCTAAAAGATATGTTAATTTATTTTTAGCAGCAAAAATTTTTGCTGCTAAAAACAGAAAGATTTTTGTATTTTTTAGCGACGAATATTTTTGCCGCTAAAAGTTTAATAAAATGTTCCAAGGCTTTAGCGACAAAAAGTTTCGTCGCTAAAAGTCTCATACAGGATTTTTAGCTACGAAAATTTTCGCAACTAAAAGAAATTTATTCCACTTCGCAGTAAAATGTTTGGAGCATTTAACGACGAAAATTGTCGTCGCTAAATGTCTAATGCACTATTTTTAGCTACGAAAATTTTCATTATTAAAAGTTTCGTCGCTAAAAACCCTCTTTTTTTGTAGTGTGTTAAATGAGCGTCAACCATAAAAAAAAATTTTGGGGGCCATAAAAGTTTTTGGATCGAGATGATTTTTGTTTTTCCCCTTCATCTAGGCCTGTATGATCTAATAAACAGATTGGATGTCAAATAAACAGTACAATGGGCCTTAGGAGGATTTTAATGATGGATATCCAACCATTATTGTTTTCATGTGGTGACTGGTGTGGTCCACCTGATATTTATATACCTCTCTTATTTGGAATAAATCCCTAAAATGATCTTTAAAAATGGATGAACGTAATGGATGACATACATACATCATGGTAGGGCCACGGAGCACTGACCACCAGCCACGAGGCTGGTGTAAGGGGAGCAGCGAGACTAACTACTGAGGTGACATCAGCAAGTTCCATGGGCCCCAACATGATGTATGTTTTGTATCCACACCTTCCATCCATTTGGAGAGATTGTTTTAGGGCAATATCCAAAGAACGAGTTAAATTCAAAGCTCCAGTGGACCTTAACACAGAAAACAGTGGGACAGTGATGCCCACCATTAAAAACTTCTTAAGGCCACAAAAGTTTTAGATCAAGCTGATATTTGTGCTTTCCCTTATTTCATGTCTTTTTTTAACTTTTGAACAGGTTGGATTTCAAATAAACATTATGATGGGCCTTATGATAGTTTCAACGGTGGGAATCACTCTCCCCACTGTTTTCTTTGGTGGGGTCCACTACAGATCTTGTTTTTTTTTTTAACCTCATTCTTTGGTTCTTACCCTAAAATGATATCTAAAAATGGATGAACGGTGTAGATATAACACATACAGCATAGTGGGTCCCACATAGCTTAGTAACGTCAGCATCTAAACCGCCCGCGTCCAGAGACAGACGCAGATTTCCTGATCAAGCCTTTAGCAGGAACTTCCTGCGCAAGAATGCTGGGTGGGGCCCATTGAGATTATTTTGTGAAATCCACCCCGTCCATACGTTTTTAGAGCTCATTTTATGATGTGCGACCAAACATTAGGTCTATACAATACTAAAGTGGGCCACACAAGAGTAAATAGTGGTAATTCAGTGATCACCGTTCAAGCATTCTTATGGCCATAAAAGTTCTGTATTTGGAATGACCTTATAAACGGTTTAGATAGCATGTAAACATCAAGGTTGAGCCTAGCAAGGTTTCAACGGTGGAAATTTATTTCCCCAATTTTCCCTCCTGTGTGACCCCCTTGAGTTTTGTATCCACTTCATTTTTTGTCTCACTTCCTGAAATTAGCTCGAAAAATGGATGGACGGAATGAATTTCTCACATACATTTCAGTGGGCCCCACCCAGCATACTTACGTAGGAATATTTTATTTACAAATAAAATAGGATTTCTCAAATTCCCTTAAGCGGACTGGTTAGGGCGTCGGCCCTAACCAGTCTCAGTTTCGTCTCTCTCCTCTCTCCTCTCTCTCTGTAACGCCCTGAAAATCGTGGGTCGAGTAGCAACTCAACTCCCGAGTTCCAAAACATCAGTTATACAACATATATGCTTATGATTCAATGTTGTCCGTGTTAGTGCATTAATCATGAGTAGAATTATACCAAAGCAGTAATTCATACTCTAGATCAGTTGTAAAATGCAAGCGGAAAACTGAAAGATATAAATAAACGTATATAAGTCAAAAGATCACGATCGATCTCTAGAGTATGAATACATCACTGAGTTACTATATACATGTAAATAGTCTCAAAAAATCAAAATGTCAAACAGTACAACTACAGTGATAATCCTTATAGCCCCGTCAATCCGGATAGCCTAAGCGAAGCCACCGGAGAACTACATATAAGAGAACTCGTCCTGATCCTCGCAATAGTCAGGCTCCGCCTCAGGGGTCACACCATCATCTGAAATCAAGACAGAGTCTGGTTGGTATTTAAAACACCATCCCATAACGTAGGAGTGAGTGATCAACTCAGTGGAACAATAAAGCAAAGGTTAGCATGTTATCATATTCAATCAAGCAGTAATGATAAAGCAGTAAATCACGCATCCCTAAGTACTCTTGTTTATGCAAGAATGGTATAAATGTATGATGCATGCCCTCGCCTACACTCCCTTAGCGACTTCATCTCACGTTCGCACATGAACAACACTGCCTCAGTACTTGACCTGCTACGCCTGAACGCACGTGTAATGCGGTGCATGTATATGATTACCAAGTTCTTATTAGTCCTTTTCATACAGCAGGGTTGAAAAACTAAGGTACCTCCCTTATATCATTCCCAAACAAGGATCCATTGTAGGGTCGTTAGTCCTAGTAAATCTCATACGATGTTGCGGTTCTAAGTCGCTGCAAAGGTCTCGTCACCAAATTAGTGCAGGCTTAGTTTATACTCTTGTTGCATCGGAAGGGTCGTCGCCTCCACGTAAACTCAGAGTATGCTCGAGGTCACTATAAAGGGCTCGTCACCAATCAGTGTAGGCCGACAGCTTGAATACAGTGTTCCATACCACCGTATTCGGCTCACGAGTCTGGGTTGCTCACTGTCACTATGAGGAGGCTCATCACCCCAGCGTAGGCCGATAGTTCGTCCACGGTGTCCCATACCACCATGTCCGGCTCATAAGTCTTAGCAGATCGAGGTACCAAGGTTAACGGGATTCCACTGATGAGTTTGGTACCTTAAGTTCAAGCAGTAGCGTCCATACATGGTGAACATACATCGGCACATCGAGTTACTTGACGGGCTTGACTAGCATGAGTGCACCCAAAGTTGATCGACATGAAGTGCATAAACTCTCCGTGTGGCCTAACCATTGCCGACAACTTTAGTACAACTCAGGTTCATCAAACACGTCCTACGTGGCGAATGAATCTCAGGCACGACTTCAAGCCTGTTACCAATTGCCTGGACTATAATATAGCCCCAATCACATTCAATCCTTAACCAGAAAAACATGTGGAGTAGTCAAAGCAGAATTAACAAAGTAATTCAAACATGTTAACAAGCATGTTATAAAGCACAATGTAAGCAAGAAATACAAACACATACGTTTCATAAGTAAGCGATTAAATTAAACAACTTGCATGGAGGAAATCATACACATCTCTAAGGTAGTTGAGAATCCTATCTCAACACCTACCCTAAGCACTATCGTCTAAGTACTTACTCATGCAAGCATTTTCACAAACACTTAGAATACACTTATTAACATACATAACGTATATTGGCTAAAACATATATTAGGGCGGATTCTTTCGCCGAGTAAGTATTACACATTTACCTAGTATATACACACAGTAATTAATCATGGTAAACACAGTTTCATATTTTGTACGTATATGGTATTTTCTACAAATATACCGAATACGCTAAACACCACAATTTGCATACATAACTGAATCGTAAAACGAACATCGCATTTTGCATGTGAAATAACACCCACATCAGGAATCTATCATTATCTAACATTGAAAGTTTTGAAAACCATAACCTATACGTCTATAGTCCGCACCTTATGCCGTAGAACCGTAACGAACTCGATAGAGGCTCTAGGTCTTTGTCAACGATGAAATGGCAACCTATATCACGAGTTAAGTTAGCTATTTCGCTACGTGTAACAATTGAAACCCCAAAACAGGTTAGGATTAAGTTTTCTTACCTAAGAACGAAGTCAGAATCGCTTTAGCAGCGACACGAATGGGATAAATAAGCACGTAGAATAGCAAAAGTGATTCTCAAGAATAACTCCCACGCATTCACTCACTTTCTCTCTCTCTCTCTCTCTCTCTCCTTCTTTTTCTTTCTTCTCTCTCCCTTAGGTATAGGAAATTCGTATGGAATATGAGAGAGAGGGTTTAAGCCTCTTATATAGGCCCACAATTGACGGAAATAGGCCCAGGGCCAAGGTATACTTAGGTTATGTCCAAAGGGCATCCGTTTCAGCTCAACGGAGCACTTCCGGATCCCCCCTTGAGCCAAAGGTCGGACTTAAGCTCCCTGTCTATGGATCTAGATCGAGTTAAGTTTTCATTCCAGTCGGGTTCCCAGATCACACGTGGTGGACTAGTTTCAGTTCAACGGTCACCGAAACTCGATCAGTGTCACAGGTACACTGGCCTATGTAGGAAATTTTCCTTGATCGGAGGGTATATTTGGGTCAAATTCTGACGGTCTGAATCTCTATATTCGGCCCACAAACGACAAGTCTCAAATGACTTAAATTAGATTGAATTTCTAAAGGAAACCACGTTTTCTCACACTCTTCACTCCGGGCTCAAGCGAATGGCTTCGGGACACTATCTGGACTTGATTTCCGAGATGGTTGTCAAGCCCAGCAAGGTAGTCCTAAGTCTATGATTTCGTAGTAATCGAACTTTCGACGTGCGGTCCAGATCTGATATGAAGTTTCAATGTGCTCCCGAGAGCAACTGGGCAATGAGATTGATCCTCGATTTTAGGGTAACCTAGCGTCCATGATTCTACAAGTTTTGGGTCTTGCAGATCGTATTTAAAGTGAGTCAAATGAATTTCACAACTAATCTAATTTAACACTTAGTTAAACTCATCTAATTTCTAAAGGATTTAGTCCTGAGTGATTTCTGCCTGAGGTGGTACTCGGATCTTTGTACAGAATTATTCGAGTCGTTACACTCTCTCTTCCTAGATCTCTCCTTCCTCTTTCTCTTCCTATCGATCTCTCTCCCTCCTCTCTCTCTTCCTTGCTCGATCTCTCTTCCCACTGTCTCTCTCTTTATCCCCACCCAAGATCCTATTGTCAACCGCCCTACCCACGCACACCCTCTCGCTCTCTCTGAATCTGTGGTTGAAGGCTTAATTCTCCAAGAACATTGAGGTATTTCTCTCTCAATCTCTCTCAATCTCAATGCCAATTTAGGGTTTTTCAGATTTTAGGGTGGATTCGATTTTTTCTGGGACTTCGATTTCCTGCCTAGGAGTACCTTGGCGTAAGCACTGTGGGCCACATTTAAACGTCAGCCCAAAAAATGAGGTAGATTTAAAACTTGATTTGATGTGGACCCTCATTTAGAGATTTTGAGGATTTTAGGGCTTACAGATTTGAATGTGGAACCCGAATTGGGGTTTTTTTATTTTACAAATTAGGGATTTGGGGATTTTAGGATTTTGGGGATCTGAGGATTTTTGGACTTGGGGATTTCACCTTCTGTGTTTTATTTATTTATTTCTCTTTCTTTATTAACATTTTGAAGTCCCCAATCCATTAATCTAGACTGTTCATTAGGTCTAAGGCACATTTCATGGGGTTGTCATGTAAACCATACCAATCTGAGCCAGATCTTAGGGTCTGTCAAGTAGATTTGAATGTGGACCCCAAATTGGATTTTTCGGATTTGAATGTGGACCCTTATTTCAGGATTTGGAGATTTTAGGGCTTATATATTTGAATGTGGACCCCAAATTGGGGTTTTTTTTTTCTGATTTTACAAATTGGGGATTTAGGGATTTTAGGATTTTGGGGATTTAAGGACTTTTAAAATTGAGGATTTTCTGATTTTACAAATTGGGGTTTTTAGGAATCGGGGATGTTAAGATTTTAGGAATTTTGAATTTTAGGATTAAAGAAAATAATTTTTTAATCTTGGGTTTGAAGGTTAAGCATTGGCTAATTGATGTGGGTGTTTGACATTTTATGTGACTCATACTAGAAGCCAACATTTTGGGTACTGATATGAGTAACAACAATCAGGTACTAGATCGAAATCCTTATTTAAGCATTAATTCGATCTGGTCTAATTTCAGTCATGATTCATATAGAATCTGGTCTAGTTTGGATCTGGATTCAAATAAGCATGATTTCTTAAAGACTTAATTTTTGCATTCCTTGTGTTGTGGCCTAAGTTTTGGATTGGATTGATTTTTAAGAACTTATGGCGAAAATCTTGTGACTCGCCTGATGGAAAGGGTGGATCTAATGTACGTTTATCACATCAAGCACTTAGCTTGTGGCAAGCAAGCCCATCCAATGCCCACGGGAGTCAGGCTAGCATAGTGCAATGCCAGGTTTCCCTTATTGGTTCCATTGGAATTGAATTTTGACTAATCAAAAGGCTGGTGAAATCTAGTTGTATCTTAGACATGTCTTGAGATCACAGTTCCTATAAAAATTGACCTAGTTGATTGCATAACAGGCCTTTGTAATTTCCACAGACACCTGCAAAGTGTACTTCTTGAGCATTTATTAGCAAATGAGAAGCTTCTCATACATTTAAATCAATAACATCAAAAAAGCTTCTGAGCATGGCACTGTACTGAAATTAGAAAAGAAAATACAGGTCAAAGTACTTTAGTTGACAGTACAGTGATCGGAGACATACTATTTTATCCACATAAGGAATGACACTCATGCAGTTCCCGAGTTCATGAAAATCGGGGGTCGAGCAAAGCTCAGCTCCCGAGTTCCAACGCATCACTTATGCAACACACACTACCAAAAAATCGGGCAAAGCCGACGGACTTGGGGTGGCTTTGGCTACGGCTAAAATCCATCGGAATCGCCGGCGGCTAAAAGCCGTCGGAGAAACCCAATAAATCCGTCGGCTTCTCTCAGGTTTTGAATGGTGGACGTTCAACCGTCCATCATGTTCTCATTTTGTGGACGACTTGAGACTTAATTAGGGCTCAATTTTTGGGATCTATCCCAAAATGATGTGGAGAAATGTATGGACGGCGTGGATGAATCAGATGAATCATGGGGGGGGCCCATAGAGCCATACAAGGTCCAAAGCTAAGTTTACCGTTTTCATTGTTCCGCTTTTCACTGTGAGTTTTGCGTTTGATGTAAAATAGTGGTGACTTGTTAATAACAATAGTGGCTAAGATATAGAGTTATCCAGACCATCCAAATAATCGGTCTAGTCGGAAATGATAAATATTTGTACATTTTTATTATATAATACAATCTTAACTATCCAGAACTGGTCCCATTCCTGTACGGCTGTTAATAGAGTTTGTGTTGTTGTGTAGTGGAAAACTCACAAGGTACGGATTTGAAAATGCTATGTTATTTGAAAGAGGATTTCCAAATCCATCGAGCGCCTTTCCTCTTTCCCTCTTTTCCTCTTTTTTCCCTCTTTCATCTTCCATCGAGAGATCCTCCATCGAGCGTCATCTTCCATCGAGAAATCCTCCATCGAGCATCATCCTCCATCCTGCAGTCTGATTAGAGGTAGATCTACTCGTCCAAACGCTTGTAATCCGATTTACGGTCATTCAAACGGCCCCTTAGATTTCTCTCCTCTTTTTTCCCTTTTCTTTCATGAGTCTCTTCTCTTCTTTTATTAGATCAAGAAACATTGCAGAAAGTAGCAGTCTCCGTCTCTGCACATCTTGTGATCTTTCATGGTGTTGAGTTCGGAGAAAAGCAATTCAAAATGGAACAAAGGCAGCAGAGATGCATAAAAGAGGAAGGAATATGATGTGGGTATCTCTCTTTTTCCTTCTACTTTTATTTGGGTTCTTTGGTTTCTAAGGCCTGACTGATTTTGGGGTCTTTAGAATGGGCTATTTTGGTATCTGAAATCAATGTGTTTCAATCCATTCAGATGCATGAGCAGATCACCTTATGAGATTGCACTCCCAAGTATAATCGCTTGCATAGTCGTATGAGTTGGATGGTGAGATTGCTAGAACACGTGGAAATGTGCGAAACATATACGGGATCCTAGCCATTCAGCAGTCATTTCCCACTGTGAACAATCCAAGGCCCAAAACGATGGCCTAATCCACTCCGATCGTCCATCTTCTTACACAAGTGTGGCTTGTTTGATGAATGGGCTTGTTTATTTTTGGGCAATGGCATGTCAATGGTGGGGACCACTTGAGGAATGGCCCACATCTCAAATGCATGTGCCATGAACATGGTAACACATTACTGGTTAATAGGGAGTATATCTCAGACAACCTGACTATAATCCTGATAGTCCATTTAGGTAACATTGGAATAGACTTTCATCCTACATCCATACAGTAAATGGAACATTTTGGTAAATTGAAGAGTTAAAACACATTACAGCAAGATCATCTGTTCCTAGAAATTTTTGGGTAAAAACCACTAAAATAAATCATTTCATATCTTCCTATATTTTAAACTAAAATTTATTAATTTATAATCGATAATTTTTAAATATTTTATTTTAAGGGAGATCTTTTTAATAACACTACAAGAAAAAATGTGAAATATTGAAAATAACTTAAGAAATTCATGGCCGAGAAATTGCCAAGAACTAAATTTGTCACTGTGATGAAGCTATATGGACATCCTTGTTTGATTTCTATTTTACATGTCGTCTCATCACACGACTTTGTGTTGATTTTGTTGAGATCATTGGACAATTTGTGGAGTAAAATTTATGAACAGAACTGGTGACACAATCTTGAATGAGCATATGGAAACCCGCTACTGGCTGATCAATTTTTTTAAAAAAAAAGTTAATTAGAATAAAAATATAACATGCTTGTTACTATTTTATAAGATCATTTTACCTAGGAAATGATGCGATAAAATATCCATAGACCATTTCCCATAAATCATACTGATCAGATGATCCTCACTATCTGGTTTCAATAATTGAATATGGGCTGCAGACCATTATCTCTTTCAAACAGTTAAGCCCACGATCTGGATGGAATGGCCCAGTTTCTGTTATTTCTTGAGTAAATGATTTATTATTATTTGATTAGCTTTTTTATTGGATTTCTTCATTCAATGATTTGAATATATTTCTCATAATTGATGAAACTAGAGGAAAATTCACTTATAATTTTGCTTAGATCTTGAAACATTTTAGAATTCGAACTCGATATTCAGCTGTGATGATGATGATAATCTGGGTGCACAGGTGAATGGGCTTATAGAATGGATGGTCTTACCAACTACATGAGTGCCATGGGTACATTGGAGATGTTCTCATGTCCCACTTACAGGTGATTTATGATGCATCTCCACATCAACCTTAGATCTGATTCTCATAAAGTGGAGTTAGGTTCCACTTCTGGGGAGTTCAATCTACGGTCTCCCTGTTTTGAATCTATGGTTTTTACTTGATTCTGATTTTTTTTTTCCTTTTTGTTTTCTTTCCCATTTCTAACACCTTCAAATTTGGACTACTCACTATTTACTTTTGACCATCTACTTGATAGCCATCAATCAGATAGTAAGGATTGCTTGATCAGTGTGATTTTTGAGATGCTCCACCCATAATGAGTTATGAGACCCACAATTTCGATGATTTGTATAGCTGCACATCAGATGTTTTTGGGTTAGATTTGGGCAGTTTTGGATATTCTATTTATGTGATTTTAGTGTTGCAGAAGGTAATTAGATTTGGGCAGTTTTGGATATTCTATTTATGTGATTTTAGTGTTGCAGAAGGTATTTAAAATTTTACTTCCTTTTGGAAGGTTGACTTAGCAAAGCATCTCTCTTTTAGTTTCAACCAATGCACATGGACTTTAATGAAGGAAAATGGAAAAGGCAGACTAGCCTTTTCTAAGATCACATGTTGTTGGTACAATGATTTGAAAACCTCTACTATGGAAAAGACCCAAAGGGAAAAATATCAATGGACCTCATTTAAATGCATGGTTCTTGAATCATAGAGGGACTTTTTGGCATCAAATCTTATTTCAATCATGTACATTTATATTGCCGAAAAACATGTTCATTCAAGAAATTCATGCTAAGGGAGAGAACCCTTCCCCCAAGAGTATTACATCCTATTTTTGTTTGAGGCCTCTTGTTTTAAGGTGTCTAAGATGTTGTGGTTTTTTTTTTTTTTTTTTTTTTTTCAGGGGTTGTCGGTTGGATTGCTTAGGCAAGCTACATACACAACAACACAACTTGGGTCATTTAGGTGAAGCTCTTACTTGTTATTCTGCAGATATCCAATAAGTACAGCATGATATATGTGATCACAAAGCTTGGGCTTCTATTTGTGTATGACTTGGAGACCACTACAGCAGTTTACAGAAATTGAATCAGTCCAGATGCTATATTTTTGGTGAAGCTTCATCTCGTAGGAGGCTTCTATCTTTGTCAATAAGGCGAAGGCAAGTGTTACTTGCAATTTCAATGAAGTGACACTTGTGCCTTTCGTTAGTGGCCAAGTATGTCTTTAGTCTTGTTTTAGTTTTATTCCTAATGCAAAGCAAATTGAATGCTTGTATTAAAAAATACATTGGCTCTTTCAGTTAAACAATCGGAGCTTGCTATTAATCTTGCCAAAAGAGGAAACCTTCCAGGGTGAGAATTTGGTAAGTGATTCTTAGCTCACCTGTTTCTTCCATGTGATCCAAATCTCAGATGGACGACACAGTAGAAAACAGTGGTGATTGAATGCAAACCATTAAAAACTTCCAAAGCCTCATTGGAGTTTTTATTTGCCAACCAACTTGTTAATAAGGTCAAACAGACCTGAATGAATAAAGGAAAAATACAAATATCATCTTCATCCAAAACTCTGTTTTTGTGGTGTGGTCCACATGAGATTTGGATCTGCTTCAGTTTTGGGTCCATGCCCTGGAATGAGTTGGAAAAATGGGTGGACAACATGGCTATACAACACATACAAAGTATATGATCATATTAGAAAAACTTTGATACTCTTGCAAATAGCGAATGCACTTATCAATGCCTTCAGGTTAGATAAAAAGCAAATCATATCGGCATGCCTAATTCCTTTTGAGCATTGTTTTTATTTTATTATTTTTAAGCCATGGCATTCACAATAGAGTGTTTAGTGTTCATTTGTCTTTGCTTTCTTTTTCTGAATGATTGCTTCCAAATTATTTTGGTTTTAGAGTCGAAGAGGAAAACTTTGGGTGAGTGCGATGAATGATATGTAGGCACTTAGAAACTACTTAGAAACACGTGGCATATAAGTAGTAAGAGAAAATGTCCAAATTATAGTGCTCATTTTAGATGTACCATGAACCAAAAATTAAGCTTATTTATCAAACTATCAGATTGGTATACATTTATTGGACGGTTAAAATGAAAAATATCCAACAGTCCTATTTCCACAAACAAATCAGAGGTTAGGATTGTTCAATCAATCTGACCTTGGGATTGTGACTTGGGACGATGGGGTTTCTGATCTAGTCGATTTTATTTGAGTTAATATATGGCACGTGTACAATTTCTGAGTGCCTGAGTATCAAGTGTCATGCATAGTCTGAGTATCTTACAACTCCTTAAGTCCAAAACTGAGAATCTGAAGGAAAACTAAGATTTCTAGGTTGATTTTTTTTTTTAATTTTTAATTTTTTTTTTTTGAGAATGTGCATGTATGCCTTGTCGAATGTATCAACGATATCAGTCAATATCTTGGTATCAATGGGTGTGGGATACAATACCTGTCCTGGAATATAGAAGTTACAATGTGCCCATCATGGTTTCTCTCAACATTCCTTGCATGCCTGTCCCCATATGTATCCATACAGTCTCTTCGCACTGTACTAGCATCAATATCTTTATTTGTGTTTCAAACATCCGAAATGACTTGGGAGTTGCTAATTTTTATCCTTCATTTGCAGTTCCAAAAATTGAGCAAGGACTCTCTGATGCTTCACATTCAAAAGTGACAGTCATCTTCACTCCTCATTTGATGCCAATGGTAAACCTTTTAATTGAATTCTTTGAAACTCATCAAAACCAATTGTTAGCTGGATTCTGTTAAGCAACATTTAAAATGCTAAGGCCTTGTTTGGGCAACGGGATTAGAAGGGATTAGGTGGGATTGGATTCATCTGGTTCCGTGCCAATTCCACTCCATGTTTGGAAAAGCTTGGAATTAGATCAGGTGGAATTGCATTGGGTCCCATGCCAATTTCACTCAATGCTAGCAAGTTGTGTAGGTCACACCCTGATGTGTGGGCTATATCCACACCGTCCACCCATTTTTTGAGATTATTTTAGAGCATGGGCCAAAAATCAGGTAATTCTAAAGCTCAAGTGGACCCACCACTAAAAGCAACGGGGATTGAATACTTACCATTGAAAACTTCTTTGGGGCCACATAAGTTTTGGATCTACCTCATTTTTCGACCCATACCATAAAATGAGGTTACAAAACAAATGAACGGTTTAGATATAATACACGTGTGTTATTTTGGTAATTTCAAATGATGGTGGGTATATCCATTCAATGTACCACTGTAATACCAACAAAGCAGAGCATTAATCTAATCCCATGGAATCAGGGGACAATCCCTACCATGGGTAATAATGATGTTTTTTTTAATACAATCCCACCTAATCCCTTCTAATCCCGTTGCCCAAACAGGGCCTAAAGCTGCAATTCCTTTATTGGCTCTTAGCTTCTGTACATCTGAATTTTATAGAGCCATGCATGGAATGCAATCTAGTACCATTTATGTAGAAATAGCTTCAGGAGTGACAATTGAGGATTTGTACCAACAATTAAAGGCCTCGTACCAAGTACCTCTCTTATTCGACTTGGGAATTGTAAGCTGCTGTTTTCTGTAGAAGGGAATGTTTCTCATGCGAGTTGTTCCTCTTACATGCTTTTGTAAGGATTTTGTATCAGTTGATGCATTGGACATTTAAAGTCAGAAAATGCTGTCAAGTTAATGATGTCAATAGGCCAGGCCCATGCCAAGCAAAATATAAAATTCTAACAGGCCTGCCCAAGCAATTCAAAATCGGGCCTAAGCTAACCCCAGTGCCTAGCCCAATGACAAATTTCTATGTGAAATGGCTTCCATGGATTTAGCAATAAGGTAAAGGTAAAGGTATAATTCAGGCAAAATGCACCTTAACTCAGGTGCAACAACTCATCCACTATACATTTACATACATGCATGTCACTCAAGATCGTCCAAATTATGGACCCCAATGTGGATCGAGCATGGCCATTAGATGCTTTGTGACCAAGAGTTAGAACCATTTGTAACTTCTTTATTACTTACATATGCAATTTCTTATCTATGAGCTGGATTTCATAATGCATTGAAGATTATTGGCTGGTTCTTGTTTTTCTTTTTACAGTTTTAGTGCTCTTTTACACAATAAAACAATGTTGGTTTTCTTGTCAGCAAATCTTCGTATCCTTATAAATTTTGTGTTGGTTATTAGGTCTCACAATTTGTCATTCACATATAAAGGCTTTCATATTATGGATATAGTCGTCAATTTCTGCAGGTTGGGTTGTTTTCGCATTTCATCTTGCTAGGGTATATTTTTCCTTTTCATTTCATCAATTTCATTACCATATTTGTCTTTTATCTTTTTGCATTATCTCTGTTCTAATGTGCTTAATCATGTGATTGTTTGTCTTCAACATAATCACGTGCAAATGCAACCCATATCTGAATAGTTGAATGTGGACTGCATTTCTAGATCTAATGCCAAAGACTTCCAAGGAAACCCCCACAAGTCAAGCAGCAAAAAAAAATAAAGACTGCATTTCTAGTTTATGTGTTCTCTTTATTTTAAAGCATCCAATTCAAATATTTGGATGATATATTTGATTTTGATTTCTTCCAAAATCTATTGTGTAGACTTACCTTCTCAAATAGGTTGGTCCATTCAGAGCTTTGGAGAAATGGGTATATATCTAGTTTTGGATGTGTGCGTTGATTAATACACATCCATAACTAGATATACCAATTGTTCCGAAGCCCACGAACCAATTTATTTGAGAAGGAAAAGTCTACACGAGAAGGATGAAATCAAAATCATATATCATCCAAATGCTTATTATTTTTTTTTAATTCATGAGAATCGCCGACGGATTTTAGCCGTAGAAAAAGGTGACGGATATTATTACGACAAGGTCGACGACGGATTCTAGCCGCCGACAAGGCCGACGGATATTAGCCGCCGACAAGGCCGACGGATTTTAGCCACCGACGACGCCGACGGATTTTAGCCGTCGGCGAGCAACGCCGACGCACCCTTTATCGACGGACCTTGCGACGGCTAAAAGCCGTCGGAGAAGGTCATTGCCGACGGTTTTTAGCCGTCGGCGTTGCCCTGTTTTTTGGTAGTGACAGATAATGATGATTATGATGAGAGCATGGAAACATGAGTGAGATTATACCAAAACAGCATATCATACTCCAGAGACAGTTAAATTTACAAACGGAAGACTGCGATAGATATATAAAATATATAAACTGTGGCGTGTCTCCAGAGTGTGATAATGTTACCAGGTTAATTCATTACAAGTACAATTCCAAAATATACCAAATGTGTAAGGCCCTCTAGTCAACATCCCTGTAACCCCGTCGGTCAAGACACGGCTCACATGAAGCCGCCAGAAAACAGCATATACGAGAAAGCATCCTCGTCGTCACAAAAGTTCGGCTCCGTATCAGGAGTAGTGTCGCCACTTGCAATCAGACAAAGTCTGGTGGGTGTTCGAAACACCGTCCTGTAACGTGGGAGTGAGTGATCAACTCAGTAGAACAATAAAGCATAGGTTAACACGTTATCAATTCAGTCAAGCAGTAATGATAAAGCAGTAAAGTCAAACACTCCTAAATACTCTTATTAATGCAAGTATGAAAATGCAGTCATGATGCATGCCCTCGCCAACATACTTCCTCGTGCGACACCATCTTACGTTCGCGGCATGCGTTCATCCCTCAGTGCCGACATCTTCCAGGCACATACAGTGCAATGATGAGCATGATTACCGAGTTGTTATTAGTCCTTTTCAAACAGCAGGATTAGGAAACTAAGGTACCTTCCTTATATCATTCCCAAACAATGATCTATTCTAGGGTCGTCAATCCTAGATAATCTCATACAATAGTATGGTTCTAGGTCGCTGCACGGGCTGCCAAGGCTGTTACACGGAATCGTTGCACCACTCCCCCATACCTTATCAATACAGGCCTAGTTTATACTCTGTTTACTACGGGAAGGCTCATTGCCTCTTCGCAGATTTAGAGTATACTCGAGGTCACTACACCGGGTACGGTCAGGGCTGTTACACGGAATCGTTACACCACTCCCCCATCACCCATCAAAGCAGTATAGGCCAATAGCTCAAATACAGTGTCCCATACCACTGTATTTGGCTCATGAGTCTGGGTTGCTCATTGGTCACTACGGGGAGGCACATCGCCCCAGCGTAGGCCGACAGCTCAACCACGGTGTCCCATACCACCATGTCCGGCTCATGAGTCTTAGCGGATCGAGGTACCAAGGTTAACGGGGTTGCACTAGTAAGTTCGGTACCTTAGGTTTAAGCAGTAGCATCCAAACATGGTGAACATACATTAGACAGATCGGGTTACTTGATGAGATCGACTAGCTCGAGCGCAGGACAAGTTGAACGACATGAAGTGCATAAGCACTTCGCGTGACCAACCACTCTCGCCAACCGAAGTACGACTCGGGTTCGTCGAACACATCTCACATGGCGAATGAATCTCAACCACGAATTCAATCCCATTACCGATTGCCTGGACTATACAATAGCCCCAATAACATTCAATTACTGAATAGTTAAAGCAGTAATTGATCAAGATTTCAAATCATACAATCAAATATTCAATATTGTCCGCTTATGGCTACCAGGGCTGTTGCATGGAATCGTTACACCACTCCCCCATCACCCTTCACGGCTTTTATGGAATACAACTTAAACATGTGAAGTAGTCAGAGCAGAGTTAAATAAACAAGTAATTCAAACATATTAACAAGCATGTTATAAAACACAATGCAAACAGGAAATCCAAACACATACATTTCATAAACCAGTAAGTGATTAAACTAAACAACTTACATGAAGGAAATCATACACATCACTAAGGTAGTTGAGAATCCTATCTCAACACCTACACAAGGCACTACTAGCTTAAGTACATACCTATACAAGCATTTTCACAAACACTTAGACTACACATTCCAACATACCTATAATATACTGGTTAAAACACAAGTCGTAGTGAATCCTTTCACAAAGGATTGCCACATGAACCATGATCATGCATACACGACCAATAGTCATGGCAAGCATAAATCATAGTTCCATATTCATTAGAACATTTCTACAAACACTTAGGCTACAACTAGAACATACACGACGTATGTTAATATAGCAGGTGTTAGGCTAATCCGTTCACCCAGAAGTTGATACACATGTATCTAGCATACATAGACAGCAATTAATCATGGCAAGCACAAATCCATATTTCATACATATGCAGTATTTTCTACAAATATGAGGAATACAGTATATTCAACATAGTTAACGTATATCTGAAAAACAAAACGGATAGCACTTTGTACATGTGTAATTGCATGCAGATCATGAATATATCATTATCTGACATTGAAAGTTTTGAAAACCATAACCTATATGTCTAAAGTCCGCACCTTACGCCGTAGAAGTGTAACGGAGTCGATAGAATCTCTAAGTCTTCGTCTACGGCAGTATATCAACCTATAGCACGGGATACGTTAGCTATTTCGCTACTTGAATCAATTCAAACCTTAAAACAGGTTAGAGTTAGGGTTTTCTTACCTAGAAATGAAGCCGAAATCGCCGTAAAAGTGATTAGAAAGCGATGGTTAAGCTTGTAGATCGACAGGGTAGAACGGCAGGAAGAATCTCCCACCTCTCCCACACTTTCTCTCTCCTTTCTCTCTTCTCTCTCCTAGGTTTTCTCAAATTTATATGGGCTGAATGAGAGAGGGTTTAAGGTCCTTATATAGGATAAAACATAACCAAAATAGACCCTGGGTCAAGGTATACTTAGGTTATATCCAAAGTGGGTCCATTCCGATCCAACGGAGCACTTCTGGAAGCCCCCCTTGAGCCAAAGGTCGGACTTAAGCTCACAGACATTGGATTTAGGTTCAGCTGAGGTTTCATTCCAGTCGAGTTTTCAGATCGCACGTGGCGGACCAGTTTCAGTTCAACGGTCAGCGAATCTCAATCGGGGATTTCAAGTACATGGATATGTTTGGGCAAATATCCTTGATCCGAGGGACTAGTCTGGTCTGATTCCGATGGTCTGGTTGCTTATAACTGATCCGCAAGTGACACGTCTCAAATTACATAAATTTGTATTTTATTTTTAATCAATTTCACATTTCTCACACTCTTCACTCCGGGCTCAAGCGAATAGCACTGGGACACTATCTGGATTTGATTTCTGAGATAGTTGTCAAGCCTAGCAAGGCGGTCCTAACCATTTAACTTCGCGTTAATCGGACTTCCGACGTACGGTCCAGATCTGATACGGAGTTTCAATGTGCTCCCGAGAGCAACTAGGTAATGAGATTGATCCTAGATTTTAGGGTAATATAGCGCTAACTGTTCTACTTGTTTTGGGTCTTACGGATTGTATTTAAAATGGATCAAGTGGATTTCGTAGCTAATCTAGTTTAGCACTTAGTTACTTTTGAAGGATAAGGTAGTGAAAGGTGAGATTTGTGAAGGAAAAGGGTTAAAAAATGATTTTTAGATTATGAGATTGAGTTCTGACAAGTTAATAAGGTGTTAGGGGCAACCCATTTCCTAAGGACGTCTAATTCCAGGTTGGCAAAAATCCGGGATGTTACAACATGGCAAGCTAGAGAATTTGATATGCAAACATAAGTGATATTTAGGTTGATCATTGGTGATTTTTCAAATTCTAAAATGTATAAGACATGAATCTGATCCTAGTTTACCAATCAAATGTATATATTTACCAATAAATGAAGTGAATATTTAACGTACTTTGTTCCCTCGCCCTTGCCAATTGTTACTCTTGTTTTTGGTTCTAGTACTAATAGATTTTTTTTATTAGTTTATGAATGTGAAAGCAATGCAAAGAGATGCCCTCTACATTTCTAATGCCCAAATGTGATTAGAAAAGCCATTTGATCAGAGGTAGAAGACCCAATTACCTATGCAAGGAAACTCCATATTACTCTATTGATGCATTAGCTCCAAGTGTTACACCTTATTGCTCTTAAATTGTGGTCTGGTGGAAAGAAAGGTTGGAGAAAGAAATACTTGACCGATTTAATCTATATATGTGTGTGGCTTGTTTTAATCCCATACAACTAGTTGTCCCCTCCCTGATTTCATTGTGAGTATGAATTTGAGAGATATTTATTTGGCAAACAGAATATTTAAACACCATAATTTCATCAATGAATGCTTCCTTTCTTCGTTTCTTTGATGAATTTGTAGAGTATGTAGGGTGGTCTTTTTTCCTCCTTTGTTTGATTATGTTGCTGGGACTTTAATTTTTAGATTGATATGAGCTACATTGAGTTTTTATTTATTTATTTATTTTTATTTTTTTTTGTATGAGGGGAATGATCTGGTGTAAAAACTCTTGTAGTTTTTATAATACCATTACATCTATTTTGATCTCATTGCTACTTTTGTATGAGGGGAATGATCTGGTGTAAAGTATCCATTTTGGAGATTTGATAGAGTAGTGTTATCATGGTCTGGTGTAAAGAATCTATGCATAAAGCAAATTTATGAGGAATTTTGTAGGAAAAATATTTAAATAATACACATAATAGGGAGGTATTTGATACTATGGGCAAGTGCGAGAGTTGATATGCAAGTGCACATGGTATGTAATAACTGAAATTAATCTGCCCAAATTACAGTACCTATTATGGGTAGGTTATTATTCAAAATCATATTAATTAAAAGATCTTAACCTTTGATTAATGGGCATTTGTTTGATGCTGTACTGTTTGTGTTTGCACTCCTATTTTGTACTAATGGTAATTGATTACTATTTTTGGCACTATTCTGATACCAAAAAAAAAAAAAGGGCGCATGCATAAGAAAGCCAAGGACTAAATGTTGTTTCCCATAATCATGTCTACTTTCATGTATGTCTACACCATCCATGAGAGATTACACCCATCTGTTAGAAAAAAATATCCCCATCACCATGCTTAATAAAAAGAAAGGAGGATAAACCTGTTACACTTGGATTGAGCATTTTCTTTTTGTTACTAGTGGTGAAAGAAGGATTCAAGAATATACTTTTGTAATTTGGTCAGGACATGTGGATTGTGTTTGAGGTTATTTTGGATATTATTTGACTAAATCTTTATCTTGAATTATTTAGTAGCTTTGCTTGACTAATCTAGTGATTTGTTTCAGCTTTTCATCTTCTTAAGCGTAATAGAAGGTACACATATTTCTATTATGATTTGTTTTGATTTTTTCTCTGCTTATGCGTAAAATGTTCTGATTTAAATATTAAGAACTACGTAGTGGCTTGATCCCAATCTTCTGAACACTGGGTATGTAGGCAGCCGTTCTTACTAGACCATATCGGTGGAGCTACAAATCTTCTTTTTTTTCCCTTCTTGTAGTGTGGATGCATTTTCGTCAGAACTACTTTGTAGTAAGAGTGAGGTGGATGTAAGTTCTCGAAGCCTTAAATTAATCTTGAATCATTTATATCTTTATCGCTTTATTTATATGTTATCATCAGGGTCAACTTGTAACTCCTCAAAACCCGCTCTGTCGTAAGACATTACGGTGCATGACGGTTCCCAATAGGTTAAGTTGCAAATTATTATTAAAAGTTAGTTGGATATATTTTATTTTTTTTATAAATGTTGTTAATAGTTGGATGGATGATGAATGTATTTACGAATGTAAATGAAAATAAAAAACTTATTATATATATATATATATGGATATATATATATATATATATGTTATCAATGGATGATACCTTGTTTAAGGGGACATGAAATTCTTGTAGCTTATGGCATGGTGCCCCAATATTGGTTGTATGTTACTAGGAGGTAGTAGATAATAATAGGTCCAATATTTTTTATATGTGAAATATTGGTTTGTGTAGCCCACACGTGTACGTTGGCCATGCCATTAGTGCTTGATTATCTCTCTCCAGTAGGTGGGGGGTGCTGTTTAGATCTTATACTCTAAAAATCAGGCCATTTCACACATGAGGGGGGCCATATCATACGAAAAAAATGGACGGCTAAAAAAGTGTTTTAGTTTTAATGCAACTAGGGTATGATGAAACTAGTTACAAAAAATTGAATAATACATACCAGATTTAGAGCTTCAAAATATCAGAAAAAAGAAGAAAATGTTAGTGCATAAATCTTTATATATAATGATAGCAGGTTCGAATGATTTTGCCTCTGCAATTAAATTTTAGGAGAGTCCTCGAATTAAAGATTTGAAAGTGTGTATGTAACGCCCTGAAAATCGGGGGTCGAGCAGAAGTTCAACTCCCGAGTTCCAACGCATCACCTATGCAATATAGATAATGATGATTAAATGTTGTCCATGTTAGTGCACTAAACATGAGTGGGATTATACCAAATCAGCATATCATACCCCAGAGACAGTTAAATTATGCAAGCGAAAGACCATGATAGGTATGTATAAAACATATAAGTGGTAGTGCGTCTCCAGAGTATAATCATGTTCCAGGTTAAACAATTACATGTATCATTTCAAAATATAAAATATCAAAATGTGTAGGTCCATCTACATCATGAAATCCCGGTAGCCCCGACGATCAGAATGCGGCATACATGAACCTGCCAGATTACTGCATATATGAGAACTCCTCCTCGTCGTCATAAAAATTAGGCTCCACTTCAAAAGTTGCATCATCATCTATGACTAAGACAGAGTCTGATTGGCATTTTAAAACACCGTCCTAGAGTGGGAGTGAGTGATCAACTCAATGAAACTATAAGGCAAAGGTTAACATGTTATCAATTCATTCAAGCAATAATGATAAAGCTGTACAAAAATCATGTCCTAGATTAATCTTGTTAATGTAAGAATGGTATGCGATAATGATGCATGCCCTTGCCTACACTCTCTCAACGACTTCATCTCACGTTCGCATATGGCATCCTCCCGAAAAGTGAGCTTCCTCGCCAAAGCACATGCAATGCGATGCAAGATCGTGATTAGTCAAGTTCAAATTAGGCATATTCATACAGCAAGATTGAGAAACTAAGGTACCTCCCTTCATATCATTTACCCAAACATTGATCCATATAGGGTTGTCAATCCTAGTTAATCACATACGAAGAACAATTCCAGGTAGCTACGGAGCGGCTTGTCACCTAAACGCAGGCCAGGTTTATACTTGAGGTCACTACGGAAAAGCTTGTCGCCATAATGTAGTCTTAGAGTATACTCGAGGTCACTACGGGCTCGTCACCTGATCGTAGGCCGACAGCTCAAATACAGTGTCCCATACCACCGTATTCTGCTCACGAGTCTGGGTTACTCATTGGACACTATGGGGAGGCTGACAGCTCGACCACGGTGTCCTAAACCACCATACCTAGCTCATGAGTCTTAGCAGATCGAGGTACCAAGGTTAAACGGGCCTTTCGCTGGTATGTGTGATACCTTAGATTTAAGCAATAGCGTCCATACATGGTGAACATACATTGGGCCAATCGGGTTACTTGACAAGATCAACTGGTACAAGCGTACGTTAACTTGATCGACATGGAGTGCATAAGCATCCCGCGTGGCCTAACCACTGTCGACAAACAGCATACAACTCGAATTCATCAGGCGCATCCGTTGTGGCTAAGCAGTATGACCACTATTCGTAAACCATTACCGATTGCCTAGACTACATCGTAGTCCCAATCACACTCCAACCAATAACATCCACGTGTGATATTCTAAAACAGTATGTGACAACCAAAGCTAAACATAAATCCCATTTGAGCATTTCAAAAAACACATACCACAATTGTCATCATACATATGCATTCATCTGTAAATCACATAGTAGTAAGATAAGTTGCATAAAGGAAACTGTAACTATATATAAGTGAATTGAGAATCCTATCTCAACACTCTCAGTAAAAACATTACATCAAGCATTTTCTCATTCAGGCATTTTATCAAAAACTTAGACCACACATATTGCATACAGGTAATAAATTCGTTAAAAACACATACTATAGCTAGTCCTTTCACAAGGAGTTTCCATGTATACAACGATCATGTATTAGCGATCAATAATCTTAGCAAGCACAAATCATAATTCCATACTCATTTAAACATTTTTTTACAAACACTTAGACTACACACTTTAACATACATGACGTATGTTGGTCATAACATGTATTAGAGCAAATCCTTTCACAAAAGAGTTGTCACATATACAACAATCATATATCCACGATGGATAATCATGGTAAGCACGAATCCAAATTCCATACCCATTCAAACATTTTAACAAACACTTATACTACACCCTTCAACATACATGGCATATATTGGTCATAACATATATTAGAGCAAATCCTTTCATAAAGGAGTTGTCACATATACAACAATCATATATCCATGACGGATAATCATGGCAAGCATGAATCTAAATTCCATTCTCATTCAAATATTTTTACAAACACTTAGGCTACACACTTCAACATACATGGCATATGTTGGTCATAACATGTATTAGAGCAAATCCTTTCACCAAGGAGTTGTCACATATACAACAATCATATATTCACAACCGATAATCATAGCAAGCACGAATCCAAATTCCATACTCATTCAAACATTTCAACACACACATGAATTATACTATATTCAACATAGTTCATATATATCTTTAAAGTGAGGGAAACATCACATCTAGCATGAGAAATGGCAACCAAGTCAATTATAAATCATTAACCGACATTGACAGCCTTGAAAACCATAACCTAAATATTTATAGTCTGTACTTTTCGCTGGTAAACTCGTAACGAATTCAGTTTGAACACTCTCGCCTTGTAAACTAGAATTTGAATACCTAATCAATATAACGGGTTACCTATTTTACCGATCTACATATTTGGATTTCTAAAACAGGTTAGGGTTAGGGTTTCTTACCTAATAACGGAATCAAAATCTCCGGTATAGTGACACGGAAGCGGTAATTATGTACGTGGAGCAGTGCGATCGAATCCCAGGAACTATCTCACACTCGCTATCTTCTCCACTTTCTCCTTCATTTTCTCTCTCTTTTCTCTCTTAGGGTTTAGAATTCGTATGGAATTAGAGAGAGATGGGTAAAGGCCCTTATATAGGCCCAGAACTGAAGAGAATGGCTCCAGGGCCATGGTATACTTAGGTTATAGCCAAAGAGTGGCTGTTTCAGTCCAACGGAGCACATCTGAAGGCCCCTTTTCTACATACGATCTAGGGAAAGTTCTCTGACATTGGATCTAGGTCAGGTTAAGTTTTCGATCCGATCGAATTTATAGAACGACTGCAGAGGACCAGTTTTAGTTCAACGGTCATCGCCACTCGATCAGGGCCACAAGTACACTGACCTGCGTATGAAATTTTCTCTGATCCGAGGGTCTATTTGGGTCAGATTCTAATGGTCTAAAACCTTAGAATTGACCTGCAAGCGAATGGCCCAGTTTACTTAAATCTGAGTACATTTTCTAAAGAAATTCGTGTTTCTCACACACTTCGCTCCAGGCTAAAGTTGTACGTTTCTGGATACTATCTGTACTTGATTTCTGAGATTGTCATTAAGCCTAGTAAGACGGTCATATTCATATAGTCTCACAGTAATTGGACTTTCGACGTGCGGTACAGGTCCGATACGGAGTTTCGGTGTGCTCCAGAGAGCAATAGAGTTTTGAAATTGATTCTAAGTGTTAGGGTAATGTAGCATCAACGATTCTACATGTTTTAGGTCTTGCAGTCCATATTTAAAGTGGTTCAAGCTAATTTCACAGATAATTTAGTTTAGCGCTTGATTAATTTTCATCTAATTTCTAAAGGAAGGCGGTCATATTCATTTAGTCTCATAGTAATCGAACTTTCGATGTGCGGTACAGGTCCGATATGGAGTTTCGGTGTGCTCTCAAGAGCAACAGAGTTTTGAGATTGATTGTAGTTTCAGGGTAATGTAGCGTCAACGATTCTACACGTTTTAGGTCTTGCAGTTCATATTTAAAGTGGTTCAAGCTAATTTCACAGATAATTTAGTTTAACGCTTGATTAATTTTCATCTAATTTTTAAAGGATTTGGTCCTGAGCGATTTCTTCCTGAGGTGGAACTCGGGTCTTGGTACGGATTTTTTTGAGACGTTACAATCTACCCCCCTTAAAGAAAAAATTTATCCTCGAAATTAGTCCTTTTCGTACTCCTCAAGAATCTGAGGGTAGTTCTTACGGACCTCGGCTTCTGTCTCCCAAGTAGCCTCTTTCTCAGTGTGATGCGTCCATAACACCTTCACCAATGAGATAACCTTACGACGCAACACCTGCTCCTTCCTGTCTTGGATACGCATCGGCCGCAGTACATAAGTAGTATCCTCACACAACTGTACCTGCTCCCATTTGATGATGTGCGAAGGATCAGGAATGTATTTCTTCAGCATAGATACATGAAATACGTTGTGCACGCCCGCGAGTGGTGTGGGCAAAGCAAGGCGGTAAGCGACCACACTCACTCGGTCTAGTATCTGAAATGGACCAATAAATCTCTTCCTGAGCTTCTCCTTCTTGCCAAACCGAAGGACTCCCTTCATGGTCCCCAACCTCGAACTCTAGCGAACGCTATCTCGTATCAGTGTAACTTTTCTGTCTGCTCTGTACTGCAAGAAGTCGATCTTCTCTAAGGTCGCCTGTACTAACTCGGGTCCAATCAAACTTCTCTTGCCAACTTCCGCCCAGCAATGCGGCGCTCTACATGGGCGCCCATACAGTGCTTCATAGGGAGTCATGCTAATACTCGCCTGAAAGTTGTTGTTGTAACGAACTTGGCATAAGGAAGAAAGTCATCCCAACTGTCCTTGAAATCAAGCACGCAAGCTCGCAACATGTCCTCTAACACCTGGTTTACCAGTTCCATCTGTCCGTTAGTCTGTGGATGGAACGCGGTACTGAACTTCAACTTCACACCATTGCTTCCTGGATACAATTCCAGAAGATAGATGTGAATCGCGTATCTCGGTCTGACAAGATCTCCATAGGAACTCCATGCAGACGTACTATCTCTTCATATAGAGCCTGGCCAAATCGTCTACCGAGTTCGAAACCCGAATAGGGAGAAAGTGAGGCGATTTTGTCAGTCGGTCCACAATCACCCAAATGGAATCATGTCCCTTCCTTGTCTTCGGCAGCCCTAAGATAAAATTCATGGAAATGAAATCCCATTTCCATTCAGCTATGGGCATGGGCTGAAGCAGTACAAGAGGTCGGCGATGCTTTGCCTTGACCTGCTGGCACGTGAGACAACGGGACACATAATCTACTATTTGGGCCTTCATGTTGTCCCACCAGTACGAGCGCTTCATGTCTCTATACATCTTCGTACTGCCAGGATGTATTGCCATCTTCGAGTTGTGAGCAGCCTTGAGAACTTCCTTCCTCAGGTCGTGAAGATTTGGGACGCATAGGCGGCCACGATAACGTAAACCCCCATCCATGCCAAGTCTCCATTCTGAGTCTTCATTGGTAATAACCTGCTCTCTCATCTTCACCAACAATTCATCGTCTGCCTGAGCCGCAATAATCCTGTCATCAATGAGTGGCAGAACCCGAATATGTGTGATGCTCTGGAACGGCTCCTCCACCGTAAGTTTCTGCTCAAAGTCTCACACAAACTCTACCATATCCTACTTTGCTATCATCAGCGGAGCATCAAATGCTATCGTCTTCTTGCAGCTCAACGGGTCTGCCACAAGGTTGGCCTTGTTGGGATGGTAGGAGACCTCGAACTTGAAGTCCTTTAAGGTTTCTATCCATCGTCATTGCCTCATATTCAGGTCCCTCTGTGTGAATATATATCTGAGGCTCTTGTGGTCGCAAAAGAGCTCAAACTCCTCTCTATAGAGGTAATATTCCAGAGCTTTAATGCAAAGATGATGGCCGCTAACTCTAGGTCGTGCGTAGGGTAGTTGTCCTCGTGTTTCCTCAACTGTCGTGAAGCATAGGCAATCACCTTGTCCTTCTGCATAAGGATGTAACTCAAACCAACACGAGACATGTCGGTGTATATCGTATACTTGACCTTGCTCTGGCAATACTAGCACAGGGGCGGATGTTAACTTGTCCTTCAACTCTTAAAAAGCTGCTTCGGCCTTCTCATTCCAGGCAAACTTGAGATCTTTCCGAGTCAGCTGGGACAACGGCCTGGCTATCTTGGAAAAGTCCCTGATGAATCGACGGTAGTAGCCTACCAAGCCACGAAAACTCCTCACTTCAGTAACCGAACCGGGCTACTCCCAGTCCTAAAATGTGACTACCTTAGCAAGGTCCACTGCTATCCCTTCCTCAGACACCACATGTCCCAGGAACTTGACTTCTTCTTTCCAGAAGTCGCACTTATTGTACTGTGCGAACAACTGGTTCTTCCTGAGAGTATCAAAGACTGCTTGCAGGTGCTCCTCGTGATCTTCCCGACTCTCAGAGTATATCAGGATGTCATCTATAAACACGATAACAAATCGGAATAGATACGGCCTAAACACCTGGTTTATCAAGTCCATGAACATGGCCGGCGCATTTGTGAGTCCAAACGACATCACAAGGAACTCGCAGTACCCAAAGATGGTCCTAAAAGCTGTCTTCTGCATGTCCTCATCCCTGACGCGCAACTGATGATACCCTGACTATAAGTCAATCTTTAAGAAATACTGTGCCCCCTTCAACTGATCAAATAGATCATCTATCATGGGCAAAGGATACTTGTTCTTTACTGTCACCTAGTTCAACCTGCAATAATCAATACACAATCGCAGTGATCCATCCCTTTTCTTCACAAACAGCACAGATGCTCCCCATGGAGACACTCTAGGCTGTATGAAGCCTGACTCCAACAGATCATCGATCTGTCTCCTCAGTTCCTCCATCTCACATGGAGGCATGCGATATGTCGGTAATGAAATAGGCGTCGCACCAGGCACAAGGTCGATAGTAAAATCGATCTCGCATAGAGGAGGTAATCCAAGTATTGTCCTGAACATGTCCAAAAAATCCTGAATTACTAGCGTGTTCCCCAATGTCGGACTATCAACATGCTCTAGCAATGTAGCGTAGCAACTGATGCGATAGTACTAACTAACCTGTACTGGGAATGTAAAGGTCGTGCCCTCAGGTCCATGGGCTGTCACCACCCTAGCATCACAATCGATCTCTACCCTCATCTCCGTGAGCCAATCCATACCGAGAATGACGTCATAGTGACACAATGGAGCGACCATCAGGTCAACAAGCACTATTCTGCTCCCTAGGTCTATCGAACAACCCTTACACATCTTGGTAGAGTCTGAGAAAGTCCCTGTGACGGTAAGGAGTCTCAACCCAACCATAGGACTAGTTTCAAATCCTAGTCGCTTGACTGTTGCACATGACACGATAGAGCTAGTGGACCCAGTGTTCACCAATAAGAAGACTGGTGTACCTTGAATATGAACAGTGACTTCAAAAGCCATCGGTGCTATAACTGTTGTCTCGGATGCCTCAGCTGCAAGTGAGTGCACACGAGCCTGCTGAGAACAGTTCGGTTGCGGTACCATGGGTCGCTGAGGCGGCCTAAATTGAGGTGCAGACGGTTGAAAAGATGAAGGCGCAGGTGCTGACCATAGAGGTGGAGTTGTAATAGTCTGAGAAATCTGGCGATTGATTCTCTAAGGCAGCGAGAAGCCGTTGTCCCTCATCCAGCTGAAACAATATCTATCTGTCTGGCCCGTCCTCTCGCAGTAGTCGCATCGCAAGTCTGGTCGCCCTAGCTGAGTCGGTGATGCAGCAAGCCTATGAGGCGAATCTGCACATGGCCACTTGCCTAGGAATGACTTGGTAAGAAAATTAGGGCGGGGCCGAGGACCCACTGGTGCACGAGTACGGGATAGACTATCCCCATCCTACTCAACTCGCAGAGACATGCTCACCAGCTCAACATAACTGGGTATGCTAGCGCAACACATCTTCGAGCATAACTCGAGTCGCAGACCCTTAGAAAATCGTCACATACGCATCGACTCATCAACTAATATCAACGGATCATACCTAGCTAGCTCCGAACTTGTTCTCATACTTAGCCATGGTCATCCCTCCCTATCAGAGGTGAAAAAACTCTCCCTCCTCATTACGGTAGGTGAGAGGGAAATACTTCTCATTGAAACGTGTCTTAAATGCATCCCATGTCCACACTAAACCAGCAGCCACAGTCCTAAGGATGCTGTCCCACTAGAGACTTGCCTCCTTCTCAAACATGAAATGACCAACTCCACCTACTCCGCCTCAGTGTAGTGCAGCTGCTTCAACATCTTAAAGATGCGGTCAAGCCAATACTTGGCCTCCTTGGGTCAGTGAGTACCCGCAAAGGTAGGAGGTCACAAGCGCTGGAATCGCTCGAATGCACCGCTGGCACTCGTGTTCCTAGCAGGGTGCACAGATGGTGCAAGAGGGGTCACGTGCATATTCTGGGCAAAATCCCCTGCTATGGTGGCCAAAAACTTCTGTTGCTACTGTCGGTGCTGCAGCTGCTGTTACTGCATCAGTAGCATCACCTGCTCCAACCTATCAGGAGGAGGAGCCGATTGTGGCATGTGAGGCGTCGAGGTAGATGCACGGTTCCGCTCGCTAATCGGGGGTGTATAAGGTGGCAGCCCAGTAGTGGGGCTAGTGGCCGGCAGTGAGTCTGGCATCGTGTCCATGTTGGGGCCCAAGCTAGGGTCCGTACGGCTATCGCTCAGGGGATGTACCCCTTCAAGCAATCCACAGAGTATTAGACGGGTAGTGTTCCAAGTAGTCCTCAGAGGCATGCCCTATACGCAACACAGGGTGCAACATGTGTTAGATTTTGCATAACAACACCCAATTACTCAAGTGGTTTACACATCCCATAACAAAAGAACTTCATGCATTTCATTTAACCAAAATGGTCAAAATACATGAGATGCCTTACATGGATCATGATAGAAGATGTATATGAACTAATCTAAACAACTTTAAACACTAGAGCACACAACCTACTCTACCATACAACCAAACCTAGTAATACCATATATAGAAATAAAAGAAACCAGAAACAAGGCATAGTAAAAGACAACTACATATATGACTAGTCGTCAGAACCCGACGATGGTGGGGGTGCACCCTTGTCCTGCACACAGCACAGGATAGTCCCCGGGGTGCTGTAGGGGTGTGGGGTCCACTTTGGTTCCACCTAATTTATGTCGTTTGGGCCCCTAACTCCGTTTAAGTCGTTTCGGGTCCCATTTCGCATATTTTTGCGCTTTTCGGGTTGTTTGGATGTGGAATGGGTAGAATTTTGGTCTATACCCGTTGATTGATGGTCTAAAAAAGATCTGGGGTCCCTGCGCATGATCACAGATGCGTACAGGCACCGATTTCGACGATCAGTTTCACCTGGCACCGAAACTGGGAATCTTATGATCATTTCTACGTTTTCTCGCCCCCTCTTAAGTCAAAGTACGTCAGTGTGCGTCATATGAGCATAACCCTGGTCCAGTTTAATCCAAATCATGCTCTGATATCAACTTGTAACGCCTTGAAAATCGGGGGTCGAGCAGAAGTTCAACTCCTGAGTTCCAACGCATCACCTATGCAACATGGATAATGATGATTAAATGTTATTCGTGTTAGTGCACTAAACATGAGTGAGATTATACCAAATCAGCATATCATACCCTAGAGATAGTTAAATTACGCAAGCGGAAGACCATGATAGGTATGCATAAAACATATTAGCGATGGTGCATCTCCAGAGTATAATTATGTTCCAGGTTAAACAATTACATGTATCGTTTCAAAAAACAAAATATCAAAATGTGTAGGTCCGTCTACATCATAAAATCTCTATAGCCCAGACGATTAGAATGTGGCCTACATGAACCAACTAGAGTACTGCATATACGAGAACTCCTCTTCATCATAAAAATCAAGCTCCCCTTTATAAGTTGCACCATCATCTGCAACTAAGACAGTGTCTGGTTGGTGTTTTAAAACACCGTTCCAGAGTGAGAGTGAGTGATCAACTCAGTGAAACTATAAGGTAAATGTTAACATGTTATCAATTCAGTCAAGTAGTAATGATAAAGCAGTGCATCAATCATGTCCTAAATTACTCTTATTAATGTAAGAATGGTATGCGACAATGATGCATGCCTTCGCCTGCACTCCCTCAACAACTTTATCTCACGTTCGCGCATAGCATCCTCCAGAAACGTGCACTTCCTCGCCAAAGCACTTGCAGTGCAGTTCATGATCATGATTAGTCAAGTTCTTAATTAGGCATATTCATACAATAGGATTGGGAAGCTAAGGTACCTCCCTTCATATTATTTACCCAAACATCGATCCATCTAGGGTCGTCAATCCTAGTTAATCACATACGAAAAATAGTTCCAGGTAGTTACGGAGTGGCTCATCACCTCAGCACAGGCCTGGTTTATACTCGAGGTCACTACAGAAAAGCTCATCGCCTTAACGTAGTCTTAGAGTATACTCAAGGTCACTACGGGCTCGTCACCTGATGTAGGCCGAGAGCTCGAATACAGTGTCTCATACCACCGTATTCGGCTCACGAGTCTAAGTTGCTCATTGGACACTACGGGGAGGATCGTTGCCCGAGCATAGGCCGACAGCTCGACCATGGTGTCCCATACCACCATGCCTGGCTTATGAGTCTTAGCGGATCGAGATACCAAGGTTAAACGTGCCTTTCGCTTGTAAGTTTGGTACCTTAGATTCAAGCAGTATCGTCCATACATGGTGAACATACAATGGGCCAATCGGGTTACTTGACAAGCTCAACTGGTACGAGCGTATATTGACTTGATCAACATGGAGTACGTAAGCATTCCGCGTGGTTTAACAATTATCGACAAACAGCGTACGAGTCGATTCATCAGGCGTATTTGTTGTGGCTAAGCGGTAAAGCCACCGATCGTAAACCATTACCAATTGCATGGACTACATCATAGCCCCAATCACACTCCAACCAATAGCATCCACATGTGATATTCCAAGACAGCATGTGACAACTAAATCTAAACATAAATCCCATTCGAGGATTTCAACAAACACATACCACACATGTCATCATACATAGGCATTCATCTGTAAATCACATAGTAGTAAGATAGGTTGTATAAAAGAAACTGTAACTATATATAAGGGAATTGAGAATCCTATCTCAACACCCTCAGTAAGTATATTACATCAAACAATTTCTCATTTAGACATTTTATCAAACACTTAGACCACACATATTGCATACAGGTAATAAATTCGTTAAAAACACATACTATAGCTAGTCCTTTCACAAGGAATAGCCACATATACAACAATCATGTATTAGCGATCAATAATCACAGCAAGCACAAATCATAATTCCATACTCATTCAAACATTTTTTACAAACACTTAGACTACATACTTTAACATACATGGCGTATGTTGGTCATAACATGTATTAGAGCAAATCCTTTCACCAAGGAGTTGTCGCATATACAACAATCATATATCCACGACGGATAATCATGGCAAGCACGAATCCAAATTCCATACCCATTCAAACATTTCAACACACACATGAATTACACTATATTTAACATAGTTCATATATATCTCTAAAGTTAGGGAAATATCATATTTAGCATGAGAAATGACAATCAAGTCAGTTATAAATTATTAATAGACATTGACAGCCTTGAAAACCATAACTTAACGTCTATAGTCTGCACCTTTTGCCAGTAAACTCGTAACGGATTCAATTTGAACACTCTCACCTTGTAAACTAGACTTTGAATACCTAATCAATAAAACAGGTTAGCTATTTCACTGATTTACGTATATGGATTCCTAAAACAGGTTAGGGTTAGGGTTTCTTACCCAAAAATGGAATCAGAATCTCCGGTATAGCGACATGGAAGCGGTAGTTACGTACGTGGAGTAGTGGGATCGAATCTCAGGAACTATCTCACACTCGCTCTCTCACTTCTCCACTTTCTCCTTCACTTTTCTCTCTTTCCTCTCTTAGGGTTTAAAATTCGTATGGAATGAGAGAGGGGTCGGTAAAGGCCCTTATATAGGCTCAGAATTGAAGGGAATGGCCCCAGGGCCATGGTATACTTAGGTTATAGTCAAAGAGTGGTTGTTTCGGTCTAACAGAGTACATCTGGAGGCCCCTTTTCTGCATACGATCTGAAAAAAGTTACCTGACATTGGATCTAGGTCAGGTTAAGTTTTTGGTCCGATCGGATTTACGAAACGGCTGTAGAGGACCAGTTTCAGCTCAACGGTCATCGCCACTCGATCAGGGCCACAAGTACATTGACCTGCGTATGAAATTTTTCCTGATTCGAGGGTGTATTTGGGTTAGATTCTGAAGGTCTAAAACCTTAGAATTTGCCCGCAAGTGAACGATCCAGTTTACTTAAATCTGAGTACATTTTCTAAAGATATTCTCATTTCTCACACACTTCGTTCCGGGCTAAAGTTGTGCGTTTCTGGATACTATCTGGACTTCATTTCCAAGATGGACTTGATGGGGTCTTTCTAAAGAGGAAAAACCCCATCAATCCCCTCTCAACCGTTTCACTCGTATGGCCCACTAGAGTAGTACTGCATAGAGGGCCATCAAGCCGTCATAGTGGGGCCCACAACAGTTTTCTTATATCATAGAATGGTGAAAACGTTTGCACTTGATAATTTTACGGAGAAAGCTTATATGGTAGAGGTATTTCATTATCGCTCAAAATCCTTGCAACTTGCATGGGGTGAAAGCCAAACAAATGATGACATGAATTGTATAACACCATTCTAAAAGCAAAAGAAATGTAAGGGAATGTACAAAGCAATATTAAGGTATGATTCATAACGTAAGGGTCGTGCAAAGGAGAGTCCACTTTAGAAGGGAAAAAGCAAAATCTTCCTTAAGAAATATATCGAAAGGGCTCTACTTTTTATGCATTGTGATGTGTTTTTTTTTTTTTTTCCTTTTCTTTAGAAAGAATCCCTTTTCCTTCTTTTGATTTCATAACCCAACATTCTCATATGTGGAAAGTAGTGGGGTGGTAAAAAGATTAATAAAAAAAAAAAGAAAAAAAAAGAGAGAGATGATCAAGTTGGCAAGTGTTTTGAACCTTCCCAAGCACCCAGTTGCATCCAAGCTTGTTGGCATCCAGATCACTTATTTGGACGGTTCATAATGTCTCGCCTACATTTCGTCAGCTAAGGAGCAAAAATCACAGCTATCGTAGGCACCATAAACATCAACGACTGATCTTATCTTCTCCAAACAGTCTTGTCCATCCTTTTTTGCATGCCACTTGATGGATGGTTGAGATCATCCAATCAGTATGACTTTTTCGAGGCGGCTTATGAAAAGTGGACTGAACGTATCGGATGGTCCGGATGGGTTGTGTGGATGCCATCTACCATAAATGCAACTAGATGCATGGAAAGTTTTCCATTCACTTAGCATGCTAGATCATTTCTCAATAATTTTAAAAAAAATAATAAAAAAAATAAATATAGGTAGGGCATCTCTTCTTTAAACCCTTAAAGATTGTTGCTTTAGAATCACAAAAAGATATCCACTCTGTTTTACAACCCTTCAAATTAAAACCGTAAGTGTAAGTCGGGAATTTGTCGCTTGTGGCTTTTTGAAAAAGGATTAGGGTTTTGAAATTAAACCCTATTTGATGAACAAAAGGATGGGTGAGTTATATCTGTCATATGGCTTTTCCTTTCTTTCAAGCTCCAAAAACATCATTAATATATTCGTCCTTACTTTTGGGTTTTACCTCTTTTGTCACTTTTTTCCATTCTCAAAAGGGAGAAGCCTCTCTCTCTCTCTCACTCTCTCTCTCTCTAAGTCTGCTTTTCTCTTTTTCTTTTTTCTTTTTTCTTTTTTTTTTTTTTTTTTTTTTCTTTCTTTCTTTTGAATAAATGAAGATGCTAATCTCTCTCTCTCTCACGGCACACGTGCCAACATCAGGACCACCCCACACAGGTCCACCTTGGCCCAAACATCAAGCCAGTATACCCAATCAAGTGGGTCACTGCAGAATTTGGATATGGACCCTTAGTCACTTTCTTTATAATAGTATTGTTTGTTTTAAATGTGGGCCCTACCTGATTTTACGAACCAGACTTGTTTTTGGGCCAGGATGTGTTCTAATGACCTACACCTGAAGAATAGACAATAAGGGAAGAAAAAAAAGAAGTCAGAACAGCCCTCCATCTGCTTTCTGTCCCATGATCAGGGCTCTCTCTCTCTCTCTCTCTCTCTCTCTCTCTCTCTCTCTCTCTCTCTCTCTCTCTCTCTCATCACGTGAAAGAAAATGGTCATGTTTTCTGTATGTGCATGTGAACTTCGTAAGTGAAATAAAATCATGCAGAAAATGTCTAAACGTTGGCTGGAAATGAAAAAAGGTTGCGGACGTGATTTCATGCATGCAAAAACCAATCATTTCCCGTTTTCAATTTAAAAATAATGTGAAAAATAAAAAATAAAAAACTCAATTTTCAATTTCCCCACTGCTTTCATGACAGGAGGTTGCAATACGTACTCGAACACATTTCACACTAGGGATTTTGATGGAATGGTTAGGACCGTTTGATTGTGATCCAACGGTCGTAGTCTGTCAGCACTTCACTTCAGATCTCGAAGTGTCAGATGGAATCACCGTTGGATTACAATCTGATGGCTGTAAGCCTCAAACTCACCCTCGTTTAGATCAGGGCCCGCGCCCTATCAATACACTTAAAGGTGTTTTTTTTTTCGTCTTCACTTTCACAGTGTTGGGTTTTGATAGAATGCTGGACCCACCTCAAAGCTACCATGGGGGCCCATCGATACGGTTGGATGGAACGCATATCTGAGACACATGACATTTATCTTCTTCTTCTTCTTCTCTTCTTTTTTTAACACACGCACACACACCACCACACACTCATGCCTTAGTGGGATTTCACCACCTATGGGTGGTCGAACCCTTGCCCAGGTGTTGAAACTCCTAAGAGTCTACCACTGGAGCAAAAGCAAGGACCCAACATGCCATTTATCTGGTAGTGCACAACTCTGTACACTGTAAACATGACTTGGGACAAAAAATAAATAAATAAAAATCGTACTGATCTGATGATCAGTCAGATCACATTTGTGCCTGAAAAATGGGCGGTTAGAGACGAATTCAACGGTCAAAAGTCAATGTACATTTGTGGCCCACTTGATGATATACTACCCTGTGCTTTTTCGGTATATGGGGTGATCACAGTGCCTACTGTTTCCTGTGGTGTGATCAGCTTTAGCTTTTGATATGCTTCAATTTTGGGTTCATGCCCTAAAATGAAAAACGAATGGACGGCCTGAATAAAACACATACATCAAGGTGGGCAACACAGAGAATCCACGCCACGCTAGCACGGTGAGCTACTCACTAAACGATCCGCGTCCCTTCGCCAGAGAACGGGAATAACCCACCTTGCACGCAAGGTCCGTCTGCCTCATTCCAAGCCATCCAAATTGTTGGACCCACGATGGATGGGCCCCACTGAAATTACACTAAAGGTTTTTTAGTTTACTGTTGATCATATCGATAGCAGTGGCCAGATCCAATGCAATGTTTGTAGAATAAGCTTCTTATGCATCCAAACCGTCCATCATGTGCATTCCCACATTTTCTTCTTGGATCCCAAAACTCAGCTGCAAAATCACGTAAAATCATGCATAAAAACCTTTAAAATCACGCGGTGTTGCCCACCTGAGTAGTAGAATGCCCTATTTTTGGCGTGTCCATCCATGCATCCTTGTGGGGCACCACTGCTGAATGGATTTTATGGTATGTACAAAAGAGGGTGACCCCACACGCAATCAAGAAGGCTTTAATTGTACGGTTTCGGTTCTCAATTATCCTGTCGTGTGAACTAACTTTAGCGTAGATGGAGCTGATTTTTTAGATACAAGTTAAAGTTGAAGGCGAGCACATAATGGACGAATAGGATGTAGACACTAAATCATATTGGGCCCCACAAACATTGCGGAGGTAGTGGCCTCTAGATAGTAATGATCAAAATAATAAACCACTGGAATTCAACGAACAAATGGTTTTTTTTAGGAGGAATTATCCCAATTCATTGAAGATCAAGGGAACTATACAGCCATTCCGGCGAGTGCCCACAAAATAACAGGGCCTCACCTATCATATGCACAAAAACGAAGAAAAGACAAAGAACACCCCCAATCAATGATGCGGACGATCCTTGGTTAGGGGGATCTGACCAAACCCAGCCCCACCTTGTCTAGGAAAGCTAACCCTTTAATCTCGTGGGGCAATGACGAGAAGCAGGAAAAATGATAGGAGGTTTGGGATGTGCTACCAAGTTTCGCTGTGCCATCCGCCGGAGCATTTCCTTCCCTAAGCACGTGTTGAACAACAATACGCCCTAGATTCCCCAATTTACCTATCTTCGATCTCCAATTGCGTCAGGACCAAGCGTGGGATGAGGATTTGTTCAGAATGTCCACCACTAGTTTGGAATCCGATTCGACAATAATGTTATGGAGACTCTTCGCAAAGCAGAGGATGAGCCCATCCCAGACCGCTCTAAGTTCGGCAAGGTTGTTAGAACATGACCCGTAACCCACTACAAAAACCAATATCACATTCCCGCTCTCAGATCTACAAATACCTATCCACCAGAAGGGCCCAGATTGCCTCTCGAGGACCCATCCACATTAAGTTTGGCCCAACCTGAAGGAGGTCGTGCCCACCTGATTATCTGGGCCTGGCGTCTTGGAGGGGATGGGATTACCATCCTCAACGTTTGGAGGGTCAACATGTCTGCGTGATTAGTAGGTGTGGGAAGAGAGAGAGAGTGTGTCACCAATATGAAGCAACCACCATCAAATCCGGCCCACCACTGCCACTGTTGAAATGTTGTAGCCCTCAAATGTGGCGTCGTTTCTGGCCTTCCAGATTTCCCACAATACCAAGCAAGGAACAATATTGTAGATGGCCGAGAGACACCCACCAGCTGCATTAGACATCCACCACTGGTGCATTTTAACTTCAATCGACGAGGCCTGGAGCGAAGATACCCCAAATATTCTGTCGAAATGGGCCCAGATGCGAACCGCTAGAGCGCTGTACAAAAATAGGTGGGACGACGTCTCAAAATCAGGCCTGTGGTGCGGGTCTATGTCACAACAAAGGCACCTAGAAACCAGCATGTGGTGAAAATTAATACTTCCATTGTTTCCTTTGGTATGGTCTAGTTGAGCTTTTGGTATACTTCAGTTTTGGGCTCAACCCCTAAAATGATTTGAAAAAACGGATGGACGGCGTGGATAAAGCACATGAATTCACAGTGGGCCCAATAGAGTTTACTCAGTACAATAAGACTCGGGGACGCGGATTTCCTGCCAAAGCCTTTTGCAGTAAGATCCTACGCAAGGATTCCGGATGGGCCCACTGTGACGTTTGTGATAAATCCAACCCGTTCATCCATTTTTAGATATCATTTTAGGACATAATACCAAAACTAAAGTGTATACAAAACTCAAATGGGCCACATGAGAGGAAACAATGGGGATTTAGTGTCCACTATTGAAATATTTATATGGCCACAAAAGTTTTGCATCGGTCTAATATTTTGGTGTTTTCACTTCATCCTAGTAAAAATGACCTTATAAACAGTTTGGATGGCATATAAACATCAAGACGCCTAGGAAGGTTTCAACCGTAGGAATTTCTTTATCCACTGTTTCATCTTGTATGGCCTAGTTGAGTTTTTTATCATCCTAATTTTTGGTTACATGTCTTAAAATGAGATCAAAAAATGGATGAATGGATTGGAATTCTTATAAACATCATGGTGGACCCCATCATACATCATAGCGCTGGAACTTCATGCAAAAGGTTTTCCCCGTTGAATCCGCGTCCACGGTTGACATTGGAATTGGACTGGTTACTCCCCTGCCACTCAGTACTATGTGGGCCCACCATGATGTATGTGTTTCATCCATGCCGTCCATTTATTTTTCTAGATCATTTTATGGTCTGAGACCAAAAATGAAGTATAACCCAATCTCAAGTGGACCACATTACATGAAACAGTGTTGAATGAACATTGACCATTAAAAACTTTTTGGGGGCCATAAAAGTTTTGGATCAAGCTGATCTTTATTTTTTTCCCTTCATCTGCGTCTTTATGACCAAACCAACAGATTGGATGTCAAGTAAACAGTACGGTGGGCCTTAAGAGGACTTTAATGATGGATATCCAGTCAACATTGTTTTCCTGTGGTGTGGTTCATATGAGATTTTTATCCCTCTCATTTTTGAGATCAACCCCTAAAATTATATGTAAAAATATATTAACAGAATGGATGAAACACATACATAATGGTGGGGACCATAGAGTATCGACCACCACCACCACCGGGCTGGTAGTGGGGGGAGTAGCCAATCCGCTTTCATTTTCATTTGGGATTCAGTGCCACATTGAGCAGTGAGACTTGTTACTGAAGTGATGTCACCTATTTATATGGGTGCCACTATGATATATGTTTTGTATCCACATCATCCATCCATTTGGAGAGATCATTTTAAGGAATGAGCCAAAGAATGAATCAAATCCAAAACTCTAGTGGACCCCACCACAGAAAACAGTGGAGAGAGTCACGCCCACCATTTATTACGACTGAATCCAATCCAAACCTCGTCACTTTGTCTACTGAACCCCGTCACTTTGTACTGCAACCCCGTCACTTTATCTACTAAACCCAGTCACTTTATACTACAACCTCGTCACTTTGTCTACTGAACCCCGTCACTTTGTACTGCAACCCTGTCACTTTGTCTACTGAACCCTGTCACTTTGTACTGTAACCCCATTACTTTGTCTACTGAACCCCGTCACTTTGTACTGCAAGCCCGTCACTTTGTCTACTGAACCCCATCACTTTGTACTGCAACATCATCACTTTGTCTACTGTACCTCGTCACTTTGTGCTACAACCCCGTCACTTTGTACTGTAACATCATCACTCTGTCTACTATACCTCGTTACTTTGTGCTGCAACCCCGTCACTTTGTATTGCAACCTCGTCACTTTGTCTACTGTACTCCGTCACTTTGTACTGCAACCTCGTCACTTTATCTACTGAACCCCGTCACTTTGTACTGCAACCTCGTCACTTTATCTACTGAACCTTGTCACTTTGTACTGAACCCCGTCTACTTTGTCCAATAATCACGTCACTTTGTCTAGTAGAACCTTGTCACTTTGTCTAGAACATCTTTCACTTTATTTAGTGAAATCCCGTCACTTTGTCTAGTAGAACCTTATCACTTTGTCTAGCACCTCTTTCACTTTATTTAGTAAAATCCCATCACTTTGTATAGTAGAACCTTGTCACTTTGTCTCGTATAACCTCTACAGAGAGTGACGATGTTACTAGACAAAGTGACAAGATTTCACTAAATAAAGTGAAAGACGTGCTAGACAAAGTGATAATGTTCTACTAGATAAAGTGACGTGATTATTGGACAAAGTAGACATGGTTTAGTACGAAATGATGGGGTTCAGTAGATGAAGTGACGAGGTTGGAGTACAAAGTGACAGGGTTTAGTAGACAAAGTGACGAGGTTGCAGTATAAAGTGACGGGGTGGAGTAGACAAAGTGACAAGGTTGCAACACAAAGCGACGGGGTACAGTAGACAAAGTGATAGGGTTGCAGCACAAAGTGATGAGGTACAGTAGACAAAGTGATGACGTTGTAGTACAAAGTGACGGGGTTCAGTAGACAAAGTGATGGGGTTCATAAAGACAAAGTGGCGGGTTCGAAGAGACAAAGTGACGAGGTCATAAAGACAAAGTAATGGTTCAAAGAGATAAAGTGACGGGGTTGCAATACAAAGTAATGGGGTTCAGTAGACAAAGTGACGAGGTTTGGATTGGATTCAGTCGTAATAAATGGTGGGCGTGACTCTCTCCACTGTTTTTTGTGGTGGGGACCACTCGAGTTTTGGATCTGATTCATTCTTTAGCTCATGCCCTAAAATGATCTCCCTAAATGGATGGACGGTGTGGATACAAAACATACATCATAGTGAGACCCATATAAATAGGTGACATCACTTCAGTAGCGAGTCTCACTGCTCAATGTGACACTGAATCCCAAATGGAAATGAAAGCGGATTGGCTACTCCCTCCACCACCAGCCCGGTGGTGGTGGTGGTCAGTACTCTGTGGGCCCCACCATGATATATGTGTTTCATACATTCTGTTAATATATTTTTACATATAATTTTAAGGGTTGATCCCAAAAATGAGAGGGATATAAATCTCATATGGACCACACCACAGGAAAGCAATGGTGATTAGATATCCATTATTAAAGTCCTCCTAAGGCCCACTGTACTATTTATTTGACATCCAATCTGTTGGTTTGGTCATAAAGACCCAGATGAAGGGAAAAAATAAAGATCAGCTGGATCCAAAACTTTTATGACTCCCAAAAAGTTTTTAATGGTCAACATTCATTTAACACTGTTTCATGTAATGTGGTCCACTTGAGATTGGGTTATACCTCATTTTTTGTCTCAGATCATAAAATGATCTAGAAAAATAAATGGATGGCATGGATGAAACACATACATCATGTTGGGCCCACATAGCACCGAGTAGCAGGGGAGTAGCCAGTCTGTTTCCAATGGAAACTGTGGACGCGGATTCACTGGGGAAGGCCTTTTGCATGAAGTTCCAACACTGAGATATATGGTGGGGCCCACCATGATGTTTATAAGAATTCCAATCCATTCATCCATTTTTAGATCTCATTTTAAGACATGTAACCAAAAATTAGGATGATCAAAAACTCAACTGGGCTATAGAAGATGAAACAATGGATAAAGAAATTCCTACGGTTGAAACCTTCCTAGGTGTCTTGATGTTTATATGCCATCCAAACTGTTTATAAGGCCATTTTTACTAGGATGAAGTGAAAACACTAAAATATTAGACCGATGCAAAACTTTTGTGGTCATATAAATATTTCAACGGTGGACACTAAATCCCCATTGTTTCCTCTCGTGTGGCCCATTTGAGTTTTGTATACACCTTAGTTTTGGTATTATGTCCTAGAATGATATCTAAAAATGGATGAACGAGTTGGATTTATCACAAATGTCGCAGTGGGCCCATTCGGAATCCTTGCACAGGATCTTACTGCAAAAGGCTTTGGCAGGAAATTCGTGTCCCCGTTAGACACATGAAATCGGATTGTGTACCGAGTCTTATTGTACTGAGTAAACTCTGTTGGGCCCACTGTGAATTCATGTGGTTTATTCACGCCGTCCATCCATTTTTTCAGATCATTTTAAGGGTTGAGCCCAAAACTGAAGTATATCAAAAGCTCAAGTAGACCATACTAAAGGAAACAGTGGAAGTATTGATTTTCACCATTGAAATGTTTCTAAGCCCCCAATGATGTTTATTTTTCATACAAAATATTCATAAGATCACAAAGACATGGATGAATGGAAAAAACAAATATCATCTTGATATAAAACTCCTGTGGACCCCCAACAACTTTTACTTTACTCAGTACGCTTACCATGTTGATTTACTCATCACGCAAACAGCTTCTGTTTAACATCTCCGCTATACTTCGTATTAAATGTACTTTTTTTAATATATTTAAAAAATCTGATGACGTGGCACTTATAGTGACGTTGACTAATGAAAATGCTGGAGGCAGGGTGTTCCTGCCTCTCCGCACTCCCAACTTAAACACCCTATAAATGTGATTTACTATTTCTAGGCAACCTCTATTCCTACTAGACTTCATGGTTTTCGGCAAAAAATAATAAGTGTTCAATTTTGCCCAACTAAGTTATTCTCCCAACTTTTCTAATCCATTTTCATGTTTGGCACTACTTCTACAACTCAAAGGATCAAAAGTTACACTCGAACTAAAACTTACTATATATATATATATATATATAATGAAATTAAACTGGACTTTTGACCATCAAAATGCTAGAATCTTGCAAATCCAACTTGGACAACCTGGCATAGTAGGGTTGGTTGGCTTAAATATGTTATCCTACCCCAAAATCATATACATGATGTCTAAAAACTCATCTTGGTTTATAAGATATGACTGATTTAAGGTCCTAATAGTCTGGATCGTTTACACCTTCAATCTAGACTTCTTTGGTCCATCCTTACGATGAAAGTGTCTGTGACCCGCTCTACATTAGTTCTCCCACTTCAAAAGAATTCAACCTTTAGTTCTCGTCTAGCTTTGATTCATGATACTCATTCAGGTCCGCAACGTTGAAAGTACACGATATCTTGATGTCATCCAGAAGATCAACAGCGTAAGTGTTGTCATTTATCTTTTAGACGATTGGTACCGGTCCCATCTTCTTGTTCTTCAATTTATTGTAGGTCCCAGTAAAAAATCTCTCCTTGTGTAGATGAAGCATAACATTGTCACCTCACCTCAAACACTTTTTGTGGTCGATGATTGTCGTCTTGCTTATTATACTTGTTGTTCAAAGCTTATAACTTGACTTTCACATAGGCATGGATGCCCACGATTTGGTTTATCATCTGTTCTGCTGCAATGTGTTGAGGGTCAAATATTACATATTAGACCTCAATTATTACCTGATTTTATGAACATGATACTGTTTAACACCCTATTTTAATCATGTTTGTGTTGCAAGGTGAATTTAGGAGCTAGGACTGAAAAAGGGTACTAAAAGCATGGATTTAATGCTCAGAAGTCACCAAGGCAAGGGACGGACCCCAGGGGACTGAGATCGAAGAATTTACACGCCATAGATCCACGAAAATCAAGTGATCAACGATAAAGAGGCCTGAAAGTCGTCATGAATGCAAGATTACAGGGTTCCCACCATCCGTTTGGCTCGAAATTCTACATATGGCCTGAGGACCCTAAATTAACCGTACACGTCAAATTTTAACCATTGGATCCTTGTGGAAGTGACCCAACAGACAAATCAGCCCATAAATCTCTGATTTCGGGCCCACCTATACCTGAATATGCTTTAATTTTGGGCTCAACCCATTAAATGAGGTGAAAAAATGGATGAACGGAGTAGATGTTACATATACATCACAGTGGATCCCACATGTACACACACGTGTACATAGTACACATTGACCGGCTGTGCACTGGATGGTCAAGCCCGGTCAAAGCTAGGCTGACCCGTCTTCTTCCGCGAAAAGCAACAGCAGGCGGACGTCTTGGGCCGTCTGATCACAGTGGGCCACACTTATCGTCCAAATGGACGATCTGGACTGTCCATTGCGTCCAAGGGGTGGCTACAACCCTAGCCATGGTTACCTTTTGGCCCCATGCAAACGTACACACGTGGATCGCAAGAAAATACAGGATGAATGGTGAGTTGATTTAATACAGTCGACCACACCAAAACTCGACCAAAACCACTCCTTTTCAACTGAATTTTCATCAGGAATCCAATGAACGGGGTGGATTTCACCGAAAACATCACTGTGGGGCCCACCGAACACGTCAACGTAAGAACCTTGCGTCAGTTATGCACGTCCGACGTCCGACCTCCGTGGGCCATTCTACGATCATGATCATGGTTGGATGGTTGATCTAAACCATCCAGAATCTTCAGAGGGGGGTCTTTACCCTAATCATGGAGCCAAAACAGGTTTCTTGGATGTCCACCAGCTGAAAACTCATTCCAAATGCAAGTTGAGTGCGCTTTTGCTGTGCAGTCCGTCCTTGCTGCGTAAACACGACTTCCAGCCCTCTAAACCGCCCCTGCTGCCTATATAAAGGGAAGAGAAGAGAAGAGAGAGAGAGAGAGAGAGAGAGAGAGAGAGAGATCATTCCTGGGACGTGGGAGCAAAGGAGAGAGAAAGATCGTGGTGGCTGACTTCTTCATTCTTCATCCTTTTCTAGCTTTCTTCTTTTGTTTCCTTTCTTCCTCCCTTATGTTTTTAAGTGTCTTTAGCATGATCATGGTGATGGTTGGCTAAACCTCTTAGCTAGGGCTAAGAGGTGAAGCTTATATTGTGATGGGAGACTTTTCTTTATGCCTTTTAATTTAGGTTTAAGTTAAACTGATTTTGATTCTATTTTGATTATAAGGAATGCCTTTAGTTTTTAATAGTTTGTTGTGACTTAAATTATAATGGATCTGCGATAACTTTGAGCATGTTCTTTTCCTAATTATGATTATGAAGTTAGGAGACCCTATTGTTCACCATCGTCTCCTGGACATAGTTGGATGATGAAACCCTTCCTAACATTCATAACTCTCTCAGATGGTTGTGAATTGGTTAAATTCTATTGTTTGCTTTATCTAATGGGCATGGCCTTGTGATGGAATCAATTCTAATTCTCATACCTCTTATCCATTGATAACTAGATCAAAGGATGTTCTTAATTATTTTTAATGAATTATCTTCCATCTGGATGAAGATGGGATTCTGAATCCAGCTGAGTTCATGAATCAAGCATAGATCTCCGTGATCCCTACAAGTGGATCCTTGGAAACCCTAGTTTTCCATCTTTGAATTTTCCAAATTTTAGTTAATTAAATTCATAATTATTCCCTTAATCTTCCCTGGTTTAGATTACATCTTATTCTAGTTCTAGTTCTAGTTACTTTCAGATTATGTACAAGGTTCAGTCCTTGTGGATTTGACCTCGGTCTTACCGAGAATATTACTACATTGAAACCCTATACTTAGGGAGTGAACACAATGCTCATGCCTGAGAACTTGGGCAAAGGGACCAAGTCAAGTGTATGGCAAGGAACTCAACCATAAACAATCTAGAACGGGGACTTCCCTGTCGAGTGGTTCACCATATTGTTGAATGCAAACTCCACTTGAGATAAGGCCAAATCTCATTGCTTCGGCTTAGTACCTGAAATACACCGAAGGAGGTTTTCCAACGTGTGATTCATAACTCCAGTCTGTCCATCGGTTTACGGGTGGTAGGCACTACTGAATTGAAGTTGCGTACCAAATCGATTTGATAAAGTCTGCTAAAAGTGGCTAATGAACTTCGTGTCATGGTCAAAAGTAATGGATTTGGGAACCCCTTGTAGCCGCATGACCTCTCTTAAGAATAAATTCACCACGTGTGTTGCATCAAGATTCTCCTTACATTGGATAAAGTGTATCATCTTTGACAAACGATCTACCACCATGATACTAAATCCATGCCACACTCTGTTTATGTGAGACCAAGCACAAAGTTCATAAATAAGTCTTCCTAATGGTTGTTAGATATAGGTAACGGGGCATAAAGGCCCGTTTTTTGAGACTGTCCCTTGGAGATCTGAATAACATAAAAGTATTGCACCGTTTTACCCATGTCATATACCAATCGTAGCCAGTAATATCATTTCTCAACATGAGCTCACATCTACACTTGCCCAAGGTGTCCACTAAGGCCACCTCCATGTAACTCTTGGATAATCTACTCCCATAGAGAACTTTGGAGGATGCACTATTGATTCTCTCTGAAGAGAAAATCGTCTTGCATATGTAGGTCACTGGGATGACCCTCTTGGCACCTCATCCATGCATCCTTAAAGTCCTCTTCCTTAGCATATAGCTCCTTGAGACAATCTAAGCTGACCACCTCATTGCACATCATAATTAGTAGTGATGCATGACAGCTAAGTGCATCACCTCCTTGTTCTACTGCCCTGACTTGTGCTTTACAACGAACGCGAATTCCTACAAAAATATGACCTATCTACCATGCACACATTTCACGTTATTGTGACTGTGAATAAACTTTAATACTTGATGGTCAGTGTAGAGAACAAACTCTCTCTGAATCAGATAATACCACCAATGTCGAAGCGCTTGAACCACTTCGTACATCTTAAGCTCATATGTCGACCATTTCTTTCGGGCTTCACTAAGCTTTTCACTATAGAAGTCTACTTGCCTTTATGTGATAAGACTCTTTCAAATCTAACATATGAGGCGTGATACTCAACCTCAAACAACTTATCAAAACTGGGAAGAACCAAGACCGATGTTGTGAATAATCGATGATTGATTTTAGCAAAGCTCTTATCAACCTCATCGATCCACCAAAATAATTATTTTTTCATACAATCCGTAATGGGTGCGACTATAGTGCTAAAATTTTGTCTGAATCAATGATAAAATGTCATCAACTCATGAAAACTTCTCACTTCATGAATGTTCATCGAAATTTACCATTCCCTTATGGCTCGCACATTTTCATCATCCACATGGATGCCTGTGGACATCACGACAAATCCTAACAACAACAAGTTTCTCATTAAAAAAAGAAAAAGAAAAAGAAAATTGCACTTCTTCAAGTTGAGGTTCAACTTGTTAACTTTCAGTACTTCTTGCACCTGTCTGAGATGTTCCAAGTGTATGCTCCATCTCACTCTAGCTATATATCAGGATATCATCAAAATATACTACCACAGACCGACCAATGAACAGCTTCAGCACTTGATTCATCATATGTATAAAAGTGATCGATGTGTTCGATAGATTGAAGGACATGACCAGCCACTATACAACCCTTCCTTGGTCTTGAATGTCGTTTTCCACTCATCAGCAGGATGGATACAAATCGTATAGTTTAGAGAACACCTTGGCACCTTTTAGCATATCAAGCATATCATTTAACTGCGGTATTGAGAACCGGTATTTAATGGTAATCTTGCTAATTGCCTGGTTATCGACACACATGTTCAGCTCTCATCTTCTTTGACATTAATGAAGTTTGCATGACAAATGGGCTTATGCTCTCTCAAAAGACCCTTACGAATCGATTCCTCCACTTGCCCCTGAAGTATCCCACACTCTTTCGGACTCATCTGATAGTGAGGGCAGTTAGGTAAACTAGCCCTAGGAACGAGGTCTATGTGATATTGGATGTCCCACATGGAGGGAAATTCATCTAGTAATTATCCGGGCTAAATTTCTTTAAATTCATTCAACAGCAGCCTTAAACTTGGAGTAATGTTTAAGGTCTTCGATTCCTCGTCCTTTTCCACCATAGCGTACACCTCGCCGGTTTGTTTTGATTCCTCCACAAAATCTCAAATGGTGAGAAGGGAGCTCCCCTCCACTTTACGAGCTTTAGGGTGGTTCTCTCTTGCCCTAGGGCAAGGATCATCTTGCGACCATCCTTGACAAAGACATAAACATTATCTCATCATCAGTGGGTCGTATCATAGTTTGATTGTCATGGTCGACTAAGAAACATATGACATGCTTCCATGGCGACCATGTCGCAAAGTTCTTAATTTTTATAATTTCTACCAATTGAAAATGAGACAGTGGATTGTTCAGTTACCTTCGTTTCATTCATCTTTTCTATCTAACCAATCGAGTAAGGTGAATGATGCTTTATCATTGATTTTCACAACTTGTCCATTATCACCTTTGAGATGATGTTCTCGCTACTATCATTATCTATGATTACGTCACAAACCTTGTGATGGTAACTGTGTATGGAATATATTATGCCGCTATGGGTGCACCTCCTTCCTTGGAGTGTACAATAACTACATCACAACAAAGAATTCGTCATAATTCTTGATTAACCATTCTTCGTCATTAGCTCCTTCTTCAGCGGCTTGTTCATCCTCATCAACTCTAGTCACTTAAGCTTTTTCCGGTACGTTTCCTACCATGTTACCTTCCTTCATTTTCTTTCTTTTATCCATCACTGCGATGTCATTGAAGGGTTCTAAGGTAATTTTTGTATTGGGGGCTTTCCACTGGGAGTCCATTCACAATAGCGTGGATTCCTAACTAAATTTGTTGTTGAGCGAACCATCTCCAGTGATCGTAGCTCGGGATGAGGAAGTTTTATCGCTCTGGGCGGAGGCAGCTTCCTCATCTTCTTGAGGACCGGCTTCATCGTCCGGTCCTTTCAATTTGAAACTCCAGTCAGGAAATTTGGTCCCCTTCGATCGGAGTTTCACATCCCTTACTCAGTGGGGTTGCAGCTGCCCAAGGTCGGGGAACTTGTGGGCCATCCTCCTGAGGGAGAGGTAGCCCTTTACCCCATTTTCTTTTCCTGTGGCTTACGATTACCTCTCCACCCAATTGTGAGGGGGATATTATATCACCTAAGGCTTTCCCCTTTAGGAGCTATATTTTGTGGCACTAGCTCGGTCACGTCAAGATGACTGTGGACAAGCTCTTGTACTTGTATCAGGCCAAGAGTAGTTCGGGTTCTCTTGGCTGGTACTATTTTTTGAAGTCGGGCAAAGGCCAGGAGGCCCTTATCACCCATAGCCCCTCCTCCAATAAAGGTTGGAAGGATGAGTAGCTCTTTATTTTTGGAGAGTGAGAGGCCCCAGCGGCGGAGCTGGGTAGGTTGTGGTCTCGGGTCCCCACCAAGTTCACCTCCCCTAGTCGAAACTTTGAGTTGTAGCTTCTGCTCATTTGTAATTTTACCCATTTAGCTTTTTGACTAATTAATCCGTATTATGTCTTCTTTGCAGCTTTGACTTAGCACCAGCCCTAACTTACTTTGATCCAACTCCGCCAATTTAAGATCCTCCAAGAGTGTAACTTAGATCAGAGGAATTGGAGGAAATTGATCACTCCAACTCTCTTGGAGCAGGTCGGCTTATCTGTACTCAGGTTGGCAGGTACGTTGGTTATATCTATTAAAAAAAATCTACTTATTTCTATCTCCTAAGCACCATGCTTATTAATCTTTGCAAGGATGGCCTATCGCCCTCAGACGAAGAGGCTGAAGCTCCCCTCCACAATAGAGCTAGAGCTCTTGAGGAGGGCCACTAGGAAGGATGCTCCCTCATCTTTAGTCTGACTGGTTCATGGGGTCGAGGCTTTAAAGATCGGCACTGGTGGATTGGAGCTTACTCCTGAGGTTATTCCCTCAGCTGAGCAGCCGAAGCCAGTGAAGGCAGTCGCAGGAGGTGAAACTATGGTGCTCCAGGAAGCTGCCTCAAATGGTTTAACTTGGGGCGCCCCTCCTTTGAATTTAGCCCTAAGGGAGGTTGTCGACCTGGAGTCATCTCCAACCCGTACTAAGGACGAACAGGTAGAGGCTGCTATAGTTGTGGAATGGAGCACTTTGGGATGTCAGGAGGTAGTGAAGGGGAGCACCTTGGTGTACCTGGCTGAGGAGAAATGAGTAGAGACCACTACAGGGTCAACAGCTCCCGTACCCCATCCTCGTCAAATGACAGTGCTGGCTCATTGGAAAAACCTCGACGTGAGTGAGGAGGAGATCGAATCAATGCTCTCCCTCCAGCCTGAACCCTTACTCGATAAGGCGGTGTCGATGTTAATCAAGATAATGACATCTCCTCCCTTTTCCTTTTATACTCGGTAATCAAGTGCATAGATTATTAGGTCATAAAATTGGTAAGAAAGGTAGTAGAAACGAGGAAAAGAACTTTCTTTCCTATAACTGAGGGAGGTTTCTTATAGTCAAGCACATAGGTCGCGAACATGATAGGCAAAATAGTATAAACGAAGAATAGAACCTTATTTCCTTTAACTGAGGGAGGTTTCTCATAGTCGAGCATGTAGGTCGCGAAAATAGTAGACAAAGTAGTGGAACGAAGAAAAGAACCTTCTTCCCTTTAATTGAGGGAGGTTTCTTATAGTCGAGCATATAGGTCGTAAAAATAGTAGACAAAGTAGTGAAAATGAAGAAAAGAACCTTCTTCCCTTTAACTAAGGGAGGTTTTTCATAGTCAAGCACAAGTAGCTTTTTTTGAGGCGGTCAGTTGAGCACAGTCGTAACGCATGCAAAAATCCCTCATGGATAGTAGATCTTTAGATGCTCATCATTCCACGGTTAAGGTAACCCTCCATGTCTTTTAGTCAATAGGTCCCTAGTTGGACCATACTGGTCACCATGTAATGTCCTTCCCAATTTGGCCCTAGGGCTCCCGAGCCAAGTTCTTTAGTGTTTTGAAAAAATTCTCATAAAACCAGGTCTCCTGCTCGAAATCTGCACACCTTGACTCTTAAATTCTAATACCGAGCATCACTGTGTTGATAAGCAGTGACCTTTAGTTGTTTTTTTTCTCTCTATTCTTCAATCAGATCGAGACTTAAAGTCATATGTTTGTCGTTTTCGCTCGAGTCGAACAGCTCAGTGCGTGCTAAAGGTACTCCAATCTCTAATAGGATGAATGCTTCTGCGCTAATGGCCAAAGAGAACGGGGTTTCCCCAGTCATTGTTCGAGCCATCATTCGGTATGCCCAGAGGACGTGTGGTAGCTCGTCAACTCAGGCCCCTTTGAATTTTTCAAGTTTGGTTTTTAAGTGGTTCTTTATGATTTTGTTGATGGCTTCCACTTGTCCGTTAGCCTGGGGGTGCCGAGGTGAGGAGAAGGCATTGTGGATGCCAAGCCTTTCACATAGTCCTCGAAAACGGGCATTATCCAATTGTCTATCGTTGTCCATGACGATGGTGTGAGGGATGCCATATTTGCAGATAATGTTCATCTATATGAAGTCGGTGGTTTTCTGCTTGGTAATTTTAGCTAAGGGCTCGGCATCTACCCATTTTGTAAAGTAGTCAATAGCCACGATGATGAATTTGGTTTGTCCCTTGCCCATGAGCAGGGGTCCTATGATATCAACGCTCCACTGCGCGAAGGGCCAAGGGCTAGTCATTGGGGTCAAATGCTTGGACGGTTGTCATGGTATCGCATTGAAATGTTGGTACTTGTCGCATCCCTTTGTGTATTGCTTTGTGTCTTTGTGGATGATCAACCAGTATACCCTTATCAAATTACTTTATGAGCCATGACTCCCCCGCCTGAATGATTGTCATAAACACCTTCGTGAATTTATTTTAGGACATATTCGGCCTCGTTCGGTCGCAAGCATCTTAAATGTGGCAACGAAAAGCCTCTCTTGTAAAGTATATCTCCCAATATGGTATACTGAGCTGATCTGTTTTTAACTTTGCGGGCTTTGAGCTTGTCGTTGGGCAGCTTGCCCTGCCACAAGTAGCATATGATCAAATCCATCCAGTTCAGTGATTGGTTTATCGGGAGAACCTCCTTCTGGTCATGTTGGTTGATACTTGGCTCGAGAAAGAACTCGATCGGCACGGTCTTGGCGAGGTTGTCGTCAACTACCACGGCCAGTTTTGCTAGATCATCTACTTTGAAATTTCTTGACCTAAGAACCAAGATGACTTCGCACTTGTCGAACTCGTTGAGCAATTCTTTCACTTTTTGTAAGTAGGTGATCATTCTTTCTCATCTGGCTTTATATTCTGTGGTGACTTGGTTGACTATGAGTTGAGAATCGTTGTAGACTTTCAAGGCTCGATCTCCTATTGCCTTGGCTAGCCTAAGCCTGGCAAGGAGCGCCTCGTATTCTACTTCATTGTTGGAGGCTGGGAATCTGAATCTTAGGGCGTATTGTATACTGGTCTGGTCGGGTGTGACGAGGATCAGACCTGCCCCACTTTCCTTTAAGTTTGATGATTCATCAACTTAGAGGGTCCATTCCTGCAGGTTGGCTTCTTGCTCATTCTTGGCCTCCTATTAGGGTACAGGATAGGTGAACTCAGCGATAAGTCAACCACAACTTGTCCTTTGATGGCAGCTTAGGGTCGGTATATGACATCGAACTCCCCGAGCTCGATTGCCCATTTCGCCAGTCCCCCTATTGCTTTGGGCTTTTAGAGCACTTGGCAGAGTGGTCCATTAGTTGAGATACTGATAGTGTGAGCCTAAAAGTATGGTCAAAGACGTTGCGATGATATGATTAGCGCCAGTGCTAATTTTTCTATATTGGGATATCGCGTCTCGACATGAACCAAAGCTTTGTTGACATAGTATATATACTGAGAGTTGTTTGTTCCCGATCTCTCGCATTAAGGAAATTTTGTAGAAATAAAGTCTTTTATCAGTGACGAAGGTTGTCTTCTGCTTGTCGTGCTTATGCATGGCGATTTGATTGTATCCTGAGTATGCATCCATAAAGTTAAGAAATTCGTGTCCAGCAGTGCTATCGACCAGTTGGTTGATCCTCGGGAGGGGAAAGTTTTCTTTCAGGCATGTTTTGTTCAAGTCGGTGTAGTCGACACACACTCACCATTTCCCATTGGTCTTTTTCATTAATACAAAATTCACCAACCAATCAAGATAGTAGATCTCCTCAATGGACCCGACTTCAAGGAGTTTGTCAACCTCTTCAACAATGGTTGCATACCTTTCAAGGTCGAACACCCATCTCTTTTTTCTTACTGGCTTGTAGTTGGGATCGACGTTTAATCGGTGGACCATAACTTCTGGGTATATGTCGGGCATGTCTTGGTGAAAAGGTTTGGTCTTGAATTTGGACGCTCTTATCACACTCCCATGAGCACCACACTCAAACTCTCCAAAGATACAAATGGTAAGAGTGTGGATCAACATCTCTACCGGAGTATGATAAGAAGTCTATTATATCTCACAGATAGTCGTCCTGATATATCTTTTAGTGTTGGAGTATGTGCTAGATATCAAGCTGACCCTAAAGAATCTCACCTAACAGCCGTTAAAAGGATAATTAAATACATAGCTGGATCTACCTCCTATGGTCTGTGGTACCCATTTGAAACATCCATGATTATCGCTGGGTACTCTGATGCCGACTGGGTAGGAAACTTGGATGATCGAAAATCAACTAGCGGTGAATGTTTTTATATTGGAAACTATCTAGTCTCCTGGCAGAGCAAGAAGCAAAATTCAATATCATTATCTACTGCCGAGGTTGAATATATTGCCGCTGGAAGCTGCTGTGCACAACTTCTTTGAATGAAGCAGATGTTGCTAGATTACGGGATTGAACAACCCATGATGAGTCTGTTCTGTGATAACACAAGCGCAATCAACATTTCAAAGAATCCTGTCCAACATTCTCAGACTAAACATATAGACATCCGTCATCACTTTATCCGAGAACTTGTTAAAGACAAGATTCTTACATTGGATTATGTTTCCACAGAAAAGTAACTCGCAGACATCCTCACCAAACCTTTTGATGCAAATAGGTTTAGTGACCTACAAAAATCCATTGGGGCATGCACTTACTAAATCTCAAAAAACATGAGCCACACAGGTAAAATCTTCACACTGAAACATTCATGGTTATATGTCCACCACAAGTCAAAATTCTTTGTATTAATCATAATATTCTGAATGTAAAAAAAATAAAAAATAAAAATAAATAAAATAAATAAATAAAATATGACAATCTCAACAATATCCGAATAATGTCAGATCAATGATATCAACACTCAACATCGTTACAATGGAAGAAACCTGGAAATGCTTCGATAAACTGCTATCGTGGCAGTATGTGTGCTGACAGTTGAATAGCTGAATATTTTGAAATTTTTTTTTGTTGATTTACTGCTGTCTGGGGCAGTTTTGGTTCTTCTAATGCTGATTAGAATGCTCAATTTTTTTTTTGCCATATTTGTCTTGAGCTCCCCTAGTTTATCAAGTTATGGTTTGCATATGATTGAAAACTGCTATATCTTATCTAATATGTGTTCATTCTGAGATTGATGTTTGACTAAAATGCATTAACTTTTATACATCAATGCTATACTTCTACCTGCTTGGTTCTCTCAAGTATTTTAATCCTCAGTCAATATCATTTGCTATACCTTTGTCAATGATTGACAAAAAGGGGGAGAACAGTTCAAAACACCCCAAGTGGAAAATTGTAATCTAATGGTGTTACAGATGTTAGGGGGATCAGCTGCACCAAGAAAGGGGAGTTTTGGAGTAAGAGGTAGCAGATACTGGTTGTGTACATGGGTTAGAAAATTGTAAAATTGTGTAAAAGCATGTATACACAATTTATGGTGTGTTTGTCTAGAATTATTCTAGGGTGTTTTAGGTATTTTGTTACGTAATTGACAAAGGGGGAGACTGAAAGTGCACATACTAGTACCCTGGATTGTCGAGTTACGTGAATGGTAGGTCAGACTGTCTACAGAGCTCGATAGGAAGAGCAAATCAAGCGCCTGCCTCATCCGGATGTGTGGAAGCTCACCATAGGTAAATCATAGCCTCACATCCCATGTCCCAAAATACCAGGTGATTAAAACCCTAAAAATAAGATAGACATCTTAGGGTTTTTAAGGTGAGAAAACTTTTTGCAAATAGGAAAATCTGTAAGTTTTTCTCGCCTTGTCGATTTTATCGATGCACCCTCAATAAGATCGACCTGCACTGTCGATGTCCTCGATACCTTAACGATATTATCGATAAGATGACCAAAAATATCCAGCAACTAAATATTCATCTGGACGGATTTATCGATGTATCGATACACCTATCGATATCATCGATAAAAGCACTAAATATGTCCAACAGCTTCACAACATATCTGGACGAATTATCGATGTATCGATACACCTATCGATATCATCGATATTCAAATCTCGAGTCCATCGGGAGTGGCTCGATAAGATCGACAGGGAGATTTCCAGCGCCGCTGTTTTTTAATAAAAACATCAAATTCCTTCGATATATAGATGACCGTCTGATATGATCTGAATTCAAATATCGATAAGATCGGAGGTCCATCGATGATATTGATTGTGGGCGCGCATTTCTTACAGTAGATATTTCAGGTTATTTTTAACTATGATCGGGGGCCCTTCGATAGAATCGATATTCAAATATTGATGATATCGACACCAGGTTGATTACATCGAACAAGGACACAAATCGTCCAACAAGCTTAAAGATAAATCTGCTGGATTTATTGATGCATCGATTCTGATCTCGATATCATCGACATTCAAATTCCAATGATCTCGACGGTTCCCCCGATCATTCATGAAAACCTGAAATATCTCAAAATCAAGTCTCTCTCATTTTTCAAGTGTCGATTAATCGAACCTGTCATCGATGGAATCAGAGTTCGAAATCCGATGACATCGACAATAGTTTCGATTCATCGACGATTTGGCAAAGAGTTTCAAAAGCACATGACATTGAGTCCGAGTCATCGAGCAGACCATCGATGCTATCGAGAGTAAACACTTGATGATATCGAACTCTGTCATAAATGTGACCGTTTTATATTCGTTAGAACTTTTTGCCTATATATAGAGGACTTGTCTTTTGTTGCTGAGAGAGAGAGAGAGAGAAAAGAGAGAGCTTTTGAGTGTTTCAGCTTATATCCTATATCTAAAGCCCTTTCTCTCAAGGGAGTTCATCTTCCAATCCACCCTCACCATTGATATTCAATAGAGTGGATTGAGGAATGAACTTCCGTATTCAAGATCCTCCAACTACTACCTTAATGGCAAATCATTAAGCTGGGATGCCTTTAATGCATAAGATTGGAATCGCTCTACATTCCTAATAGGAAAATATTTTGAGAGTAGGATTCCATCTTCACCTTGACCCAACCCGAAGCCTAGCATAGGTATATTATCTTGTGTTGTGGATCAAGGGAGCAGAAGACTCTTCGTCAACAAGAAGGAGGAGATCTTCGGCATTGTGCTGAATGGGACTCATCAACTTATTTGTAAGTATCTAGAGTCCAGAGGACACTTGTCATCATTCCTTTCTACGATTGGGTCTTAAGTGGTTCTCACCCTTTGAAGTCCTCAAGGAGGCCTCCGGCGGGAGTGTACGTGGTGGGTACGTTGTGTGGACCCTTGCTCTGTGGAGAGCATAAACATCTGGTTATGAGTGAACCAGTAAAACTTCCAGATGCGTTGTGTAGACCCTTGCTCTATGGAGAGCATAAATATCTGGTTAGGAGTGAACCAATAAAACTCCAAGGTTAGAGGTGAACTGAGTAGAAACCTCCGTATAAAGGTTGAAGGTGAACCTGATTTAAAATCTTAGGTTTGAGGTGAACCCTGGGAAACCTCCTTAGTGAAATCCGGTACACGCAAGGGTTGAGTGCGGCAACTGGGAGTGGAGTAGACAAGTAGTCGAACCACTATAAAAATGACTGTGTCTGTGATTGATTCTTATGCTTGATCATTTGTGTGATTATGTTAGCTAAATTCATATCTGCTCACACTTCACACACAGTTACATCCATCATAGACTATAACTGCTTCATGCTTATTATTTGAATAGTTCTGTTATTGGATCCTCTACTAGGCTTGGAAGCCAGTTGAGTTACATTTGAGTAATCCTGAAAATTGCATACTTGTTAAGATTAGAGTGATAGAATTTTTAATAACTAGTAAATCTTTAAAAAGTCCTATTCACCCCTCTCTAGGACACATTGACATATTCCAACTTCAACTCAAGTGGTTTTCACCGTTATTTCAATAAGCACAAAAATGAGGAAGATCTAAGGCTCAAGTGGACCACACCACATGAAACAACAGTGATAATGATTCTCACCATTGAAACTTTTCTACAGCCCACCATGATGTTTATTTTCCATCCAACCTATTCTTAGAGTTACATAGACCTAAAGGAAGAGAACACAAATATCAGCTTCATCTAACTGAATGAAGAGAACACAAATATTAGCTCCATCCAAAACTTCCATGGCCCCCAAGAGGTTTTCAACTGTAAGAATTTAATCCCCATTGTGTAGTCCACTTTAGCCTTGGATCTGCTTGATTTTGGGCTTATAACCTAAAATAATAGGAAAAACAATTGATGTACGGTGTGGATAAGACCCATACATCACGGTGGCCATTCAAAGTTGCTGCCCATTCCGAGCTGGATAAAGGCAGGGTAGGACGCAATCCACGTCCGATGGTTTGTGCACGCGGATTGCGTCCTACCCCCGCTCGGACGGTAATCCGTCCGGGTAGGGCTTTGTGGGGGCCACCGTGATGTAAGTGTTTTATCCACGCCGTTAATCGTTTTTCTCAGATCATTTTAAGATATGAACCAAAACATTAAGTAGGTTCACAGCTCCAATGGACCACACCAAAGGAAGCTGCAGTGATAATGACACTCACCATTGAAACCTTTCTAAGAGCCACCATGATTTTTTTTACCATACAACCAATTCATAAGGTCATGTAGACGTGGATGAAGCGAAAAAACAAATACCAGGTTGATCCGAAACTTCTCTAGCTCCCAAGAAGTTTTTAATGGTGGACGTTCAATCCCCAATTTGTGGTCCACTTAAGCCTTGTTCCTTCCTCATGTTTTGGCTCATACCTTAAATTGATATGAGAAAAACGATTAACGGCGTGGATAAAACACTTACATCTCAGTGGGCCCCACAAATCCCTGCATGGACGGATTACCGTCCGGCGGGGTTAGGACGCAATCCGCGTCTAATGATTTGTCTCGTGTAATCGAAAGCGGATTGGCGGGTTTACCACACACCACCGACCTGGCTAGTGAAGGTACGTGTCATACGAAGACAAGCGCTGACGTTTCTTCAGCTCCGAGTTGTACCAACGGTGGAAAAGGTGATCAAAGTTACATGGCCCACATTGATGTATTTCTTATATACACACCGTTCATCCATTTGGTGAGATCATTTTAGAGCATGATCGCAAAAATGAATCATATCCAAAGCTTATGTGGACCACACCACAAAAGTGGGATAATGATTCTGACAGTTAAAATATTCGTAGGCCTATATAATGTTTTTTTTTTTTCAATCCAATCCATTCATAAGGTCACGCAGACCTGGATGAAGAGGAAAAACAAATATCATATCGATCTAAATTATTTCAATGGTAGACGTTCAATCCCGGCCTACTGCTTTTTACAATGTGGTCCCCTTGATCCTTGGATCTGACCTCATGATTAGACCCACAGAACTTGGTAACGTCAACACACCAGCCAGGTCGGTGGTGTGTGGAACACCAGCCAATCAGTTTCCCATGCAATCGGAATTGGTACACGTGTGATACAGATGGATGGATATCGACGGAGAGCAAAAAGGAAACTCATGCAACGGTTCCAAATGAACGAAGAAACACCCACCAATCAGTGTATTGAGCCATGTAATCAAATATTATTTTCAGATTTTAAAGCCTATCCCGAGAGGGCCCCACCATTTGGATGGTTTAACTTGATTTGAAGCATATGCCACGTGTACATTAATGGGTGTATTTGTATGAACATTCAGCCTCGCCCGAGTATAAAAGCCCCAAAAAACCAATGATTTTGAAAAGCACCGGAAAGAACGAAGATACGGGTGGCTTTTCCAAGAAAGACATTTCCTTATTAAAATACTTGCTGTTTTTAATCCTACAAAACATCAAATTCCCCTCGTTGTCCGGGAGACACCACCAGATATATGATACTCTCGCTGCCTACGACACTTGATATGCAGGCACATAGAACTTGTAAACGTGGCATACATTAACTAAAATTAAATCAACTAAATTTTTTAATCCACTGTCATTAAGTTATATTGTAAAAAACAGACTCATTGAAAAATTCTAACTTCCGATCCGTTAGCAGGTTTTTTTTTTCAGTTTTAACCGTCCAATAAATGTCCAGAATTCTAGTAATTAGATAACCAAATAAAAGTAGCTTTTGCTTTTTAGTTAACCAAACATCTAAACTGTTTCCAATAATTTGGACGGTTTAGTTTGAATCGCTTGTGTGCCACATATGCAATTTCTCAGCAATTTCTAACTTCGTGAGTATCATCTATCACACACGCCAGAGTATCAAAGTTTTTCTCTAATAAGACTGTCACTGTTCGGCTTTGCACGTGCATGCAACTTAGAATATATTACCATGAGAAATGCAGGTTTGGTAATTTCACGTACGTGTAGAGTCATACAAATGCAAATATGAACCATGTGTGAGATCTGAGCTTTCCATGAGGTAGGACATAATGATTGGATCTTCTTCCTACAAAATCAGACAATTTCATCCTTCAGGTGGGCCACAACATACACATTAAATTAACAATTAAAATGTACTGATTCTGGGGGATTTAAAGTGAATCACACCCCATGAAGCAATGGGGATTTAAAGCCTACGGTTGAAAATTTCTGGGGGCCACATAAATTTTGGATCAAGCTAATAATTATTTATTTTTCCTTCATACAGCTTTACGTGACCATGTAAATAGGTTCGATGGAAAATAAACATCATGATGGGCCATAAGAAGTTTTCAATGGTAAGAGTTCAATCCCCACTGCTTTCTCTCACGTGGCCTACTAGTAAAGAAGAGGATTTTAATCATATGCATGTAAAGTTATGTAATATAATCGAAAGGGCTTTTAGGGTGTTGAACGTGTATTTTGCAAGTTTGAAGCGGATGACACCATATTCCTTCCCAACGCAAAAAGATATATTTATTGCATGCATGACCTTACACAACTACAGCAGAAAAGAATCCATATCAAATCTACTCTTCCAACAATACAATGATGAAAACGTTCTTTTACATATGAATATAGAATCAAATAATGATATGCCTGAAGTAGAATGAGTATTTGGAGAGACTTTAAACAGACTATTATGTCCAATATGTGAGAAGAAATTGCCGCCATACTTATACATACAAATCATTGATTATTATTTTTTTAATCTTTTTTTTAATAATGATATTTTAATTTTCTATTAAGCACTTTAATTTATTTGAATTAAATAGAATGATTTTAATTTCATTTAATAAAAAAATAATTTCTTCATAATGTAAAACATTTCCATACAAGAGATATGGGCAAATGTATGAAATTAACAAATTTTAGACATTTCAGACGTTTATTAATGAGCAAGTTGTTTCAAATTCAGTACTTAATTTTCAGACTTGAGCAATAGTTACCAAACAAGTTTTTTGACTCCATATTCAAATTTTAAATTCAGGCTTCAAATTTCATAGTCAAGCTTTAGACTTTAGATTTAATAAACGGGGCAGTGTAACTATGTGTAGATTAGGTGTATATGGATATAACTAGGACCACTACGATGTTTGTGAGAATTCCACGAATTCCACTCCCCTATCCATTTTGCCAGATCATGTTAGATATGAGTCCAAAAATAAAGCAGATCCAAAACTCAAGTGAGGCATACGGTATGAAATAATAAAGAATGGGTTGTCCACCATTGAAACATTCACAGGGTCATGAATGTTTTTGATCAGGCTAATATTTTTGTGTTTCCAGTTTATCCTAATAAAAATGACCTTATGAACAGTTTGGATTGCTTATAAACTTCACAGTGGACTCAATAAGGTTTCCACTGTACGCATTTTCCTACCCACCTTTTTCTTTTTGTACGGCCCACTTGAGTTTTGGATCTCATTTTCAATCTCCTAATATGAGCAGGTAAATAGATGGACCAGGTGGATTTCTCACAAAAATCATGGTGGGCCCCACTTACCTTCTAAGCACAGTAACTTCCTACATTTCAGCCAATCTGCGCCCATCTAACAAAAAAGGGTAAGAATGTTCCACCGACTTGATTTTTGGAACCTAGTCCATCTTTCATTGTACACAAAAGACCCATATTAGTAAGCCACGGCCCCATTTATGAGAATTGAAAACTCGTGGAGTAAAGATTGTTACATCAACATGATTTTTGGAACCTGGTCCATCTTCGGTGGTCCACAACAGTCCCATTTCCTGGATTAGAAAGCCATGGCCCCACTTGTGAGAATTAAAAACTCACATACACTGTCAATAGATCTTTTCCTACTGGCAACTGTAATTTGTGTGCCGTCCATTTGGGGACAATGCCATTACCTTTTACAGTTGTTTATTAGGAAGGTAAATGAGAATCTTAAAGATCAAGTGCCTAATCCTTGGGATGGAAATCGAATGCACAAAAGTATTATTTATTTAATGAAGTGTAGGAATTTTTGGGACTCGGTCACTCACATATCTCAAAAAGCAAATTGAGAGAAGGGGAATGAGATCTTGATAGTTGATATGGCATACATCCCAAATATATATGCATATATTTTTAAATGTGGAAAGTGGGTGTTGCTTTATGTAAAACCTTCCCCTCTTTTCCATTCTTTTTGACTCATCTATGAAATTCCTTGCCGGCATGGGTGGGAATGAGCTGGTTTTGGGCCGTCTGGGTGAGGCCTAGGCCCAGGCCCGGCACCCACAACACTTAATTAACTCGTAAGGGATGGGAGTGGATTGCCTTATGACACTGCGGTGCTTTTATCTGGAGTGCTGTCATACAGCTGCCCGCCTAAAGGAGTCACTCGCTCTGCAGTGGTGTCACACAAGATAAGCAGAACACCCGCACTGTGTGTGTATAATGTAATATGTTTCCTACCCACGGGGAAGGCAAGAAGAGGGACGATGGTTTAATTCAAATTTGGCTGTTTGCAGCAGATGAGTTGATTACCCAAAAACTCATACGTTGCTACTAGACAATGCTTGGTGGGCTCACCATGACGTATGTGTTTTATCCACGCCATCTATCCTTCTTGCTAGTTCATTTTAGGATATAGCCCAGAAAAGAAAGAAAGCAAATCAAAAGCTCAAGTGGACCACAACACAAGGAAATAGCGGCGATTGAACGCCACCATTAAAAGCTTCTTGAATGCCACAAATGTTTTGGACCAAGTTGATATATATATATATATATATATATATATATATATATATATATATAGATATTCAGTTACCCAAAGCTGAGAGATATGCTAACCCTATCTCTTTTTCTTTTTCTTTAAAAAAAAAAAAAAAAAAAAAAAAGAAAACCATCTTAATATTCATTGATAATAACCCGAAAGGCTATACAACCTGGGATGATAAGGAAGCCATTCGGGCAGCCCCAGCTACAAAATTTTCATGGGGGACCTATCGTAAGGGGCCACAAATCGACCGCCTATGTACAAAAATCACAGAAAAATTTCTGAGGGATGAGACATTTCTGATAGACCCAAGGCCGACCTTATCAAGGAAGATCTGACCACGTACCTGCATCGGGAGAGAAGCCATATTAAGATGAAAAGTTGAGGATTGATTCCCACTCCCATCTCGGCCCATACTGTCTGCCAGGCCATTACCTTGTCGAGGAATGTGATTGAAGGTGAAGTTGCCCAATTGCTACAAGGGGATTATCATAGCTACCCAAGGTTTCCATCTCCAAGGGGTGATCGACTTATCCTTGAGAAGGTCAATCACCACTCTGGAATTAGATTCAATTATCACCTGAGTCAGACCTCTTTTAAGACAGATAATCATACCGTCATGAATAGCTCGCAGTTCTGCGAGGTTGTTGGAACCCACTCCGTATCCTGTGAGGAATACAAACATAAAGCTCCATCTTCCTTTCTACATACACCACCACCGCCCGAATTTCCGGGGTTACCTCTTGCCGAGCCGTCTACGTTTAATTTCACACAACCAGGGGGGGGAGGAATCTCCCATTTTACCACAACAGCCCTGCTTCTACGATTGACATCGGTCCCGGGTGTAGGACAGAATCGCTGATGGTTGAATACAGATCTAAAGGCGTTGTCTTCACCAATCACGTGGGTAGCCCACCAGTTGATCCGGGAGATTGAAGCCCCACTGAGCATCTATCTGTTCTCGTACCTTGCTGAATTCCTAGCCCGCCAAAGCTCCCAAAGGATAAGAATGGGAAGCAAAGTTCTGATCTGGGCAGGAGCACTTCTAGTAGTAGATGCACATCTCCATTGGTGGAGTCGGTTTCTAACCGTTTGTTGAGGAGGCGAGGACACTCCGAAGAGATTGTCGAAGTGGTTCCAGATGGAAACTACGTGGGAACTGTTGAGGAAAAGGTGATTAATGGATTCCGCTTGAGGATGAACTGAGCCCGTTCCTTCGCAACAATGGCATTTGGATGCCAACACCACACCTTTAGCTTGGATTTGCTCATCCACCGGGGTAGCGCCTTGCATTAGCCGCCACATGAAAACCGAGATTTTGGGAGGAAGAGAGCTGTGCTAAAGCCAATTCGCCCACTGCATCATAGGGGTGTGACCTCTATGTAATTTTGAAGCTGATTTAAGGGTGAAAACGCCTGCAGGATCAAGAGGCCAGAAGCATTGAGCCATCCCTTCAGAGATTGCAAAGCCACGGTGGAAAATTTCGTTGATGATTTTGTTGGGGGCCTTGCACAAAACCTTAGGATCTAGCCTCCCGAAACAAACCAGAATTATGGATAATAAAGCAATGAAATAAATCAAAGCATAAATCACACACCACACAAGAGATTTTTACGTGGAAAACCCTCAAAGAGGTAAAAACCATGGGACCTCGTCTAGATCAACAATCCACTATGAAGTAGAATGTTACAACCATCTTCACTTACGCAGGAGTGGATAAACAATGAGAGAATAAAAGGAAAAATGGAGAGATCTCACCGATTACGAGGACATAGAAGTGCTGAGATATAAAGTGCACAGTAGATAACCTCCATGAGCATAATTACCTCCCTTCTACAAGCTTCCTCTCTCTCTTTCTCTCTTTCTCTCACACCTTTGATAGCCTTCTTGTATTTTTCATTTACCTAGAAAACCCTAGGAACCCCTATTTATAGTTTTAGGAAACTCCTTTCTGCATCCCAGTTGCGAAAGGACTCAAATTTCCGCAATCCGCAAAATCGCAGAACAAATCTGTGTAACCACGACCTGTCGAGACGAGGCCATGACCGGTCGAGCACCACCCTCGACCAATCGAGCACCCCTGGAAAAAATAGTCCAACGTCATTGGACTTTGAGTTCAGTCAGGGCTTGACTCCACGACTGGTCGTGCACCAGCCCTCGACCAGTCGTGTGAGGCTCACAAACGGTCAAGCACGGGTCAAAAAAACTCCATCAGATTACTTGTGGAAGGATTACATACACCGCAGAAGGCGGGAGTGGCCCTGCCTTTCTGAGAAGATCACTCACCTAGAGCTCTCTCAGGGCCTCTAGGATAGGCCTGTCCACGAGTTGCTGGAGGGGGCCCATGCCCATCCAATTGTACGCCCAAAGGTTTAGATCACCTCGGCCTACCTGCCAATGGGCAATATCAAATATAACAGGAAGATAATTTCTGATATCCTTCCAGAATGAGGAAGAATTCTGCTGCGCCGGTACCGGGGTCTCGGAGATGAGATCCCTACTGTATTTTTCTCTCATAAGGGATGTCCACGGTCCAATGTTTTCTTCACATTTAACTGTCCAGGCCAACTTCATTCGCAGGGCTGCCATAACCTCCTTCAGTCTTCTAATACCCATCCCACCTTCCTCTATCGACCTCGCAACAGACTTCCGAGCTATCCAATGAAATTTACATTTACCCTCTACCCAGCCCCAAAAAAATCTGGTGAAACTACTCTTAAGATGTTGAAGCACCTGACGGGGTACATGCATTGTTGCCATGACGTGAATTGGAAAGCTTCCCAAAACATGTCGGATCAGAGTAGCTCTTCCTGCTTAGGATATCTGCCTACCTGCGCAGCCGTTCAATTTTCTATTTACCTTGTCAACCACAAACTGAAAGTCAACAACTTTAATCTTACCTTTAGAGAGAGGGGCCCTAAAGTACTACATCTTATTTCTCGCTCGGTTAAAGCCTAAGAGGCGTTCAGAGGATCTGATAGTGTTCGGTTGAATGTTCTTAGAGCAACTAAAATTTCTTTTTTCTGTTGTTGATCTTTTGCCTCGTCGCATCTTGGAATATCTGCAGATAATTTTTGATTGCTCGTAGAGAAGATTGTCTACCGTTTAGGAAGAGTAGCATGTCGTCGGCGTACAGGAGGTGAGAAACGATAGGACTGCCATGATGAAGTTTATATGGAAGGCAGCATCCTCCAGCCATCAACCGCTTCAGATTAACTGAAAAGGCTTACATCGCAATGATAAACAGAGCAGGCGAAAGAGGGTCCCCCTGTCTTAATCCCCTAAATGATTTAAAGAAGCCCGCCGCTTCCCCGTTGATGAGGATGGAAAACTAATCATTTCCCTAACAAGTTTCCATCAGCGCTATCCATCTGAGGTCGAAACCCAAATTTTGAAGGACTGTTTTAAGAAATCCCAATTTACCTATCATAGGCTTTTTCCAGATCAAGTTTTAGCATGAAGTTACCTCCTCGGACCTTTCTGTCGAGCTCTCACATCACCTCTTGCACCAACGCAATGTTCTCCGCAATTGATTTACCTTGAACAAAAGCACCTTATTCCTAGAAAATCAGTTTAGGGAGTAGAGAAGAAAGTCTGTTAGCCAGAATTTTAGCGAGAATTTTATAAACCACATTACAGAGGCTTATGGGCCGGAAATCAAAGAAACTGGCTGTTGCATTGGATTTGAAGATGAGGCAGATAAACGTCGTAAAGAATACCCTTGGAAGCAAACCACTTGATAGAAAGTCCACGGCAGCTCTATGGATATCGTTTGCCACTATATTCTAGCAATCGACGAAAAAGGCCACCGAGAAACTGTCCGGACCGGCGGCCCTGTCTTTAGGAATGGAGAGAATAGCCACGTGAACTTCATCCATCGTGGGCGGGATCAGGAGAGCGTCATTATCCTGCTAGTTAAGGACCTGCGGAATAGCCTGGAGAAAGCTCGATTGCGACATGATTGGCTCCGCCTGGAAGAGGGCTTCGAAATGCTTTATTGCTGCTCTCTTTATCTCGTTTTGGTCTGAAATTGAGTCATCTGATTCTATCTTGATGGATGAAATTGCTACTCTTCTGATATTTTCATTTGCCATCGAGTGGAAAATTTTGGTATTTCTGTCACCTTCTTGAAGGCAGGAGTTCCTCGCTTTCTGTTTCCAAAATACCTCTTCCATGAGTTCCAACTGATCTAACTTTTGCCTAATTGTCAAGCTCTCTTGAAGGAGATCGTTGAAGCCTGAGTTTTGTATTCGAATATCGAGAATTTCCAGCTCTTCCTCAGTCCTATGAATCTGATGAAAAATGTTGCCAAAGACCTCTTTGTTCCACACTTTCAGTAGTTGCTTTGTTTTCTTCAGCTTTAGCTGAACGTTAAGCATAGGTTGTGTTACACATTCACCTTCCCATGCCTTTCTGATAAGTTACTAAAAGGAGTCGTGTAACGACCACATCCTGAGGAAGCAGAACGGCCTGATCTTCGGCAGGATATTGCTGGGAAAAGTCAGCCGAAGAGGGGCATGGTCAAACCGGATACGAGGAAGATGTTCCACTTTAAACAGTGGAAAATCAGCGGCCCATTTATTGTTGATGAGAACTCTGTCTAGTCTTGCCCACACTCACGCGTTCCCCTCGCGATTGTTGCACCAAGTGAATCTATTCCCAATAAAACCTGCATCAAGGAGACCGGAAGAATGAATCGCATTAACAAAATCTGCCATACCTAACCTGTCAGGATCATGGGACCCCTGTCTTTCCTCTAGGTCCGCCACCACATTGAAGTCTCCTCCGACTACCCACGAACCTTAGATTGTTCTACTGAAGTTGGACAATTCGCTATAAAGGTTTCTTCTTTGCACTTTGCAGTAGCGGGCATACACGATGGATAGGACAATCAAGTCGCCTTGCGGCAGCAAGGTTAGAATCAGTGAAATCATTTGAGTTGAGGAGGAAAGTACTGAGACATTCAACTGGTTATGAAAAAAATTCATATTTTACCTCCTGTGTCACTGTTTGAGAACGAGGAATGAAAGCCTATTTTAAGACCTATGGCTGTTCTTTTTTCCTCCCTCAGCATAGGCTCTAAAATGGCCACCAGACCTGGGTTGTAATTTTTGACCAACTTCTTAAGAGATTTTATCGTGGGAGCGTTTCCCACCCCACGCGCATTCCAGATAAGAGCACTATCTATTTGTCATAAAGCCTGTGTTCACTGCCCTCTGCTTCAATCTATGGAGTCTGCTATACCAATTACCAACGGGTTGTAGGGTTGGGGTACTTTATTCGCCTTCTTTTTGCCTTTCTTGTTAGAGGCTTGCTGGACATTGAGTTCAGTTGGAGTGTTAGCTGAAGTATGGATTTGTTTTACTGATTTCTCAGAGGCCTTTGGTATGAGCTGTGGAGTTGTTTTTTGGATTTCCTGATTGAAGTACGGCGATAGGTCTACCTCAATCTGTCCCAGATTTTCTACCTGACCTAGATTCTGTTCTTTTCTCATCCATCTGAATTTCTTTCTACATTCCATCATCTTATCCAGCTCCAAGTTCATAGGCCATTCCTTAGTGTCATGTAGTGGGTAGAGTGGCGAACATCCCACAGATCTCGGTCGAATATGTTTGAGGGTGATTCTGGAATTGATGGGGTTACCGTCCACCCTCAGAAGGACGAGGATGGGAGGGGAAATAGGGACTGGAACTAGAGGGGTATGAGGGCTAGGAATGAAGGCTGGAGGGGAACCAATGCTGATGGGAAGTGGGGGAGAGGGCTCTACAAGTAGAGAAGGGATATCAAGGGGTTCAAGGGTAACAAAGATAATGGGAGTTGGGGGAGAGGGCTTAACAGGTTGATCAGGGATATCAGGGGGGATGATGAGAGGCTGATGGGCTAATCAGGGAAGGAGAGGGGTTTGCAGAAGGGTTATCAGGGATAGCAAGGGAGACTGAAGGGGTAACAATGCTAGTGGATTCAGGGGGAGAGGGGTGTAAAACCCGTATCCTAGTTCATACTGTTCGGTCGACTTCCGCAATCCTTCTCGTCACATTACGGCAACCTGCGACATATAATCAACGTTTGCGATCGACCCTAAGTCGTATCTGAAAAGGCCAAGCTATATGTCCTAGAGGGGGAGGGGGGGTGAATAGGACTATGCCAAATTTAAAATAAAATTAGCGGAAATAAATTAAACCAATAGCCTTACAATATGAATCAATTCACAATGCTAAATTTTAAATCACCTTGATAAATAAGTATTGAGAGATTGATACAAATTCAGTTCTAAGAACAACCTTATGCCATAATAAACAAGGGCTTATGGTAGGACAACCTTATTTCTAGAACCTCTTTTGGATCAAGGACTCAATTTTAATATAAGTAAATGAAATAGCAAGGAATTGAAATTAAATGCAGAAGTATAGATCTAAATTATTACAACAATCCCCACACTTGCTTGAAATGTAAATAGTTACAACATTCACATCCACTTGTACATTCCATTAATTGAATGATAAAAGATATGAAAATTAAGCAAGCATTCAATCCACAAGGCAAAGAGTTATAGTGGTTCTCCTGTGTGTACACCAACTGTTTTCCAATGACCACACAAAAAGCTTCTCCACTCTAATATCCTCACACGGGGGATATTAGCGTTCACTATCAAATAGGTTTTCTCGGGTTCATCAAAAACCTTTACAATTGTGTCTTTTCACTTGGGCTTACACAATTCAAAAACCCTCTTTTCTGAGTTTTCTGGTTTTCCTCAGACAACCAATACAATGAGATTTTTTCTGGTTCAACCTCAAACAAAACCAATACAATGAGATTTTTCTGGCTTAACCTCAAACAAAACCAAAACTAAATAAATTTTACAGAATTGTAAAATACCTGGATTTCTTCTTTTCGTAGCAGCCCAGTAGAACCAATCGGAGTAGATGATTGAATGTCAAAGTTCAATTTCCAATACTCTCATTCATAAGGTTCTAAATTCTAATAGATTTTAGATTTAACTCGTTGGGCGTAGCTATATTTGATTTTGATTCCAAGAAGAAGGAATAAGATAATTCCTCTTTTCAAATAAGATTGGAATATAGAAACAAAATCAAATTAAATAAGCTAGCAAAAAGGAATATTAAATAAGCACAATGTAGCTTAAAATAAACACAGACTTATCTCAGAGTGATCACTTGAAAATTCTTGAATAGAATAGAGTTGAAGTGTGAAAACTCTGAATTTTGTGTTCAATTTATAGAAGCAAAAATCGTTCCTACGACTGGTCTTAGAAACCTATGACTGGTCGTAGCTCTAACAGATTTTTGAAAAATTAAGCGCGATCTTTGAAAGTCGTTCCACGACTGGTCGTGAGTAGCCTACGACTGGTCGTGGGTCACCAACGACTGGTCGTAGATCCTTACGACTGGTCGTAGGACCATAGATTACGTTGCTGGACTTTGAGTCGTAGCTCCACGACCGGGTCGTGGATGAGTCAGCCACACCTACGACACGGTCGAAGGACCTCCAGATCGGTCGTGGGCGTACCAAAAATTCGAAAAATCTTCAACTACTTAGGTTGGTCGTGGAATTTCTTGGACTGGTCGAACCAATGCCAGGACTGGTCGAACAAGAGCTAGGACTGGTCGTAGAATAGACCAAACTTATGTAAAATAAATATTTGATTTATGTATCCAAAGTGACCTATTTAAAGGGTCAACCTAAGGTCATTCAAACCTGAATCATGTCGTATGGACATTGAACTTCAACCATTCAATGAATGTAGATTGTTTGAACCATATCAGGCTTGAGATCTTGAACTTGTTGTAGCTTCAAACTTGAGATCTTCATCAGCATAACAACTACTTCATGCATTGCTTATTAGTCTTGAAGTCATGAGTTGTTTCTTAACACTTGAATATCAACATTGTAGCTTCTTGAGACTTCAACATGTAGCTTCTTGAACTTCAATATGTAACTTCTTGAAAAGTTCAACTTGTAGCTTCTTGAAGTGTTTATGCAGTGTCTTGAATTCATATAAATCATCATACAAGCACAAGACACAGATAGATGTTTTGACACATCAAAATTTGACAATCAAAGGAGTATGAGACCATAACACTTACAATCTCCCCCTTTGTCAAATTTGTGACAAAACACCCAAGTAATAATACTTCCAATAGACATAAGAGAACAAACACAACAGGTTCACAATAGAGAAGCATGCACAGTTATATAGATATCATATAGATATGATATGATATGGATATGATAAGTAATAACTAGCATCATTCTCCCATAACTACCCCTGAGAAGCTTAACTCCCCCTGAGTAATAGCCTGAGTAATAGGAGCACATCATAAAGATTAAATTCAAATAAATCAAAAGCCTCCAAAACTTCTCCCCCTTTTTGACACAAAATGACAAAGGAAGAAGAGCATCAATAATAAAGAAAATAGGAGTTGATTCAAGAGAGCATAGTACATAATTCAAAAAGTCAGTAAGCACGAAAAGTTCAGTAAAAACAAATATTACAGACACATCAAAAATTTAGTCAGAACCAGAAGAGGGTGCAGGATTAGATGGATCAATTTTATGTAAACCCTTAGCAATCCGCCTCATATATTTGCGTAAATATGAAAATTGCGTGTCTTGGGTAACACGAATTTGAGCCACCTGCGCTTGAAGGGAATTCAATCTCTCATCAAAATCAGAAGGCTGAAAATCAGGATCATCAGCCGAGTCTGATTCAAGTTCTTCAAATAAATCATTCATATTCACGTCTTCAGGAAGATCACTAGCTTGAGCATTTCCTACTTCAGCACCACTGCTACCAGCATCCACTTAGCCATCAGCCAATTCTAAATTCATCTTGTTAATATTGGAATTATTAAAAGGGAGATGATGGATGGGTTTTTCTCTAGTAGGCATAGCTACGAGCAAATGATTTGCCAGCATAGTCAATAAATAACCAAAGGGTATATCACTATGTCCAGGATGGTGACGAGACAAAATAATGGAATGACAAATTAAAGAAGGTAGACATATTTTTGCACCAGAGACTACAGAATGCAAAACACGAACCATGAAAGCAGTGAGTTCGGTTTTATTACCAGAACGTGGATAAAGATTTGAGATGAATATCCTATGAAGTACTCTGTGTCTGGGTAACAAATACCTTGAGGGAAGTGCATGACCTCTATGAGTCCAATGAACATCCAAATTACATAAATCTCTAGTAAGCATTTTTCGTTCAGATTCTGAGAGACTGTCATGTAAAATATGAATTGGAATGCTCTCATCATTGACAGGTATTTCCATAATGTCAGCAATCAAATGTCGATCTACTAAAAACAATCCTTCTTGAGTATCAACTTTAAAAGTTAAATCCTCAAGAGAAAAATCACAGATACATGCAAACACGGATTGGGCAATGGACTGGTATGTAGCTCCACCCCAATGTAAGATGTTATTCCATTCCACAGATTCCAACAGAGGAGGGATACCAAAAGAAGCAATGTGATTGATATTAACAGGACGCTCAACAATAACATTGCGCATACGTAAATCCCGAGCATTAGAAGGATCATTTTCAGGAGAGCGAAGATGACGTTGTACAATAGAAGCTGATCTAGAAGAAGATGGACCTCGAGTAGTTTTCTTTTTACCTCTAGCATCCATTTTCACAGAAGGATTTCAAGGAAACAATAAGTTGGAAGAAATGGGGTTTAAATAAAACAAATTTTTCAAGATAAAACCCCAAACTTGTAATGAACGACCAAATAGATTCCATAAGAATGAGATTTGAAACACTAATAGCAAGAATCTACAAAAAAAAAATGCAAAAGAACCACTAACCTTGAAGTACTATGAAGGTGGGTTCGATCGGTCGTAGCTAGAACTGTTGGAGAGTAAAAAGAAATGAAGAAGAAGAGTCAAAATCCCCAAATTAAAGTGAAATCACGAGTTTCACGACTGGTCGTGTAAGTGTTTGACCAAATGTCAGTAGCACGCACCGTCGTGTACACTCACGACAGTGAGACGACTCAAAATTTGCAAAATTTTTAAATAATTTTCAAATTCAAGCAAATAAAACATCATAGTTATGTACATTATGATACACCAAATCATGTAAATTCAATTTAAATTGCACATACCGAGATCAAACTTTAATTTTTTAAACCTGCTTTTGTCGAGCGGTTTAGTGAAAATGTCCGCAAGTTGAGTCTCGGTTGGAATGTAATCCAAATATATTAATTTTTCTTCCACTAATTTACGAATGTAATGAAATCTAATGTCAATATTCTTAGTACGTGAATGCTGAACTGGATTTTTAGAGATATTTATTGCACTGGAATTATCACAAAATAAAATCATAGAATCCCTAGTGATTCCATAATCGCTTAACATTCGTTTCATCCAAACAAGTTGAGTACATGCATTTCCAGCAGCAATGTATTCAGCCTCAGCTGTTGATAACGATATAGAACTTTGCTTCTTGCTAAACCAAGAAACAAGACAATTTTCAATGTAGAAACAACCACCACTGATTGATTTCCTATCATCAATGTTTCCAGCCCAGTCAGCATCTGCGTACCCGACTAATTGAACATTAGTCTCATGTGGATACCAGAGACCCAGTTTAGTAGAACTTGCGACATATCGCATAATCCGTTTAACAGCAGTTAAGTGAGATTCTTTAGGATTTGATTGATAACGAGCACAAATACCAACACTCAAAGCAATATCTGGTCTACTAGCAGTCAGATAAAGCAAACTACCAATCAAACTACGATACAATTTAGGATCCACATCATTACCTGTAGAGTCTTTTGAGAGTCTCAAAGTTGTACTCATAGGAGTATCAAAATTTTTACCTTTCTCAAATCCAAATTTCTTAATTAAACTCTGAGCATATTTGGTTTGAGAGATAAAAATTCCATCAGGTTGTTGTTTTACTTGCAACCCTAGAAAATAGTTTAATTCTCCAACCATGCTCATTTCGAATTTAGACTTCATCAAATCGCAAACTCAACATCATGTTAGTACAGGTTGATCCATAAATAATATCGTCAACATATATTTGAATCATTAGAATATCATCGTTATGTTTCTTAACAAAGAGCGTCTTATCAACACACCCCATCTGAAAATTATGACTCAAAAAACTTAGTCAGTTTTTCGTACCATGCTACTGGGAGCTTGTTTGACCATAGAGAGCCTTCTTAAGACGATACACATGATCAAGTAAATTTAGGATCTTCAAACCCTGTAGGTTGTTCAACATATACCTCTTCATGTAAATCACCATTCAGAAAGGCACTCTTTACATCAATTTGGTAAATTTTAATCTTCCTAAAAACATGCAATGGAGATAAAAAGTCGATTGATTCAAGACGAAGCTACGAGAGCAAATGTTTCATTATAGTCAATACCTTCAATTTGTGTATACCCCTGTACAACTAGTCTTGCTTTATTTCGAATAATATTTCCAAGTTCATCAGATTTGTTTTTGAAAATCCATTTTGTTCCAATAATATGTTTATCTTTAGGTCTAGGAACAAGGTGCCAGACAGAATCCAGTTTTCATCTGAAAGTGTTTCTTTTACGTTAATCGGTTCAATCTGGGATGTAAAGCATACGTAGTTACATATGTCCTCTAATTGTCTACGAGTGCGCACACCAGTGAGAAGGTTTCCAAGTATTTGAGAAGTTAGATGATCTTTAACAGTCCTTAATTCTGGATTAGTTTCACTTGATGAAATTTCTTATTTTTCAAGTATAAGAACTTCATCATTATCTGAACTAGGGACAGGTGTATTCAAAAGATCGTCAATCACAACATTTATTGACTCTTGAATCACACCGGTCCTGTTGTTGAAACGATATATACACGACATTGTTTAAAGAATATCCTAAAAGATCCCTTCATCACTTTTAGTGTCGAACTTTCCCAAATTTTTACTGATTACGCAAAATATAGCACTACGCCAAAAACTCGAAAAGTATTTGATGAAGGCTTTTTCTCAAACCACATTTCATAAGCCGTTTTATTATTAGATTTACAAATATAAACATGGTTAATAATGTAGCAGGCTGTATTCACTGCTTCAGCCCAGAGATTCCTAGGGAGCTTCATGCTATTTAACATAACATTTCTCATTTCTTGAAGCACTCTATTCTTCCTCTCGACAATTCCATTTTGTTGAGGAGTTTTAGGTGCAGAGAATTCATGCGATATTCCCTGATCGCTACAAAATTTCTCAAAACCGCTATTTTCGAATTCGGATCTATGATCACTACGAATCTTGCTGACTTGAAAACATTTTTCAGTTTGAATCCGTTTTATAATCTTTTTCACTTCATCAAGGGTTTCTGATTTATCTTTTAAGAATGAAACCCAAGTGTATCTTGTATAATCATCTACAATAACTAAGATGTACTTTTTGCCACCTCGACTTTCCGTTCTTGTTGGTCCTATAAGATCCATGTGGAGAAGCTCGAGTGGTCTTGTGGTGATATTGGAGTTCACCTTTTTGTGAGAGCTCCTAGTTTGTTTACCAAACTGGCATTCACCACAAATCTTGTCTACTTTTTGCATCTTAGGTAGACCTTTAATTAGTTCACTTTTGCTCAATCTGTATAAATTTCGGTAGTGAACATGTCCAAGGCGTTTATGCCATAATTCGTCTCATCGGTATGGACCATGTAGCACGATTGTTTAGATGAGCTACCATTGCTTACAATATAGCAGTTTTCAGAAGTTCTGCGACCAGTTAATATTACAGAACCCTTTTCGTTTATAATTTCACAACCTTGATTAGAAAATTTAACATTATGGTTGTTATCGCATATTTGAGATATGCTCAAGAGTTGTGTTTTAAACCCTCAACATATAAAACATTTTTAAATAAGGGAAGGTTATAGAGTTGAACCGTACCTTTGCCAATTATCTTGCGCTTGCTACCATCACCAAATGTGAGTGACCCATCGGTCATATCTTTAAGATCGGTGAATAGAGCTTTGTCGCTTTGTCATATGTCCGGAGCATCCACTATCTAGGTACCATTTCGAATGGCTTGTAGCTTTGAAAGCGGTGTGAGCAACCAAACAAGTAACCTTAGGAACCCATTTCAAGATCTTGTTTTGGGTTTAGGAGAATAAGTGGTCTTCTTTTGTTTATAGTTGTAAGAGTGACCTCTTGAGTTAGATTTTAATAGCTCCTTAAGTAAATCAACAATTTTTTCACTAGTGGGTTTCGAATCGATTTTTGAAATTTATATAGTGCTTTTGTGTTTTTGAAGAGTTTTTGTATTTTTAGAAAAAACTTGGTGGTACCTTTTCCTTTTGAGTTAGAAGTCTCTCCTTTCACAAAATTGGAAGGAGTGTTCTTGTTTAGGAGATGTGTTTTTATCATAGCCCAACCCGGATCGATCGCCACATTTTCTTTATCCGGATAATAATTTTTCTAATTTTAGATCACCTTGGGCATATCTCCATGTGTCCTTCAAACTCAGAAGAGAAGATACTTCATTTTTAAGTTTCTCATTTTCAGATTTCAAATTTTCAATTAGGGAGGTTTTGAATTCCAGATCACACTTTGATTTTTCAAAACAATCTGAAATTTGGGATTTTTCTAAAACAAGGGTTTCAAAACATTCTTTAAGTTTAAAAAACTTTTCTTTTTGAAGTTTAAGTTTAACAGCAATTTTACAACTTTCCTTATATAAGGCATTGTACGCATCTTGAAGATCTTCATCATATTCATGATCACTATCCAAATTTTCTTCACTTGTTGAATCATCGTGATCGGAAAAGGTAAACTTGGCTAGAGTCATAAGGGCCTTAAGTTCTTTGCCTCGACTCGGTTTGAATTTTCGATTCGGAAGAGGCTTTAATCGAGACGATTCATCCCAAGTAGCCAACATACCCTTCCTTTTGGATCTGTCCTTTTAGGACATTTGTTTGCTAAATGCCCATATTCTTGACAGTTTTAGCATTGACTATCTTTCAATGATTTCCAAGTTTTAGAGTTAGGTTTGGAACGTTTCTTTTCATTTGCCTTTTGAAAATCGACTCTTTTCTTACTTTTGAAAATCTTATAAAACTTTTTCGCCAAAAGGGTCATATCATCTTCAGACTTTTCTGAATCTGAATTTTCTTGAGTAATACTTTTAGATGACTTCAAAGCAATAGATTTACCTTTAGGAGCTTTAAAACTTAATTCATAGGTTTGTAAAGAACCAACTAATTCTTCTACCTTCATATTGTCCGTATCACGAAGTTCCTGGATTGCAGTTACCTTAGAATTGAACTGTTCAGGAAGAGAGCGTAGTATTTTTGCACACACTTTACTTTCTGGGATCTTATCGCCAAGACCCCACATTGAGTTTACAATGTCATTCAATCTAGTATAAAAGTCCATAAACATTTCATTTTCCTCCATATGAATTTCTTCAAATTTAGTTGTGAGGAGTTGGACTTTAGATTTCTTGACAATTGATGTACCTTCGTGTGTCATTTCTAAAATATCCCAGGCTTGCTTTGCAGTATCACAGGATATGATTCTTTTGAACTCATCCGGTGATAGCTTGTAGTGATTGCATTTAGTGCTTTAGCATTAGCACTACTCTCATTTTTCTGAAGTGTGGTCCATTGGTAATACGGTGTAATTTTCATAGGTTTTGAACCATCAACACCAGTTACTTCCATGATAGGAGGTTTCCATTCAGTCACTGTGGCTTGCCACACACTTTCATCCATTGATTTGAGGAAGATCCTCATTCTGGCTTTCCAATATGCATAGTTGGAGCCATCAAAGGGTGGAGGCCTAGTAACTGAAAGGCTATCAAAATTTGACATCTTTTTAGATCATTAGCTCAGGAAGTAAATCCAAATAAAAAGCAACAAAAATGAGCTATTAGGCTTTGATACCACTTGAAAAGGCCAAGCTATATGTCCTAGAGGGGGGGGAGGGGGGGGGTTGAATAGGACTATGCCAAATTTAAAATAAAATTAGCAGAAATAAATTAAACCAATAGCCTTACAATATGAATCAATTCACAATGCTAAATTTTAAATCACCTTGATAAATAAGTATTGAGAGATTGATACAAATTCAGTTCTAAGAACAACCTTATGCCATAATAAACAAGGGCTTATGGTAGGACAACCTTATTTCTAGAACCTCTTTTGGATCAAGGACTCAATTTTAATATAAGTAAATGAAATAGCAAGGAATTGAAATTAAATGCAGAAGTATAGATCTAAATTATTACAACAATCCCCACACTTGCTTGAAATGTAAATAGTTACAACATTCACATCCACTTGTACATTCCACACAATCGAATGATAAAAGATATGAAAATTAAGCAAGCATTCAATCCACAAGGCAAAGAGTTATAGTGGTTCGCCTGTGTGTACACCAACTGTTTTCCACACACAAAAGTTACTCCACTCTAATATCCTCACACAGGGGATATTAGCGTTCACTATCAAATAGGTTTTCTCAAAGTTCACCAAAAACCTTTACAATTGTGTCTTTTTCACTTGGGCTTACACAATTCAAAAACCCCTCTTTTCTGAGTTTTCTGGTTTTCCTCAGACAACCAATACAATGAGATTTTTCTGGTTCAACCTCAAACAAAACCAAGACAATGAGATTTTTCCGCTTAACCTCAAACAAAACCAAAACTAAATAAATTTTACAGAATTGTAAAATACCGGATTTCTTCTTTTCAGTGTGACCGGTAGAACCAATCGGAGTAGATGATTGAATGTCAAAGTTCAATTTCCAATACTCTCATTCATAAGGTTCTAAATTCTAATAGATTTTAGATTTAACTCGTTGGGCGTAGCTATATTTGATTTTGATTCTAAGAAGAAGGAATAAGATAATTCCTCTTTTCAAATAAGATTGGAATATAGAAACAAAATCAAATTAAATAAGCTAGCAAAAAGGAATATTAAATAAGCACAATGTAGCTTAAAATAAACACAGACTTATCTCAGAGTGATCACTTGAAAATTCTTGAATAGAATAGAGTTGAAGTGTGAAAACTCTGAATTTTGTGTTCAATTTATAGAAGCAAAAATCGTTCCTACGACTGGTCTTCGAAACCTACGACTGGTCGTAGCTCTAACAGATTTTTGAAAAATTAAGCGCGATCTTTGAAAGTCGTTCCACGATTTGGTCGTGAGTAGCCTACGACGGTCGTGGGTCACCAACGACTGGTCGTAGATCTCTACGACCGGTCGTAGGACCATAGATTACGTTCTTTGGACTTTGAGTCGTAGCTCCACGTGGTCGTGGACAGTCGAAGCCACACCTACGACCGGTCGAAGGACCTCCAGGATCGGTCGTGGGCGTGCAAAAATTCGAAAAATCTTCAACTACTTAGGAGTGGTCGTGGAATTTCTTGGACTGGTCGAACCAATGTCAGGACTGGTCGAACAAGAGCTAGGACTGGTCATAGAATAGACCAAACTTATGTAAAATAAATATTTGATTTATGTATCGAAAGTGACCTACTTAAAGGGTCAACCTAAGGTCATTCAAACCTGAATCATGTCGTATGGACATTGAACTTCAACCATTCAACGAATGTAGATTGTTTGAACCATATCAGGCTTGAGATCTTGAACTTGTTGTAGCTTCAAACTTGAGATCTTCATCAGCATAACAACTACTACATGCATTGCTTATTAGTCTTGAAGTCATGAGTTGTTTCTTAAGACTTGAACATCAACATTGTAGCTTCTTGAGACTTCAACATGTAGCTTCTTGAACTTCAATATGTAACTTCTTGAAAAGTTCAACTTGTAGCTTCTTGAAGTGTTTATGTAGTGTCTTGAATTCATATAAATCATCATACAAGCACAAGACACAGATAGATGTTTTGACACATCAAAATTTGACAATCAAAGGAGTATGAGACCATAACACTTACAGTATCCTATAGAATTAAGTTGACTTAATCCGAGACTTGTATCATTGTGACCGCACCGTCGCCGCGGTTCCGACGCCACGCCTTACGCACCTATCCGATACCCTGACCAAAAGATGTAGACCCGCGTTCAGTTCGAGGAAAACACCGCCCATTGCAAATCCCAAGAGAATCTCTACAACATGTCACATCATCAATCAATCAATCACATCATGTCAAGTACAAAAGCTACCTATGCTTTCTTTCTCCACAAGTTAAGCAACCACCAAAGTCAACCCATCTCTCACCTCACTCATCACTCACCTCACATCCATCACTCTCTCTTCCTTACAACCCTCTCTCTCTCTCTCTCTCTCTCTCTCTCTCTCATTTTTCAAACACAATTCCAAGCTAAGGAAGAGGCTCACGTCCAAGCCTTTCCCAAGAGAGAAAAGTGAGTGTGTGGCCCACCTTCCTCTCCCAAAAATCCTCAATCCTAGCCATTTAACTCTCATCCTCTCCATCAAAGTCAACCACAAGGAGACCGGTGTTCCAACGGACCGAGAAAATCGAACGGTGGGTGCTTATTAGGCTAGATTTCTCATGATTTTATGATGGGCCAAGTGAGGCCTACCGAATGGTGTGGATCTCACTTTGGACCCTAGGTGTGGCCGATGGCCCACCTTGATCCTCATGATCATACCATGATGGGGCCATTCTCCATGGACCCCATCATGATGTTTATTTTCCTTGCATTGATATGGTCATCTAGACCCTCCATTTCAGTAGAGAAAGGATCTCCACCGTTGATTTTTATCGGTGGGCCCATATGGAATGGAACCCACTTGATGTATGTTTTAGATCATGTAGGGGAGGGCCCATAATGTCGGGGTCCCTCCATCACACGTGTCCCGTCTATCTCTCTCTCTCTCTCTCTCTCTCTCTCTCTCTCTCTCTCTTTTGTGATGATGTAGTTGTGTGGCCCACTTGGACCCCACTTTGATGTATGCATTACTCACACCATCCAACCCTTTCTTTTGGTGGCCCATGTCCCTAGGTGGGGCCCACCTTAGTTGAATTGTGTAGAGCCCAGACCGTCCAGCGTCCCTGGATGCTAGACTTAAAATGGAAACAAAATATATTAGCCTTGGTTCAAGGCTATTTGGGTGGGTGACTTGTGTAGGCCCCACCTTGACATATTTTTCAAATCCATGCCGTCCATCCCTTTCTTTAGCTCATTTTAGGCGTTGAGCTGAAAGATGGAGCCAATCCGGGGTTCGGGAGGGCTATAGCATAGCAAACAACATTTTCTACCGTTAAAATGCCCCTGACATTTCTATATGTCAAAACACTATGAATATTGAGCTTGTTTGGCTTGTCTTGAGCCTTAGCGACCAATGGCAGAGTCAGATTCACCTGATGCGGGCTCCATAGATGAAAGACCATGTAAAAACTAATTTTTCAAAAAAAAAAAAAAAAAAACAAACAAAAATTAGGTAGCAGCACCTAATGCCTCGGACAGAACAGCAGGCGCTACTAGCGCCTTGGACGGTAGGGCCAGGGACCACAGCCCCACATGTGGGCCCCACTATGATGTATATTCGTCATCGAAGCTGTTCATTTGGTGGGCCCCTTCTTGAAGTGGGCCCCCACCTAAAAATAAGCCACATCCAAAGCTCAGGTGACCCACATAAGGGTAAACATAGTATTGAATGTCTGTCATTGAAACCCCTTTTGGGTCCCTGGAGTTTTGAATCAATATGAAATTTGCTTTTCTCATTCTTCCCGGTACGTGCGACCTTATAAATGGGTTGGATGAGAGATAAACATTACAGTGGGCCCCACGTGGGACCCACAGTGATGTATGGGTTTACTCACACCGTCAAGGGGCGGTGGAACACACTGTTATGTGGAACCCACTGTTATGTATGTGTTTATCTCCCACCGTTGGAACCCACCTGAAATTTGGATGCCGGTGAAACTTGGTTCGACCCTTCATTCAAGTGGGGCACCCACAATGGGTGAGCTGGATTTGTGAACCACATCTCGGTGGGTCTAATAAATGATTATGAATGTTTTAACAGAGGGTAGCCACTCTCAACTGTTGTATCTGGTGTGGCCCACACAAGTCACGGATTGACTTGATTTTTGAGACCTAGGCCCACGATGGAATTGTGCATCTGACTGATGGGTTAGATGTTTGACAAACATCAACGGTGGGGCCCACACAGCTCGACCTCCTGGGAGCTTATCATTAGCTCGAGCTCATTGTACCTTTTCCCTATATATATATATATATATATATATATATATATATTATTGTGTATATTATATAGATTGTATATTATATATATTATATATATCATTTATATATTATATTATATAATGTATACATGATGGTGGGCCTTTATAGCACCCAATCAGGATGCATGTGTTGCATCCAAGCCGTCCAACCATTTTGTAAAATCATTTTAAGGCATGAGACTGAAAATAAGGCAGATTTATTTGCCAAGTGGACCTTATGATCAGATAGATGGGATATATATATATATATATATATATATATATATATATATATATATATATATATATATATATATATATTATGGCTGGCCTTAGGAATTTTAATGATGGATTGGCCCATTTGATATATATGATTAGGCCTACCTCGGTATATACATAAGGCCCATGTGATGGGGCCCATATTGATGTATTTGTGGCCGTTGTTAAGGCCCACTTTGGTATATACAAAAGGCCCATGTGATGGGGCCCATATTGATGTATTTGTGGCGGTTGTTTAGGCCCACTTTGGTATATACATAAGGCCCATGTGATTAGTCCCATTCGATGTATTGGTGGCCCGTTGTCGAGGCCCACTTTGATATATATGAGGCCCATTGTAATGTTTTCAAAGGCCCATGGGATATGGCCCATTGCAATGTACATAAGGCCCATTGATGCGGCCCACTTGATTGATATAAGGCCCATATGAGGCGGCCCATTTGATGTATCTGAGGACTATGGGTCGAGGCCCAATGAGATGTATATAGGTCCATTGCAATGTGTGATTCCTCATGGTTTATGTAATGATATTTATGGCGGACCGTGCCTTAGGAGCAATGTTGGTTTGACGTCCACATTGTAAGTACAATGTTGGTTAAATGTTTGCATTGTGACTCTCCCTAAGGCCCATTGATAGGCCTATACTCGTTGTGTGTAGGCCGTCTAGGCCCATCTGCATTGTAAGGATAGTTCATTACTTTATAAAATGCTTAGTATAACTCCATGTTTCATGCCCATACGCATCATATGTATGCTTGATATGAGGAATGTTTGATCATATCATAAGCCATTGGGCTGAGACATTTACGAGACTCCTTATGAGACGGAGTGCCCCACATGATCGCATGGTATGCGTGAGATTGTTGCATGATTGTACGGTGTGACTCATGCATCTCGCATATGTGTGACTTGATCACTGTACGCCCTAGCGACATCAGGGCCGTGGCTCCACGGGCACATCATACAAGGCCGTATCGGATACCGAAAATACTTTGTCCTAACACTGTGGGCACTTAGGATGTCCTTGGGTGAAAGTCCTAGAACCTTTTTGGTACTAGGGGATGCTCCAACATCTAGACTGAGTGGATACATGAGCGCCCGAGTGTCGAATACTAGTAGGCCCCGTCTCTCACTGTGTCGTGATCGGTTGGAAGGGGGTGTGGCCTTATCCGCTCGAGTGAGAGGGATATAAGCTAGGCTGAGTTTGACCAGCTCGCAAATATGTCCGCTATCGATGAGCTGGGTAGGTATTAGCAGACTACTGGTCAGGTGGATAGTGTGGTTTCTTCCACTTGCTTGACTGTGTAACTAGGGAAGAGGCAGTCAGTGTGAGGTGTATTAGACCCCGGTGATATCCAGAGAGGAACTGTACTGATGTGGGTACTTGATGAGTGCTGGCATGCTTGCTTTGCATCTCGCATATGACATCTGGCTACATAGGCCTCGCACCGCATGGCCTTGGTATGGCCGATAGCATTCATGCCTTGCATCATATAGCTTTGTTACAACTGATAGCATTCATGGACTTACCGCATATTTCCGCATTACTCTGATATTGTATACTTGACACTTGCCTTGCGCACACACCTACACTACCCTCTAAGCTTTTGTAAGCTTATGCATGATCGTTGCGTACAGGTGTCACTGGACAGCAGCAGTGCTGAGGCAGGAGCGCGTACCAAATTGTTTTGGAGCTTTTTTATCACCTTGTATTTCCCTTTCCGCATTGTATTTAAAGTTTTTGATATAGTGGATATGTGGTGATGTTGTTTTGTGACTTGGTTATGCTTGTAATTATGCTCCATTACCAAAAAAATTTATACTGAAAATCCTCCTTGTAAGATCCTAGGTCGGAATCTGGTGTATGGGCGCTGGGAGCTGAGAATGAGGTACTACGGAGGCTGTCGGCACCGGATTCGGAGATCAGGAATTTTGTAAGCCCATTTTCCGAGTTTGGGGCGTGACAAGGGGGCTTCTAGGAGAGGAGGGATATCAGTAGCAAGTGCAGGGAGATTTGGGAGAACCGGGTTCAGTTGAGAGGTTGATCGAAGAGATTGAGGCTTCAGGTTGAGCGGGTCTGAAAGAGGATCGGCTAGCATTGAGGGTCCAACCGATTCGCTGGATGGGTTAGGCTTTGGATATTCTAATGGGGGGGGGCACGAGCATAAGGTGGGTAGGCTGCCGAACAGGGGTTGAGCCCGCCGGGAGGACTGATGTAATTAATGGGTTGGGCATCAAGTGCGGATCCTGGGTTGGGAGGTGAGGGCTGAAGAGGGGACTGGTAATGAGGAGAGTAAGGAATTATAGTAGCCCTATGAGAGGTTGTCAGGTTGAGTGGTGCATTTTCTCGAACAGGTGTAGGGCCAGGGGAGTGGAACGATTTCATCACCCATTCTTTGGTAGTTACTGGGATTGATGCTGCTTCGTAGGGAGTTTGTTGAGAGAGTGAGAATCTTCGGTCTTCAAGAACAGCAAGAATGGGATAGGAACTACCTTGTACCATTAGTTGTCTAGGGACATGAATGTGGGGATCAGAGGATAGCTTAAACCGAATCCTGGCGAACACTTGAAAGATGCCTAGGGTTGCGATGCTATCTATTTCTTGAACTTCCCCAAAGCTTTTAGCCACGTTTTCAAGAGCTACTAGGTACCAAACATGTGGGGGAATTCCAAAAAGATGGATCCATACACCTTGTCTCAGACCAGCTGATTTCGGTGACCAGGTTGTAACGTCCGAAATGCGCATTGCATTATGAAGTGGGAGATCCGCGGCAAATGTAGCCATCTCCTCCCTGGATTTGAATTTAAGAAGGAATTAATTAGGGCTTGTTCTGGTGAAATCTACCTGTAACTTCGCGAGTGACGATTTGCGGAAGGCGCCTATGAGGTGGAGGATTGAGACGGAATCGTTCTTTTCTATTACAGTTAGGGTGGAGGACAGATCGATTCTTAGACTATCCACTGTGGTGCTGTCAGTATTGATCGTGAACGCTCCCTGAATTTTTGTTGCAGGATGTGGAGATTTTTTTGAGCCCCGTTCCACCCCTTTTCCAGCGGGGTGTTGTTGGAGATCCGAATCCTGATAGGATTTGTTCCTGCTTGATTCGCCTTGACTTCCAAGATTAGATTTCTGCTGAGTGAGGGAGATGACATTTTGTTTTCTCACCTAGACGATGTAAACGACTCTTCCATCAATTCTTTTATCGTTCAGACATTGAATCGCATTGAAGGCGTCCTGTTTGTAGCAAAACCGAATGAAAGCGAAGCCCCGCGGACGGTTTAGGATACGATTCCAAGGAAGGAAAATGTCCACCAGTTTACCGTAACGCCCGAAGATGCGATGGAGGTCCTCCACAGTCGTGTCATATGTGAGGTTGGCCACAAATATCGAAAACGGGGAAGAAGGGTTTCGTGATTTTCTTGGGGGAGCCTGTTCCCATGGGCGCTCTCACTCGCGTTCTCCCATCCTTCTGCTAACCCTATCTCTTATGTTGTTAGACCTTGTGATTATCCCTAAGGTCATGTTTGGGATCAAGGAAATGGGAGCTCAAGTTGATATTTTTGTTTTGCCTTCATCCAGGTTTTTGTGACCTAATCAATAGGTTAGTTGAAAAATAAACATTACATGAGCCTTAGGAAGTTTTTAATGGTTGACATTCAATTAACACTATTTTCCTATGGTGTGGTCCATCTGAGATTTATATTCACCTTATTTTTTAGCTCATGCCCTAAAATAATGATCCAAAATGAGCAAACATATGGATAAAACACATACATCATTGTGGAGCCCATAAAGCATGTCCAAGCTCCGAAAAGTAGTTCCACCTAAGTACAACACATGGAAACTTGATAAAATGTATATTTTTCCACTTTATTATTATTATTTTTTTAATTCATCTATTGGTTAAGTGAACTACGCATGCACATATAAATAAATATTTTAAAGGAAACAATCCACCTTTAAAATAAATTATTTACCTAACTAATAATTAGAATAACATATTTGTAAAATATAGAAATTAGAGTCTATTTGGTCACCCATCAAGCTAAAATGACTTGGCCTCAACCTAACCAAAAATTAATTAGACCGTTCAGGTAAGACCCAAGACCAGCCCATGGTATATGCTAGTAGGTCGCTTGCTAGGTCAGGCAGGTTCCCAGACCCATTTTCATGCTTGCGTAAGTAGCACAATAAATATCACCCATTTATAGCCATAAATCAAAATATTGCCAGTTTTGAATTTCTCACAATTTTATCATGAAAATATCCCATAATAACAAAAAAAAAAAAAAGGTTTATTATTTTAACTAATTCATATTAATTGTATATTAAAAAAAATTTTAAATTATTTACAAATATATAATAATTTGTTATGGATTTTTGAGGTGTGATTCTCCTGCCGGAGAAAAACCTCCAAATTTAAAATTATCCTGAAAAATTTCCAAAATTAAGATTTGTCACCATGACCTTACTCTTACTTGTGAACGACTTTCCTATTCAGGCAGGTGTGATAGATGATACGCAGGCACTTAAAATTGCACACGTGGTATACAAATAATTGAAATTAAACTCTCCACATCCTGGATCTCATTCTAGATGTATAATTATAATTTATTTATTTAAAAAAACAAAAAAACAAAAAAACAAAAAGACTAGCTGATCGTGTGACCTTCGTATTGGTGGATATTGATTGGACGGTTAAAAGTGAAAAGCATCCATGTACCAAATTCAACAATCAAACGTCCACGAAAAAGAGAATAGGATTTTTTAAGAAATCTGCTATTGGAAACGTGACTTAACCAAAGTGGGTTCCACGAATTAGTTGGTTGAGCTTGAGTTAATGTATGCCAGTTGTACAATTTCAGGGCACCTGCGTATCAAAAGTCCCTGCAGAGTATCAAATAACACCCCGTTTATTTTACATTGATGCTGCTTAAGAGCTCTGCTAACCGGACTCGAGCGACTAAGATGGAGAACGGTTTCACGACCCTCTTGGAAAAGTTGTGCGTGTGTGAGATCTAGGCCATTCACCAGGTTGAACCCAGTTGGAAAAGGACTAGAATCGTCTACAACAACTGACCCATAAGTTGCTGCCAATTCAATTAAAATAGGACACTCGTGTAAGCGAGCACCTGAGTTGGTTGTTCATGTGAGGGTAAGATATGTGGGAATTCTAGAGTGTGTTTGACTCAAAAGTTTTGATTGAATGCTTGGCATTCCCTGAATAGATTGGAGACTGGATCGAGATCCAGTTATTCTCTCATTCACCGGTTCGTGCTCCATTCAGGCGAGTGTATAAATAAATGAAATTAAGCTAGACAATATTAACTTTATTGATTTTTAAAATGTATGGTTCATTATAATCGACAGAGTATTAAACAACAAAAAACAGAAAAAAAAAAAAGAAAAAAAAAAGAAAAAAAAAAGAGATAAATACTCATATATCGAAACATATGATCGAGGCAGGCGGTTAGCAAGATGCAACTAGATTGGTATGATCAACTAAATTGGAACTCAGTTAAACATGATCACACGACTTAAGTTTAAGGATATTTACTCCTACCCCTAATGTACTGTAGCAGGAGCCACTATATAGTAGTTATTTATGCTAGACTAGGCCAAACTAAGAAAAGATAAATGTGTTTGGTGCGGGACCTTGAGTTGTTCTTCGTGTGCTCTTTTTATAACTTATCGAGGCAGTGAAACGCCTCACTAGGCTTCGTTGTTACTTTTAAATCCTTCGCACTCTCGTTCCAATTCTAGATATGGGAATCTCCTTGATTGATACTAAACTTGCAGCTTGCATTTGGAAGAAAGGACTCTAATCTAATTCAGAATCGCTATCTTCTTGAATCTTTTTCTCGTAATTGATCATTCGCGGAGATGTTTGTGGCCCACTAAAAACTAAGCCTAGTGACGCAGGGATGAACATGATGAGGATAAACACTCCGAATCCACGGAGCTTCTCTGGACTCCTCACAGAGACTTCTCGAATCCACGAGGAAAGAAAGTAGAAAATAGAAATAAATTCTAATAAATTCGAAATTGATTAATTGATGAATAAAAACAAGTTCACAACCTTTTAAATAGGGGTACCAAGCAATGGGAAAGAAATCAGAATCAAACTACAACTAAAACTCCTAGAAATCGCGACTTACTATAAATATTAAACTTACTATTTATAGACGGCCGTGATGTCTATTAGTGCGCAAGGTTTTCGGCCAAAAATAGTAAGTGTCCTATTTGGCCTCACCAAACCATTCTCCTAATTATTCTAAGCTCTTTTCACGTTGGGCGCAACTCCTAAAGTCCGATAAATGAAGAGTTATAATCAAACTAAAACTTACTATTTATAATAAAAACGAAATTAAAACAGGGAAATGACCGTCAATCCAGGGGATTTTCGCAATTCCGGGCTACGCAACCCAGCATAGCAGGGTTGGTTGGCTAAAGTAGCTCGTTCTACCCCAAAATCATATATTCTACGTCAGCTAACTCATTCCAAATTGCAAGATACGTCCGATCTAAGGTCCGACGGTCTGGATCACTTCTGTTGTTGACCGGGCCTTTTCTGATCCATCTTGGCTATGAAACTGTCCACGACCCGCTCTACATCACCTAGGAATGTCAAGATTCCTTAATGAAGACAACTAAACCAAGATCAGGACCGCTCATTTAATGGCCCATCTCCTCCACCTAAAGGTATCGGGCAATCCACATCAAACTACCTCTTACATTTAACCAGATATATATAAGGTGATGATTTCGAGTGAGGTAAGATTTGACACTTAATACTGATTTATTATCAAGCCGAATTAGATCTAGTTCTCCCATTCTCTTAGTTCCAATTAATGTACATAATGGGGAACCTGACTGAACTGATATATGTGTGTCTCTCTCCTGAGTTAGGTTCGAACCAAAGCCGGATTGGCTTGGACATAGGTCTGATCTACTGATTTTCAGAACTTTCTCAAACGTTGCTAGCTCTCCAAATGCCTCTGGGAAGATTTCTCATTTTGGAAGGACGGTGAGAGATAGCCTCACTAAGAATATCATCGCCGTATCCGTGATTAGATCTACTCCCTCAGCAGGTCATTTATAGTTGTGCCAGGTATATTGCCTCATGAATGAGAATGTTGATTGTGGTCATATGACATGGGACAATTCATTCAATTCATTCCTTAAAGACTTACGTAAGGGTCTATACTATCACATTAATAACGGAATGTGTAACACCAAAGGAAGATCAACCAAAGAACTCTTCAGGTGTGAGTATAACTTCAGTGTGTGCCAAGGCAGTTTTTTACCGGACCATAAGGCACTCAAAATGGATGTAAACACCATGCTTTGTGTAGCCTACTGTGTTATACATGTAAATCAACTCTGTCCCTCTCGTGGGAATCCTTATTTGAACCGTACACACAAAAGATCAGCCTGATGATAAGCTTCTATGTGCCACACCGATGGGAATACTGTAAAATTGCTCTTTAAACGTCTAAGTTCTCTAAGTTCAGGCGGGAGTTTTGGATCAAGCTCGTATCTTCACTCATCCTGGTGATTTACACCTGATTAACGGGTTTGATGAATAATATTCACCATGGTGAAACCACAAAACAAATCAATGTTTTGCATCCTATCCACATTGTTCTCCTTGGTGTGGCCCACATGACTTGTGGATCAGGCTGATTATTTCTACCATGGCCTAGAATCGATGACAGAACCTGATGGACAGAATGGATTTTACCTATACAACCACACAGCTGAGTTGTACGCGCTTGGCAAAACAGGTGTTGTAGACGATTCTGGTCCATAGGAACATGCCTTGCGCGACAAGTCAGGCCAGTAAATTCATCGGGTGGACCACATGTGGGAGAGAAAATCTGTTGGTTAGAAAGATGGTCATCGTCAGGGCAAATGTCTGGTCTGACTGGACTATTTAGTTTCATCCATGACGTTGGTTTGGACCAGATGTAGAGATGATCAATGATAGGACTGCCTGTTCGGCTCAAAAATAAGATTTCAAGGTCACGATGTTCTCTCCGTACTGGGCCATTAGATATGCCCAGTCAGGCCTAACATTTTTAACATAGGCGGGTTCAGGCCCATCTTTTTTAGCCTGATTGGGCCTGGTCCGGGCTTGAGAGCCTATATTTCATTTCTGGACTGGCGCCCCACCAGATCCCTGCTCGTTGACAACCCTATTGGTGGCCCTGCAAAATGCCATCCAACGAGGAGGAGGGCCCACGGTGGTTTGAAGCATTAGGGTGCATTTTGATGCACCATGGAATCAAATTGCAATTTTATGGAGTTTGGATTGCTCGAGGTTGTTAATTTGGGTAGGTCGTCCAACAGGAAATGAAGTTTGTCATTTTTTGCACTTAAGAAAACATTGGAGTCGTTGTATAGAATTCAACACTTGTTTTCACCATCTGATCACTGGCCAACAAAATAGATGGTTGAGATGGATTATACAAAGAAAGGTTCGATTATTGATGTGAACCATCCATTGTGTGATGCCCATCTTTGATTGCTTCAGCATCTAAATAATATTTTGAGAAAATAATTCTAACCATCTGATTAATGGTTAATAAGTCCTCCATCATGTGGACCTCACATGTGATTGACCATGAATACTGGAACCACCTAGATTGGATGATACTAACTATAAGATCAATCGCCAGGAAAATAGACATCGATGATTGATTATATATCTGACCAAATTTGATTAAGCATAACTCTCAAGGATCACTTTGATGAGATGATTCAAGCTATCCAATCAATGGCAGGGAAAATCGGATGGTCCAGATTGATCACAGTAAAAAAGGATTGATGATTGATCCATACCATCTATTATTAAGTCCCAACTTTGATTGACTATTACTCTCAAGAATAGCTTTGATAAGGTGATTTTAGCCATCCAATCAATGACCAAGAAAAAGCTAAGTGGCCTAGAAAAAGGTAGGCCTTATAAGACTATACTTGAAAAGGTAACCTGGTTTGATTATCATGTATGGCCCAACTTGGACTTATCATATCTCTCCATAACCACTTTTCTCGAGGGATTTTAATCACACGATGAATGGCCAAGAAAATGGACACCTCAAATTGTTTAAACTTAAGAACTCTAATCATTGATCCGGACCATCTATCACATTGCACCTTGGATTAATCTTAACTCTTAAGAATCCCTTTGATCGGGTGATTCAGCATCCAATTAATGGCCGGAAAATGGATAGTAATTAAACTAGAAAAGGTTTTATCACTGATCAAGACTGTCTATCATGTAGGGCAAACCTTTAGTTAACTATTATTCCTACCAATCACTTTGATCAAGTAATTGTAGCCCTTTTGGTCTTATATTGACATGGGGAAGGGGAGAGGACGTGTGAGATCAAGCACCGTCTTCCTCGGATAGATAACTATTATGAATCCATGAAACTTTTTTGGACTCCTCATAGAGATGCCTCGAATCGACAAGAAAAATAAGAAAAATAGAATAATTTCTAGAAATTCATAATAAATTGATTAATGATGAAAAATGAGGTTACAACCTCTTAAATAATAACATAAACCATAGGAAGGAGTTTCGGAATCATACTATAACTAAAAATCCTGAAAATAGTGACTTACTATAAATAGTAAACTTACTATTTATAAATGGTCATGATTTCCACTAGACCTCATGGTTTTCAGCTAAAAATAGTAAGTGTCCTATTTGGCTCAACCATACTATTCTCCTAATTATTCTAATGACTTTTCATATTGGACGCAACTCCTAAAGCCCAACTGATGAAGATTTATAATCAAACTAAAATTTATTGTAAATGGTAAAAATGAAAATAAAACAGAAATTCGACCGTCAATCTAATGGAACCTCGCAAATTTGGTGTGCTCAATTAGGCGTAGCGGGTTGGGTGGTTAAAGTAGCTCATGCTACCCAAAATCATATATGGCATGTCGAATAACTCATTCTGATTTGTGAGATATGCCCATTTTAAGTTTTGACGATCCAGATCACCTTCGTCTCTAATCAGGCCTCTTCTGGTCCATCTTGGCCATGAAATTATCCACGACCCACTCTACATCAAATATGGACTATTACAAATGATGAATTGACGGCACTCCTAAAAAAGGTCTAGTAATTGATTCAAATCATTTATCAAATAGGCCCCGCCATGGTCGTCCACTATTTCAACTATATGATTCTAGCCATTCGATCAATGAAAAAGAAAATGGATGGTCCAGATCGATTATACTAGAACATGATCTAGTCATTGATTTGGATGATCAAATGGCTGTAGGAAAATGGATGGTTCGGATCAATTATTCAAGAAAAGAAAAAGAGCTTATCGTTGATTTGAATTGCGTAGACCACACCTGCATTTTTAATAACTTCGGGAATCACCTTGATTAACCGATTTAACCGTTTGGTTAGTGGCTAGGAAAGTAAATGGTCCAAATTAATTATATTAGAAAAGGTTTGATCATTGATCAAGACCATCCATCATACAGACTAACCTTTTATTGGCTAACATTTCAAGAATCACTTTAATCAAATGACTATGACAATCCGATAGACAGACATGATAATGTATCTTCCAAAATTGCTAGACTTTAAAAAAATGTATGATCATTGCTTTGGATTATTTATCATGGCGGTTGGAGCTTTGATTAATTATGGTTCCCAAGAGGTACTTTGATCAAGAGATTCTGACCATTCGATCAATGGCCGCCAAGAAAATGGGTGATCCATATCTCTCAAGAATTAGTTCGGGAGGATTCTAACCATCTAATTAATGCATAGGAAATTAGATAGTCCCAGCTAATTAATTTCACTAGAAAAGGTATGATCATTTGTTTGAGTAGCTACCTAAGCTCACCTTTTGATTGACTATAATTCTCAAGAATCACTTCAATTAGGTGATTTTATTCATCTTGTCAGTGGATAGGAAGATGGCCCAAAATGACTGCACTTTAAAAGGTCTAATCGATGATATGGCCATGTCTATCATGTAATTCTAACCAGTAATCAATGCCTAAGAAAATGGATGGTCCAGATTGATTATACTATAAAAGGTTTTATCACTAATCTAGACCATCCATCATGTGAGCCCACACATTATTATCTCATGTCTCTAAACAATCACTTTGATCGGACCACTTTTCCTGTTAAACCAATCACCAGAAAATGGAGGGACAACCAGTCATAATAGAAAAGGCCCCTCACCAATCTTGATTGCCCATCACATAGTTTTGTATTTGAATGCACATAATTGAAACAATCTAATCAACGGCAAAGGACACCATCCATCTAAATTGAGTACATTGCGTAGGTCCAATCATTGATTTGAACCATCCATCACTACCTTTAGTTGAAGCACCATCTAAATTGTCCTCTCTTGGCTATGAAAATGGCCAACCCACATTGATTTGATGATATTAAGGGTTGCAAAAACCATAACTTTGAGAAATTTAGGATTTGAGGAGTATTAGAATAGCTTAACTTTTTTTTTTTTTTTTTAAAGTAATTATGTGAAAGAGTTTGAGTCAGTTTAAAGTTATTTGCTATTTTATGTAAGTTTATCATTTTAAGAAACTTTATTATCTTAGGAAAATTACAAATTTAAAGTTTATGGCCTATATAAATAGTTTTAAAAACATACTTTCAACCATAATATTAATTCTTTTCTTATTTTAGAGATTTCAGTCCTTATCGATTCAAGAGTTATTCCTAACAAAAAGACGATGATCTCTTTTTTATCAAAGTACCCTCTACATTAGATGGTATCAAGCCATCACATAAGTTGGTATCAAATTTAGTTTTTCCTCGATTGAGAGATTCTACTAATAGATCCGGCAGCAACAATCCTACGAATGTACTCTGAGGAATCGGAGTCACTATACCAGCTGTTATTAAAGCCACCACACTAGTTGGTATTAAAGTCAAGTATTTCTTGGGTTGATGGCTTCACTAATAGATTGGGTATCAACAATCCTATGGACATGCTATAGGGTATCAGGCATTGATGAATGCAGGTTCATGGCCTATCATCAAGAGTTTGATATTCAAATTAACTAGGCGAAACAAGTAAGGAGGCCATGGATCTCGAAGTATATTCACTATAACCAAATCTACATTCGTCGAAGAACAAAATCTACATTCATCAAAGAAGCTCATGATTAATGAGGTTGTATCTCAGATGCCTTTCCGAGATTCATTAATTTTCAGGAGGCAAAGAAAATAAAGAAGAAGAGAAGAAAGAAAAAAAAAAGGAAGAAGTGCCTAAAGAGATCTTCAACTGGATCTTCTCCAGGACTCTCAGGGATGAACTGGAAGGAATGAATAGCAGACCTAGGGCCCCATCCAGGGGCAGAGGCAGTAGGGTGTCTTCATGCCCTAGATCTGACAATCCGAGACGCCTGAAAACAGTAAGCAGAGGAAGATCCACTCAGAAAAGGAGACCAACAGACCGGATTCTAGGAACCAAAACTGAAGGATTCAGTGTGTTTGTAGGGAACCTGCCATTCGATTGCTCTTAACAAGATATGTAAACCTTCTTTCCAAGGTATGGGAAAGTCTCAGATGTCTTCATCCCTACCTTCCCAGATTCAAGACGGCCGAGGGGTTATGCATTCATTCGATTCCAATATGAGGCCGATGCGTCCATGGGTTTGCTGGATGGGCAACGGATTGATGGTAGGATTGCTTCAGTCAAACCGGCCAGATCTAGAGTTCCAAAACCAGACGCTCCTCTAGGAGTTATGAAACAACAACCGACCCGTTTTCCCCTTCTCCTAGGATCCTACGCGGGAATGCTCATGAATGGTAAAGGGTATCAATATCCCCAAACTTCTAAAGGAGATAGGCCACCTATTGATGAAGACAAGGACCTCACCATAGTGGCGAATGAGAAGGCAGTAGCCGCCAAGATAGAAAAACTTAAACTGGGTCTTGTTGGAGTCTCCTCAGACTAATCGGTTTCAATCCTCAGGCTAACAGAAGCACTAGGGAGTCCAAGTTCAAGGCCTCTGCTATTGATGTGGTGAGAATCTCAGGCACTAAATTTCTGATTGTCCTCAAATCAGAAGAGGAGTATAAAGATTTCAGGCAAGATGGGGATCTTCATATCCAAATGGGGTTGGAGAGTCTATACCCATGGTCCCCAAATGATGAGGAGGTGAGAGAAGGAAACTGGATAAGGCTATTTGGGATTCCCCCCCACGCCTGGCTAGAATCTGTCATTCTAGATCTAGGTAACTACTTTGGGAGGACCGTTCAGATTGATTCTATTAGCAAGTTGGGTTTATTCCAAATGTATGCCAGAATTCGGGTTATTCTCAGGGTTGGAGTTAAACTCAAAACAGGTTCTTAAATACGGGTGGGAGAAACTGTTTTCCCGATCCATATGCAACTTGAAACGGATCCACACCCTGGAGATAAGGATAATCCTACGAAAGATAAAGAGGGCCCAACCAATGAATCCACCAAGGATTGGGTCCACAGGAAATTCGGAAGAAGCCCGGTTAGAGAAAACAGAAGAGAAAACTGCTCTTCGGACCTCCTTCCAACTGCTCGACAAAATGCCCCAACCAAAGGAGTCGCGGTCTCTGATCATGGGCCCGGTGCGGATGAAGGTAGGCAATAGATCATAGCCATATTCGAAGGCAATAACAATCTCATAGTAGGGCATCATGTTAGTGCAGGAATGGGATGTGCTACCGATGACGCAGAAGGAGAGTAATACTTTACTCCCAAGGGAGAAGCTGGCCATGCAGACAGGGTACTCAGGCTGGGAATTATGCGCTTGGATTCCGCCTGAGTGCGCTACCCTAGATGAAAGTAACAGGATTCGAACCAGGTCTGACGGATGCTCCCCACAAGGAGAAACTTCGTCTACCCCAGCAGGCTTGTTTTTTTGTAAGTAGAGGAGAGGGCTGAGTGCCAAGACATACCCTCTCAGGGCCCCCAGAATACCCAACATAACCAGGATTTTAACGGAGTGGATTTACAGGTGGTTCTATCCCCGTATTTCATGAGAGATGCGACCTTAGAAGAACAAGAAGCAGAGATCCGAAACTGCTCCCCGAGGTGCGGGAATATAGGGTGGTTCGAGATAGGGAAACAGATGTCTCTGCCCCTAGTCAAGCCCACCAGGTGGGCAATTCCTCTGAAGTCCTAGAGAGGCCAGACCTGCTCCAAAAGACTCGAGAGTGGGACCCGGTAGACCCTTCTAAAGGTGAGCAAGATCAGGAAAGAGATGCAGATTCATCCAACGTGATCATCATCAGAAATGCCAAGGCATCCAAACCTAAGCAAACAAGACGTGTGCTGATAGAATTGGGAAATGGGGACTGGCAAAGTAGAATGAGATGCCTAAAGAGGAGAGCCATGAATTCAGGTTGTGTGACAGATGGATAAAGTCCTCGTGTGGAACACCTGAGGGGTTGGAAATACCCCGACAATTAGGGCGGCTAGAAGAATTATCAGAAGTTCCAATCCATGGCTTGTGGCTCTCCTGGAGCCAATGCTTAAGGAGGACAAAAGAGTGGGCATTGGGCTCAAACTTGGATTCCACTCCTCTTCTTCCAATGTGGCAGATGGGGGAAAAATATGGGTTTTCTACAACAATCAGGTCAATGTAAATGTCCTTCATTCCTCTTAACCAAATGATCTCTTTAAGACTTTCCTTGTAGGTTAATCGGGATCCAATTACTCTATCCATAGTATATGCTAGCTGTGGGAGAGTGGCTAGAAGATCTTTATGGGAAGACATAGTAGCCATCAGCAGAAATATGCAGGGACCGTGGGTGGTCTGTGGGGATTTCAATGCTGTGCTTGAAGCTGCAGACAGATTGGGGAATAGGAGAGACTTGGATCCAAGCTCGTTAGATTTTGCAGAAGCAGTTGATAACTCGGGACTGCGTGATGCGGGCTTTTCAAGCAACCTATACACCTGGTGCAACAATAGATCGGGGTGGCCAGATCGTGGGCAAGGCTGGATAGAGCCTTAATTAATGATATCTGGGCCATTACTTTTCGGCGGTTTAGAGGGAACACCTCCCGAGGGTCAGCTCTGACCACTCTCCCTTGCTTCTAGTCTTCCCGCGGGAGCAATCCTTGAGTGCCTTGCCTTTTAGATTCCAAAGAATGTGGACCTTCCACAATTCCTTCCAGCAAGTTGTAAGAGATGCCTGGGAGGGGCAGTTATCCCCTCAGCCAATGATCAATCTTCAGCTTAAACTACGAAGTGTAAAGAGAGCCTTAAAAATACGGAATCGAGAAGTGTTAGGGAACATCTTTCAGCAACTGAAATCAGCAGAGAGAGAGGTCGAAGAAGTCGAAGAGAAGATGCAAAGCTAGCTGGGTTTAAACCTCTCCAACGAGCTGGCCTTGGCTAGGTAGAAATTAGCTAAAGTGGAGCTGTTGGAAGAGGTCTTTTGGAAGCCAAAAAGCTAGAAACTCATGGCTAAATGAAGGCGACTGGAAACTAAATTCTTTCACGAGACAGCTTAAGAAAGAAGAAGGAAAGTGGAAATTAGGTCTATTACGTTGGAAGATGGTAACATTATTGTGGGCCAATAAGCTCTTAAGGAGGCAATTATCTCTTATTTTGAAAATGCATTCAAAGGGGCAAATTCTCCCCATGACCCAACCATCCTCTCATCCACTCCCCAGCTGGTTACAAATGAGGAGAATGCCATGTTGTCAGCCCCCCTTCTCAGCAAGAGGTCCTTCAAGTGGTTTCTTCCCTTCCGAAAAATGGGGCTCCTGACCCGGACGGATTTTTAGGTAGTTTCTTCTCGACCTGTTGGTCTATTATTGGGTAGGACATTGTAAAAACAGTAGAATATTTCTTCCAAGGTGGAGACATCCCAAAAGCGTTCACCTCTACTCTAATCTGCCTTATTCCAAAGTCTAATTCAGCTTCCTCCTTCGCAAGATATCGCCCAATTAGCCTATGTAACTGCATCCATAAGGTATTCTCTAAAATGTTGTAATGCTCGCTTTTGGATGCAATGAAAAGCTTCTTATTCAAAATAAAACAAAATAAAATTTTAAAAAAGGTATTCTCTAAAATCCTGACAACTAGACTTGGGCTAGTTCTGCCAAATATCATCTCAACTGAACAGGGGGCTTTCATTCGAGGACGATCCATAGCAGAGAATGCGATTCTAGCTCAAGAACTCCTTAGAGATATCAGCAGAAAAGTCAGGGGAGGCAATATCGTCTTGAAGCTCAACATGGAGAAGGCATACAACAAAGTTGAGTGGGGGTTCTTGAAGTCAGTGTTGAGCAGATTCGGCTTCAGCAATAGGTGGATATCCTTGGTGGAAAAATGTTGGCAGAATAGTTGGTTCTCTGTTCTACTAAACGGTGAAGTAGCAGGTTATTTTAAGTCTTCCAGAGGCCTCCACCAGGGAGACCCGATATTGCTGGGCCTTTTCATCATTGCAGCCGAAGTCTTGAGTAGAGGCTTCAAGGCCATCGTTGCAAGAGGAATTTGTCAGCCTTTCTATCTCAAGCAGGGCTGTCAGGTTATTTCCCATTTGCTCTTTGCGGATGAGACCCTTCTTTTTTTGAATGGAAGGAGATCGTCCACCCAAGGTGCTCTAAATTTCCTTTTAGCCTTCCAAATCACATCGGGGCAAAAAATCAATTTCAGCAAGAGCTCTTTCATTTGTTTAAGCAAGTGGCCTATCAGCAAAATCAGGCACATGGAAAATCTCACGGGGTTTCCTAAAGCTTCAACAAGTATGAAGTACCTAGGCGTTCCTATCAAAGTGGGCAAATTACAAAAATCAGACTTTCAATTCCTCTTAAACAAGATTGTCAGCAAAATTAATGGGTGGACAACTAGGTTGTTATCCTAAGCAGGTAGAGTGGTGTTGATTAATCATGTTCTAAATAGCATCTCGATCCACATACTAGCAACATCCCCTGTCCCGGTGGCAGTTCTAAACAGCTTTGAAAAACGCTTCTCTGACTTCCTGTGGGGATGGGCTGATGGGAAGAAGAAGCTTCATTGGGTTATCTGGCGGAAAGTCTGTAGACCGGTCTGTGAAGGTGTCTAGGAATCACACCGCTGAAGGAATCCATGAGGGCAATGAGGCTGAAGCTAGCTTGGATTGTTAAAGTAGGGAAGCCTGATTGCCTCTAGGCAAAGCTACTGAGGGCTAAGCATCCTCATGATTTTAGGTCGGATGCGCACATCAATGGGCATCGGATTGTCTTCCCATTATGGTCTAGTATCAAGACCCTGTTTCCTCTCCTCGAGGATAATCTCCAATGGCAGATTGGTCATGGAGATATCAGCCTTTGGGATCAGAATTGGACTGGACTGGGGCACCTTGCTGACCGAGTAGAATCTAAAATTCCTATTACTCTCCAGGGTCTACAAGTTAGAGATTTGATTGGCAAAAGTGGGTCGTTGCCTCCTTCTTCAATTTTTTCTTTCTTACCTTAGTCGGTCATTGACACCATCTTTTCGAGGGGATTTGCTACGTCAGATGAGCCAGATAGTTGTCTCTAGCCCCTAGACACCCAGGTTTGTTTACTGTTAAGTTGGCTCGAGATTCCTGTCGGTCTAGACAGATCCATAGGAGTTGGGCCAAGGATGTTTGGCATGGCAAACTTCCGTCCAATATTGCTACCTTCGTTTGGAGATTGATCCATGGAGCAATTGCTATGGATGTCAGAATTCAAGCCAAAGGAGTGAACCTGGCTTCTAAATGCGTTTGTTGTGGCGAGGATCCAGTGTCCCCCTCTGCGCCTGAGTCCCTATCTCACCTATTTCTCCAAGGGGGGCTAGCGAGCTCGGTTTGGAATCACTTTGGGATCATATTTGCTCTCCCTCCTCTTCAAGCGCACTCCATAGAGGCTCGGCTTAATCAGTGGTGGTTTGCGGACATGGGAGACAGGATCACGACCTGTCGGAAGATTGCGCCATGCTTGCTTCTATGGGAGATTTGGAGAGCGAGGAATGCCACCAAGATGGGAGGTAAGACGGCCTCTAGTGTGGGCATTATAGCCCGGGTGAATTGGTTGTTGGATTCTCTTTGCCCTGGTGCAGCCGGGGCCACTCACAGGCTTGGATTCAAAGTCGTTAGGTGGGGGAAACCAAAAGAGGGCTAGGTCAAGCTTAACTTGGACGGGTCGGCGCGAGGAAATCCGGGTCCTTCGGGTGGTGGAGGGATCTGCAGGAATTCTGAAGGCAACTTTCTTTTTGTTTTCTCTATGGGTTATGGTGATAGGTCCAGTAACAGGGCGGAGCTCCGTGTGGTGTGGAATGGGCTCTTTTCTTGTCTTACCCTTGGCTTCTCTAAGGTTGAAGTGGAATCGGATTCTCACTTTGTTATACATCTGATTGGGGGGAAAACCAACGCAAACTGGGCTGGATCCAATGGCTAAAGAGAATTCATTCTCTCATGTCATGTAGGACCTTCCCCTTTCGTCACATCCCGCGGGAGATGAATGGCCCGGTGGATGCTCTGGCTCGTCTTGGGAGTAGCTCTCAAAGGTTCTCCTCCTTCAACTTATTATTAGATCTCCTTGCTGAAATTAGAGGTTTAATCAGGCTGGACAAAATTAGTTTAGGAGCCATTAAGGAGAAATCTTAAGAATTTAGTTTAGGCTTTTCTCAGTCTTTCTAGGCCTTTTAACTACATAATAGGTACCCCCCCGAAGAGCTGTATATTTTGTGATTAATGAAATTGTGGCATGAGTCCACTTTCTAATAATAATAATAAAATTAGGTTGTAGCTTAATACTTTTCAACCGATCAACTGTAGAAGAAGAAGAGTATATTGATCCACATGAAGGATTGCCACTTAACAAATCCATAATCGAATTGCTCAATGAATCTACAGATGTATCAATTTATGGATTAATAAATGATCTAAATAAAGTTTTAATTAAAATAAAGCATCGAGTGACAAATGGATCAGCAAAAGGGATAATGTATTGATAGTTAAGGATATCTCGATGGCCAAGGAAGTGGACAATTCCTTAGTCATGTAGTAAAGATCGCCCATCTACCTTCTCCATAATAATGAAAGTGGATAGATTAAAGGACGGTAGTGATGGCAACAACAGTGTAGCTAGTTGATGTTAATCGAGAGCAACCAATCATAAATCCATTGTTATAAAATAGGTGGAAGTCAAAACCCAAAACATAAAGGACTGCAAAGAAATAGAAATTGAGCCTTTATTTTCTAGAGTTCCATCATATGCATAAACTAATAATCCAACATGTAGGCCTACACCATCAATTGTTGTTGAAGATAAAGAAGACGCATTACAAAGGTAAGTCAATGGGCTACAACTTTTCTAAACTCGAGGGGAGAGGTTAATTTTTCAAGTGGAGTCTAATGAAGGACAAAGTAAAAGACAATCACATGAACAATTAGGATCAAAAGAAATTGGGCTAGAAAAATCAATCTAAGAGTCTAGCATGCATTACAACTTCTGAAGTTGAGAAGTTTACAATCAATTATTTGTTTCATGTGTATTACATGTCATTTAAAAGCTATCAAGGAAATCTACATACTGAACAATGTTTTAATTGTTCTCTTAGAGGGTTTTCCAAATTAAGATGGTTTTATAGGTTAATTAAAGTTTAAAGGTATAATTTGTTGTTTTTAGTGAGTTATAGTTTTACTATTTTTAGGGTTTGGAGAGTTTTGTAATGACTTAAAGTGGGTAAAAAAATTTATGTTATTTTACAACCATTTACCATTTTAATAAATTTATTTGGAATATTATCATACAGACTCTTTTGCTTTGGCCTGTCCACAAAAGAGTGCCTACTTTAGGCTATTCCTGCTTCGGTGCCTTCAATTTTTCAAAATACTAACAAATAATTGCCTTTTTAACTTCAACTCATGATTCTCTAATGGAATTAACTGTTTTCTTGTAAAAAGATGATATTGTTCTTAAGGTTTGTATAATATGATGATTTTATCCTCCTGGCCGATGAAAAAGCCATAGCGCCAAGCATGCCTATACAGTGGGGCCATCATGATGTTAGTGAGAAATTCACCCGATTATTCTATTTTGCCATCTCATGTTAGGACATGGGCCCAAAAATAAGGTTGATTCAAAGCTCATGGGAATTAAACACCCACTATTCAAACATCCATGGGGCTACATGATGTTAGTGACAAGTCCACCCAATCCATCCAGTCATCCTCCCAGCTGATCACTCTCAAAGAAAATATCTCTCCAAATTCAGACCACATTATGCTGTCAATAGTGTATGAGTGCTATTGTAGATTGCAGCGTAGAGATCTATGGTGGGACCTGACCTCTCTTAGTAGAAGTATCCAGGAGCCTTGGGCAATTGCAGGGAATTTTAATGTTGTCGTCAACCAGGCTGAGAAATGGGGCACTCATCTTCCAAACTGCTCAAGTATGACTGAATTTTCTGATGCAATCCAGTCTGCAGGGTTAATTGATGCTGATTTTTCTGGAGCTCGTTTCGCTTGGTGCAACAACCGTGCAGGAAATGCCCGGGTTTGGGCCCGTCTCGACAGAGTGTTGATAAGTGGCAGCTGGGCGAACAGATTCCCCCTGTTCCACGTTGAACACCTCCCCCGTTCCAAGTCAGATCACGTGCCTCTTCTGCTTGGCATCCCTTTCCTTATCCCCTACAAGGCAAAGCCTTTCAGGTTCCTTAGAATGTGGACGTTACATGATACCTTCCAATCAGTAATTCAGAAGGCTTGGGAAAGCAAATGTTCGGTAGATCCCTTGAGCAACATTTTTCTTAAGCACAAAAAAGTGAAGCAGCTGTTGAGAGTGTGGAACAAAGAGCAATTCGGGAACACTTCCATCAGATTCAAAAGGTAGAAGAGGAGATGGAAACTATCAGCAATAGGATGCAGACAGATACTTCAGACGTCCTTCTTCAGGAAAGTCTTCAAATCAGACAAAAGCTGGAAAGTCTAGAGCTTAAGGAAGAGGTTTTTTAGAAGCAAAAATCAAGAAATTCATGGCTTAAAGAAGGCAACAGAAACACTTCTTTCTTCCACATGTCGGCAAATGAAAAGATTAGAAGAGCTGCAATTCTCTCAATTACCTCGGATGATGGATCGGTTATCTCGAACTAAGAGGTCATTAAATCGGCGGCGGTATCGTACTTCCAAAGATTGTTTCAGGAGGAAGAAATCTCGTCAATGGCTGATTTTGTTAGACACATCCCACATTGGGTTCTTCCACAAGAAAATGTCTCCTTGCAGATTCCTCCAACCAAGGAGGAAGTTCTCTCCGCCCTCAAGTCAATCCCGCAGGACGGGGCAGCCGACCCTAATGGTTTCACTGCATCCTTTTACACTTCTTGCTGGAACATTATGGGTGAAGATATCCACCAAGCTGCAGTGGCTATGTTCATAGGAGCCAATCTTCCGTGGGCCTTCACTTCAACGCTTATTTGCTTAATCCCTAAGAAGCATGCGGCTACAAATTTTGCCGATTTCAGGCCAATAAGCCTTTGTAATGTAATATATAAAATTTTTACAAAGGTGCTTTCTAACAGGCTAAGCCTTCTTTTGCCTAAGCTGATTTCGCAGGAACAAGGAGCCTTCATCAAAGGGAGATACATCGCGGAAAACATAGATCTTGCGCAAGAAGCTATGCGAGAACTAAACAGGAAGGTTAGGGGAGGAAATCTAATCCTTAAACTGGACCTTGAAAAGGCTTATGACAAGGTGAACTGGTCGTCTTTCAATCAAGCCCTCCTCAAATTCGGCTTCAACGACAAGAGTGTGCAACTCCTTGAATCCTGTTGGGCAAATTGTTGGTTCTCCATCATCATTAACATGGAAGTTACCGGATTCTTTAAGTCGACGCGAGGCCTCTGCCAGGGCGACCCTCTATCTCCGCCTCTCTTCATTTTAGCCATGGAAGCTTTCTCAATTAACTTCCAGAAGCTGATGGCGGAAGGGAGATGCCTCCCTTTCAAATTCCAGCATGGATGCCAGCCATTATCTCATCTACTATATGCGGACAACATGTTGGTATTCCTCAATGCCAGCCGATCTTCCCTCAGATCAATGAAAGAATTTCTGTGTATATTCCAAACCGTGACTGGCCAAAAGATAAATTATAACAAGAGCAATTATTTGGGGCCTCTGAAGTGGTCTATGGCCAAGAACAGAAGTGTTAGAGATAAGCTGGGATTCGGGAGATCAGGGGAAGGTATGCACTACCTGGGGGCACCATTAGTCAGGGGGAGAATTCATTCATCAAATTTTCAGCCTCGCTTGGACAAGGTTAGCTCTAGAATCTCCGGGTGGGTGGCAAGGCTTATCTCTCAAGCCGAAAGAATGACCTTAATTCGCCATGTCCTAAGCAGCTTTCCAATCCACATTATGTCAGCAATGAGCATCCCTTCTCAGGTGATCAAACAACTGGACAGGCAGTTCACAGACTTCTTCTGGGGCTGGAATGATGGGAAGAAAAAGTTCCACTGGATCACGTGAAAGCAAGTGACCAAGCTAAAGGAGGAGGGAGGCCTAAGGATTAGAAAACCAAAGGATGTCCTAAACGCTCTTCACATGAAGCTAGCTTAGAACCTTTTATATGGTAAAAAGCAGGGCCCGTGGGTAAAGATGATGCAGGCCAAGCATGCCAGAGACTTGTAAGACATCACCTTTAATTCTCTGCAACACAACAGCTCACCTCTATGGAAAAAAATCAGGAGCTTCTTTCCTTCCATTATTCAGCAAATGCTTTGGACGGTGGGTCGAGGGGAGGTAAACGTTTAGACCACAAATTGGTGCGGTCATGGGCCTTTGTAACATCATGTAGAAAGGCCTATTCCACCAGAGCTATCCATCCTGAAGGTAAAGGATTTCCTAGGATGTTCTGGGCCTCTTCCTCCTTCCAGTCTGTTTGGGTATCTGCCACAACCAATGATTGAAGAAATTTTTAATAGAGGATTTACCACATCGGAGGAACTGGCAGAGTGCATATGGCCCCTCAGCTCTACAGGGGAGTTCACCGTCAAAGTCAGCATGGATGCTCTGCAAAAGAAGCTCCATCAATGTCGCAGGGGGGGGTTTGGCTCAGCTACTTACCTCTAAAGATCTCGCTATTCATTTGGAGGCTGCTGCTCGATGCCATCCCAGTGGATAGTAGAGTCCAAGCAAAATGAATTGTTCTCGCCTCCAAATGCCATTGCTGCAAACAAGACGGGAATGCTCAGCCGAACAGGGAGACTTTATCCCATTTATTTCTGCATGGTCAGTATACAGCCTGCGTTTGGCATCACTTTCATGGTCTATGCGGCATCTCCCCTGTAGCGCACTCCTCTATTAGTGGCAGACTCCTCCAATGGAGGAATGTCGATGCTCCCGGAGCTGCCTCCCGGCAAGTAAGGACCGCTCTCCCCCTCCTTATCCTTTGGGAATTATGGAGGGCCAGAAATGAGGCCACCTTTGGCGAAGCTTCGATGAACGCCGCAGCTTCCATAGGCTGCATCAACTGGTGGGCTTCTAAAGCCATCTTAAATTTTCAATCCTCCTCCCAGGGTCTTGTCTGCCCCGGGGATGCACCCAATCGTCCCGCTCCCAATTAGATCAGAACAGTCCCCACGGTGATTAAATGGATTCATCCTTCCCCGGGCTAGTTCAAATTAAATGTTGACGGGTCAGCTAGGGGTAACCTAGGCTTGTCAGGTGCTGGGGGCATATGCAGAAAGGATGATGAAACTGTTATCTTCGCGTTCGCGGTCAGGTATGGGGTTGGGACCAATAACCTAGCCGATATAAGAGCTATTCATGGCGGAATGATTCTCTGCTTAAGTAAAGGGTTGAGACAAATGATTGTGGAATCGTACTCAAAGGTGGTAACGGACATCCTGCTGAGCCATAATCCATGTCCGTGGAACTGGAAACCTTAGGTTAACAAGATCATCATGCTAAAGAGGTTAGAAAATTTCAGATTTATGCATTGTTTCTGCGAGGGCAACGGGCCGGCCGACACTATGGAGAAAATTGGGAGCAGCACTCAGGTGACTTCTTATCACGACTGCCTCGAGTCTCTCCCTAGGCAAGTAAAGGGTTTAGTATTTCTTGATAAGGTATGCCTTGGATCAATCTGCACAGCGACTTAGTTACCACCTGTCAGTGATGTACCCCCCCCCCCCCCCGTTTTCAAAGCTGTACAGGGTTGTGTTTCTTTGTGCTCTGGACTCCCTATCTTATGTTGACAGGTTAGTCCATGTTTGGTTCATGTGTTTATTTGTACAAAGAAAAAAAACAAATAGGGGATAGAAAGGTTAGTAGGGAGACACGATAGGAGTGGCTCGTTATCTTTTTGTTGCGACCCTCCCGAAGGCATGTAAAACTTTCTGTTCAATGGAATTTGGTGGCAGGGTCCACTTTCCTTTAAAAAAAAAAAAAGTGTCCACCCAACCCATCTATTTTGTTATCCTATTTTAGGGCATATGCCCCAAAATGAGGTTGATCTAAAGCTCTAGTGGGCCATATGACATGAAACAATGGGGATTGAACTCCACCATTGAAACATTTTGGGGCTAGCACGGCTACATTGAGCTTTGTATCAACCTCATTTTTTGGGCCATGCCCTAACTTGAGATGGAAAAATAGATAAATGTGTTAGATTTCTGATAAACATCAAGGCGAGCACTACATACAATCAGGGGTTAGGATTATCCTAAGGGCATTTTTTCCCTTTTTGTGAAATATGGTATATGTCAAATGCCATGCTAATCTATTTTAGACGTCAGATGGTTATTTGACTAACTTTTAAAGACTATAATTTGATTTGGAAATACCCCAAAAGCACAGGTTTTTATTTGTCTTTAGCTCAAAAGACAGGCAGTCGTATAACAATGTCTTAATTTATTCTTTTAAAAAACTTTATTATTTTGAAAAAGTTATAAATTTAGGGTTTAATACTTGTATAAATAATTATGTAAACAAAATTTTCATCAATAATATTATTTTAAAAAAATATATATATTTCTCTCATTGTAAATTCAAGGGCTATTCTTAAGAGGAGGATGATGTCTTCTCCTTTCATACGTATATACTATGTCACGATCAATGGCTAAAAAAACATTTTTAAAATCAATGATACTTACAAAAAAGATTTTGATTATTAATTTAGGTCTTCAGTCTTGTGGGGTCACTTGCTTCTCAAGGATCACTTTGGTCTGGTGACTCTAGCCCCTTAATTAATGCAAATTAAGGAATGGATAACTCAGGTCGATTTTGTTACAAAAGTTCGTAACACTGATTTAGACCTCCATCATTTGGGCACCACATTTAGTTGACCATTTCCAAAGGATCTGGTGATTCTCAGTCAATGGCCAAGTCAAGTACATGCAAGATTGATTATACCAGAAAAGTTATGATCATTGATCCGGATCCTCTATCATATACCCCCCATTTGTTTAACTATATTAATCATCAAAGATGACTTTGATCAACTGATTCTAAATTACGTTAAGAAGGGTCTGATCATTGACCTAGACCACCTATTATGTAGGCCCTTTGATTAAATACAAATCTCGAGACTCGCTGTCATCAAGTGATTCTAAACATCCAATCAATTGCCAAGAAAATAAAGGTTAGAATGATTACAATGGAAAGGTTTGATCATTTATCAGCATTATCTATGTAGGCCCCGTATTTGATTTACCATAACTCTTCGGAATTATTCTAACAGGATAATTTTGACCATCTGATCAACAATAAACAATAAATAAACAAATGGTCCATATATATTGACTACAATAAAAAGATCTAATTATTGGTTTGGACCATTTATTGTGTAGGCCCCACAGCTGATTGAGCATAACTCTCATGAATCACTTTGATCGGGTGCTTGTTAGCATCCAATCAATCGATAGGAAAATGAGCAATCAAGATTAATCATGGTAAATAAGGTCTGATAATTGATTTGGCCATTTATGGTGTTATCTTTCATTCCCTGCAGTTCTAAGAACAACTATGGTAAAGTGATCTTAAATGACACGAGGATGGACATGATGAGGCCGATCACCATCTTCCTCAAGGAATAATTACTCTGAGTCCACGAAGTTTCTCCAAACTCTTCACAGAGATTCCTTGAATCCACAAGGGTAAGAAATAAATTCTAATAAAAATTGAAAATAATTTGATTGATGATAAAAATGAATTTCCAATCCCTTAAACAGTGATACCAAACCTAGGAAGAAGTTTCAGAATCAAACTCCAACTCAAACTCTCTAAAATCGTGACTTACTATAAATAATAAACTTTTTCATGTCTTGCACAACTCCTAATTTTTATAAGCCTTTTTCATGTCTTACACAACTCCTAAAACTCAATGGATCAAAAGTTATGATTGAACTAAAACTTACTATAAATAGTAAAAACAAAAATAAAATAGATTTTCAACCACTAATCTGATGAAATCTCACAAATTCAGTGTGGAAACCCAACATAGCAAGGTTGGTTGACTAAAGTAGCTTCTCCTACCCAAATAATATATGATACGTCAACTAACTCATTCCAGTTTGAAAGATATGCCTATTTTAAAGTTCTAATGATCTAAATCACTTTCGCCCCCGATCGGCCCTCCTCTGATCCATCTTGGCCATGAAATTGTCTACAACCCTCTCTACATCATTAAACATCCCATAAATGGTCACGAAAATGGACGGTCTAGCTTAATTATTCTCAAAAAAGTATAATAATTTATCAATCTGGACAGTCTATCATGTAGGCTAGGGGTGGCAGTCCATTGCATAAGCCTGCAGGTCAACTGGCTTACTTCGTTTCTGCTACCGGTTTGGACCAAGCTAAATGGGTGGTGGGTCCAGCTTGGATTAGAAATGTGGCCCATTTAAGTAATGGGTAGGTTTTTAGTTGACCCTTACCCAAACCAAGCCAAAAACGGTTGTAGTGGAAAATGTCCCGTCATTGATCTAGACCGTCAGTCATGCAGACCCACCTTTGATTAACCATTTTTTGATAATTGATGTTGACCATGCCAAAAAAAAAAAAAAAAAAGTTTTGCTCATTGGCCTGGATCATGGGAAAAAATGAAAATAAAAACAAATTAAAGAATCTGAAAAAGCCTTTTACATGAGAATAGTATTTTTACCATTTTTTTTATTTTTTTATATTTTTTTATTTTATAACATTTGGTTAGTTTCCCTCATTTAAAAATAAATAAATAAATTCCCTTTATTGTTTCCTTATCCATACTTAAAAGACATCGTTCGAGGGAATCCAAGAAAATGACCAATCTCTTTATGAAATGCCTCATTTGATAGTCACATGTGTCACCACTCATCTCTTAAGTATTCCACATGTACAACTGCCCATTTTCAAGTGCCCCCACATGTGCCAATGTGCTACCTCAAAGCACCGCACATGTGCCACTGCCCAGTTTTTAGTGTCCCACATGATAATGTACTACACACCAAAATGTGTATGGGGCAACTCAGGTCAGCATCATCTTTAAACGCCCACATGTGTTACTGAGCCACATCTTCCTCATGTCCACTATTTAAGTGCTTCATATTTGTGACATGTGTGAATGTGTTATCGACACCTTCAAGTACACCACATATGCAAGTGCCCATTCAAGTACTCATATGTGTTCCACATGTACTAACTCAATCTTAAAGCACCATGCAAGTGCCAATGTGCCACATGCACTATATGTAAGACCACCCATCTTTAAGTGCTCACATGTGCAGTACATGCTAACATGTCACATGTGCAAATGTGCCACTACTCACAATCCAACTTCAATTCAGAACTCTAGTATTATTCGTCTCAGGTACTCTTTACCATTTACTTGTTACATATTGATTGCTCTATATAAATGATGTAGCACGTGACACCGATACATTCCTAGCATGGTTGAACCACAGGAAGGTGAGCCATAAATTGATCATAACTTTTGATTCAAATATTGTTACGGGACGCACAGCCTATCAATCTTTATTGTAATAGGCCAACCGAGTGAACCAACCCATAAAGTGGGTTGTATCTATCTATTTTGCCAGAAAACAGGCGCTTTCAGCTCAAAAATAAAATTTTAAGAAAAAATTATTATTATTAGTAATTCCGATTTTTGTAATGTTTTCTTATTTTTGGAGTTTTAGATTTTCTTCTTTTTTAAAAATAACTTTTTTTAAGAAAAAGTTTATTTGAAATTTTTATTTTTTAGAAATTAAGTTTTAGAAGAGTTTTATTAGAATTAGGATTTTTATTAGAGTTAGAATTTTGCTATTTTTGGTAATTACAAATTTTGATTTTTTTTTTCTATATTAATGGTGTAATAGACAGATGCATATTAGACAATTATTAATTAATTTATGAAATTTTAGAAATTATTTTCTATTTTCTTCTTTTCTTCGTAGATTTGATGTATCTTTGTGAAGAGTCCAGAGAAGTTCCATGGATTTGGAACAGTTATCCCTCCGAGGAAGACGGTGCTCCACCTCTACACGTCCTCTCCTGTGTGTGTGTGTGTGTGTGTGTGTGTGTGTGTGTGTGTGTGTCTATAAATATATATATATGCTACCTTCTACCTTTTAAGTAAATTTTTCATAAAACTTTTCTTCATTTCTCAAACAAGATATTTGAAAACATATATACAATTTCTTGTTGAAAAAACATAAATAAATAAATCAATAAAGGTAATGTTTTCTTATTTATCACCATTTTTAGAAATGATACTCCTGAACAATATCATTTCCTAATAGAAAAGAATTTCACAAATCCAACATGATTTCCTAATAGAAAAGGATTTCACAAACCCAAATAGGCCAGTATTTAGGTAGATTGCATTTGAAATGCAACTCAATGGCTGTACAAATGCGTAGCATCTTTCACGCATGGTCCTATGGTAATGGCATGATTTGGATCAATTGGTGGTTAAAAATCTTTCTTTGGCATCATAGGTGACGTGGGGATGAATATGATGAGGTCGATCACCGTCTTCCTCAAGGATAACTACTCTGAATCCACGGAGCATCTCTGGACTCCTCACAGACACTTCTCAAATCCACGAGAAAAAAAAAAGAAGAAGCAAAATATAAATAAATTTTATAAAATTCATAATTTGATTGATAGATGAAATAAATGAGTTCACAACCCTTTAAATAGGGATGTTA